>BSBN01000787.1:2617500-3215669 GCA_027924645.1 Cunninghamia lanceolata | reverse complement strand
TATTGTTCACAAACTATTAAAGGAATACCTACTTTAGTTTATAGAGCAATTGGTATCATAGCAAGTTCTTTATTTTAGGAAACCTATCATGAGTGTTTTGCAAGTTCACACCCACAACAAGTTTGAGTGGAAAAGAAGATTTACCTTTGCAAAGAGACATTGAATCCTGCAAGTGGAGAAGCGAGTTAAGAAGAATATCAAGAGAAAAGGAATATATGGATTCTAAAGAAAGGTTCTCTAAGATAGAGAATGCCATAGTAATCCTTTCTCAACCAATGAGGCCATGAAAGGCTTGATGGAGGTCCTCTTGAAAGTGTTAGACAAGTACAAAGCTAGCTCTAATGAAGAAAAGAAGATTCCAAAGGGTGATAAATTTATTCCAACTAAATATTTATTAAAAGTAGAGGTTAGATTGAGATTTAGTCATTCAAAGGAAATGGAGATGTAGAGAAGCTTTACAATTTATTATTTTAGCTAGAGGTATACTTTAACACACATTCTCTTACCTTGGAAAAAAAAAATCATTTACTAGGTTTAGGTTAGCAAAGCACACTTTAAATTGGGTTGAGAGTCTCCTATATTCTATAGCATTAAATAAAAAAAACTTATATTAATTCTTGGGATTAATTTAAAATTTTGATTAAGAAATAATTTTATCATATTTCCATTATCATGATAACTTCTACTCCTTTATGTGATTTTGTGCAAGCTAGGGTTTCTCAATAGCTTCCTACCTTGTTTGAGCCTTTGCATTTCCCCCAAACCGTGTAGCTTCATCCCCCATGCTACACCTATGGATGGATTAGCATATGCAATTGGGATTTCAAAGTGTGATGTCTAAACAAAAACATCTAAGATCTTCTACATCTAGCATTTTGGGTAATACATCATGGGTTGTTGTTAGCGGTGATCCCTAATCAAGTTATGATGCAGGAGCATCCAGAGGCATAAGGGAAATCTTGCATCACCCAAAAAGAAGTTAATTCAAAACCATTGTAGTTGTTCTCATTTCTTCCCATAATTAGTGTTTTTGGTTCCATAATATCCAGAATAATAATGTAGGACTTTCAGTTTTTCCAAAACTGCTAAAAATAGCGACCTACCTATTTAGGAAAGTGTACCTGCCTATTTAGGAAAGTTTGCATTTGGGCACGTAATGAAGCAAAAACTTCTAGAAAGTTACATAATGGAAACATAAGACCTTTGGCGAAGGAATCAGGCAAAGATCATTTGTGAGCTGAAAGATATTAAAGTTTTTATTTTCTGAAAGGCCCCTGAAAATTTACAGAACTAGATATGAGGCACTAAAACTTCTCATAACATCTTGAAAAGTTGACAGAAATCTATTTACGGATTTTTGGCATGATAGTTCACATCGCGATCTTTTCGGCGCTTAAAACGGTTCGTCAATCGGACACCCGGATCAAAAGTTATGCTTCCCGGAAGTTGACCTTACTTTTGGAGGGAGTTGCAAATTTCGAAATTTAGCTGGAGGCCGCCAAAAAGTGCTATTTATGACTATTTTGGGAACCCTGGAAGGGTAGAGTTAAGGGGGGGGCAGTGTAGAGTCCAGAAAAGGGGAAAAAAATAAAAACCCTAGCTGATTTGGGGTTACAGAAGGCTGAAGATTCTAGAGTCTTGAGGTTGGGAAAGCTGTAATGTGTTGCAGCTAGTAGGGAATTCCTCCTCTGATTGTAATTGAACTTCTAACTTCTGTAATGTAATGAGTTGCCCAGTTCAATAAAAGAAAGTTCTATTTGATGTGTTTAATATTTGTTACTGTGTGTTTTGTGATTTACCCCCTTCATCAAGTGGAAAGAAAGTTCTATTTGTTGTGTTTAATATTTGTTACTGTGTGTTTTGTGATTTACCCCCTTCATCAAGTTATATGGCTATGTGAAACAATAGAAAGTACAAGGATAATTTCTATAGTCATAACCCTATTTGCCCCACTAACTCTAGATGTTTTTCTCACTCCCAACTAGTGGGCCTTCTTTTGGTCATCGATTTCTTTATGGCACAACTCTCTCATAGGTGGTTGCTTCTTCTACTACATATTTAATTAATTTAGAGGATTCTTCTAATCTTATCTCCCCTAAATGATTTCATTATGCTCTTTGTAGGAATAATCAGAATCTTCATATGGAGAAAGATGATGACAATTTGGATAATGCATGTCTCAACCCTTCACTTAGGAAGTACATTAGAAAGGATTTAAATCTCAAATTTGGAAGGGCATCTTGATTAAAAAAAAAGATAAACATGTCCTTGAATTAGTTTTTGACCAAGATAAAGAAGTGAATATGTGGGAAAAATACTAAATCATCATTCTTTAAATATGAATATTCAATGGTTTTTGGCCCCACCTCAACAATTTACATGATTGGATTTTAGAGCTTTAGAAACCCTTGGTGAAGGAAAAATCGATATCTTTCTATGTGCTAAGGGGTTCTTTAATGTGGAATTTATGTCTTCTAATGACAAAGGCTATTTTTAATTCTGGGCCATGGGTTTGGAAGGATTACATTTTAAGTCTTACCCTTTTTTGATCCTCTAAAATATTCCTTCTCCACCATACCTATTTAGATGTGTCTTCCTTATTTGCCACTACAATATTGGTGTTCTTCTTGCTACATGGCTATCAAGAATTCTTTGGGAAAATTCTTGGATGTTTCTCAAGAAACCATGGACCACTCACATGCCACTTATACCCAAATTTATGTGGAAATGGATTTAGATAAGGAGCTTCCTAAAAGAATTATTTTTAAAAAGGGTAGTAGATCATGGGTGCAAAAATTGGATTATGTGGACATCCCGTTTCATTATCACTTCTATTAGGAGTATGGATATTTGGCTTCTCACTAATCAAAGAGGAGTTCTCTTCTCATCCTACTTGGTGGAAAGGGGTTGAAAGCAATTACCTTACTAATTTCCCAAGGAAATATAATGAATCTTATAAGGTTGCAAAGTAGGATTTAGGTTGCCAAGAGGTTTTGGAGGCCTCTTCAAGTAAAGAGGTAGAAGGAAAGTCTTCTATCTTATTAGTTGGTGTTAATTAAAAAAGGAGGGTGTGTGAACAAGTTGCTTCTCAATCTATGATGAAATCTACTTCCACTAAGGCATTAATAGATTCAAAGTCACCTCCAATGATAAAGGATTCTAGGGATGGGATGACCCATCCTATTGATTCTATTATAGATGATGGAATATAAGCCACTCATTCCCTTGAGAGTGAATGGAAAAAGGTGGAAAATAAGAAGGAAAACTCAAATGGGAAGATCACAAGATCTTCCAAGAATTTTAGGAACAATTCTCTAAGGTGTGCAGGCTCTTGAGGAAGTTTTGTTAGTTGTTTAGGTAGATAAAATACTTTCTATTTTATCTACCTAAGAAGGATTCTAGGGATGGGATGACCCATCCTATTGATTCTATTATAGATGATGGAATATAAGCCACTCATTCCCTTGAGAGTGAATGGAAAAAGGTGGAAAATAAGAAGGAAAACTCAAATGGGAAGATCACAAGATCTTCCAAGAATTTTAGGAACAATTCTCTAAGGTGTGCAGGCTCTTGAGGAAGTTTTGTTAGTTGTTTAGGTAGATAAAATACTTTCTATTTTATCTACCTAAGAAGGATTCTAGGGATGGGATGACCCATCCTATTGATTCTATTATAGATGATGGAATATAAGCCACTCATTCCCTTGAGAGTGAATGGAAAAAGGTGGAAAATAAGAAGGAAAACTCAAATGGGAAGATCACAAGATCTTCCAAGAATTTTAGGAACAATTCTCTAAGGTGTGCAGGCTCTTGAGGAAGTTTTGTTAGTTGTTTAGGTAGATAAAATACTTTCTATTTTATCTACCTAAGAAGGATTCTAGGGATGGGATGACCCATCCTATTGATTCTATTATAGATGATGGAATATAAGCCACTCATTCCCTTGAGAGTGAATGGAAAAAGGTGGAAAATAAGAAGGAAAACTCAAATGGGAAGATCACAAGATCTTCCAAGAATTTTAGGAACAATTCTCTAAGGTGTGCAGGCTCTTGAGGAAGTTTTGTTAGTTGTTTAGGTAGATAAAATACTTTCTATTTTATCTACCTAAGAAGGATTCTAGGGATGGGATGACCCATCCTATTGATTCTATTATAGATGATGGAATATAAGCCACTCATTCCCTTGAGAGTGAATGGAAAAAGGTGGAAAATAAGAAGGAAAACTCAAATGGGAAGATCACAAGATCTTCCAAGAATTTTAGGAACAATTCTCTAAGGTGTGCAGGCTCTTGAGGAAGTTTTGTTAGTTGTTTAGGTAGATAAAATACTTTCTATTTTGTTAGTTGTTTAGTTGTATGGTTATTTGAATTCAAAATTGAATACAATTTTTGTGGGCCTTAGTTCCCTACCCAAGTTACTATTGGCAAAAAAAATATCATATTTGTAATAGAGAGGAAAAATCTATGTAATTGAGATTTTTTAAACAACATGATGGTCAAAGTGTACAAGAATACACAAGAGGGGGTTGATTTCCAAACTAGAAGACATAGATGAGGCACATGCTCATGCGCATTACCTTGAGGTATATCTAGCCCTTTATCCTCTCCAAATATAGGTGGATCAAGAATTAACAATAAGAGGGTAAAATCCACAAGATCTAAAAATAAATATATGGATTGTGATCATTGTGGTAGGGATGGTCCTAAAGATTCCTCTTGTTGGAAGTGGCTTTTAGAAAAAGAACTCTCACAAGAAAGGTAAGAAGGGTCAAAAACTCTAATCTCTCCATTGATAAGGGTAAATAGGTTAAGGAAATTTAATTCACTTTGGAAGTGGATTTTAAGCTTTATTGCACTACTTGAAAGGTTGGCTTGTTGGAAAAAGAAGCATTATTTAACATCAAGTTTGATGTGAAAGGTGTTAAGTTCGATGAATTATTTGATTAATATTCTCAAACTAACTTAATTTCCCAAGATTTGGCTGATAAACTTGTCCTTAAACATTCTCAATACCTTAAGCCATATTGATTAGGTTGGATCAATGGTGTCAATATGTTACTTAGCACTCAATGTAAATTGAAGCTTTCAATTAGTTTCATTTTTTTATGAACTAGTGGTAATAATTTCTCCTTTGTATGGATGTGATGTTATTTTTGATTGCAACTTTATGTATGATTTAAAGATAGTGTTTTATAGAAAAGAAGTACTACATCATCAAGGGTAAAAAGAGCTTCATGTTGTATGCTTAACATGGTAAAAAGTAGCATAGAGAGGTCCTGAATAATTAGGGGAAGATGAATGGCAATAAAATAATCACTCTTTTGAAGGGAATCAATGTTGAACTATTTCCACCATATTCAAGCAATTTATCATTGTATCATTTGAATAGTTGGAGAAAAAGGCATTCTAAAATTTGGATCTAGTGCTTTTTTGTAGTACAAAATGAGATGGTATACATGTCATCAAGTTTTAGGTTCTTTCTCCCTTACTCATTGAGTCTATATATCTTTTGGGGACTAAGAACCTCCATATTGGGGAGGCATGACTTGTAAAGGACCCAATTTCTCCACATAGCAAGTGAAGACCTATGTTACAAGTACAAACACAATATTTAATGGAATCAAATCCTAAGTGTTTTTGTATATTTGTATTCCTCTAAGAAATTCATGCACTTTCAAAAGCAATTCCACCTCATTTTGAGTCCATATGCAAAAGCTATGTCTTCTAGAATATGGAGGATTGCAAGAGTTTTTTTTTAATTCATTGGTTACAAATTCATTGAGGCTATTTCAAATTTGGTAGGGTTATTTTAAATTCATTAGGGCTATTGTGAAATCATCACTCTACCAAAAGAGGTGATTTTGTCATGTTAATTTTGGTATCTTGTGACATTCCAATTTTTGGTTTTGGACATCCCCTTTGAGTTCATCCTAAAAGAAATCCTACTGTTTCTATGGTAAGTCTTTAAGAATCCTGAATGGCCACCTACGACAGAATCATGGAGCTTTTGTTGTTATATGGAGCCTAATCAGACTCGGAGGTTAAATTTACCCCACTTTTATCGGCACGGTTTCCCCCCAAATTCCTATGGGGCCAAGGGGTAGCACCCCTTGTGAGGTCTAGGGGCAAGGCAATGCCCCCAAAACCTCACACAATTTTTTATTATTTTATTAAGGTGTCGGAAGTTATTTTTCATTGGCTGACATAAAAAAACCCTATTTTGTAATCTACATAAGGCTTGATAAAAGCGGCTATGGGTTAGGGTTTCCATTGATTGTATTGTAGCATTTGCAACGGTATTGAGTTGCAGGGATTGCTGGTTGTAATCAATTTGATTTACTAGATAATAATATTGGACTCTTTGTTTGTGGATGTAGCCTGAGTTTGGGTGAACCATGTTAAAACTTATCTCTCACTGTTATTATTTCTATGTATTTCCATTTATCTGTTTAATCTTTATTTGCATTTAATTGATATCTTCTACAGGCTAACCCTAATAAGTGGTATCAGAGCATGTTGTGTTCGATTATCGTCTACAGGAAGGTTTCACGGTTGAGTGGGAGTCTCACGGTTGAGTGGGAACAATGGCAGACGAGGGTAAATTGAAGGTTGATAAATTTAATGGGCAGAACTATCAGTTATGGAAGATGCAAATGGAGGATTACCTCTATCAGAAGGATTTATGGAGGCCATTGGAAGGAGTATCCAAGAAACTGATAGGAATGACGGATGAGGATTGGGAACTTCTAGACAGAAAGGCACTAGGAACTATTGGGTTGTGTCTGGCACCATCTATGGCATTCAATATAATAGAAGTGAAGACAACAAGTGAACTGATGAAAGATTTAGCTAAATTGTATGAAAAACCCTCAGCCTCAAATAAGGTATTCCTCATGAAGCATTTGTTTAATCTAAAAATGATTGAAGGTGGATCTGTGATAGATCATTTAAATGAGTTTAATACGATTGTCAGTCAGTTAACTTCTGTAAAAGTGAAATTTGATGAAGAGGTGAGGGCTCTCTTGGTTTTATGTTCTTTGCCAGAAAGCTGGAATAGCTTGGTAATGGTTGTAAGTAACTCTGTCTCTGGTTCAAACATTTTAAAATTTGATGATGTTGTTGGTGTTATCCTTAGTGAGGAAATGCGATGGAAAAGCTCAAGAGGGTCCACATCAGGTAGTGTTTTGAATATAGAAAGCAGGGGCATATCGAAGGAGAGAGGAAAAGGTTTTGGAGGTCATGGGAAATCATAAGGAAAATCAAAGGACAAGAGATCCCAATCTAGAGGACAGAAGGATTGTTGGTACTGTGGGAAACTAGGTCATCTAAAGAAAGATTGCTGGTCTCAGAAGAATAAAGGAGACAAACAACAAGGTAATAAAGAGGCAAATGTGGTAAGTAATAAATATGAAGATGATGCTTTAATTTTTTTTCCTAGATAATGCTAATGATTCATGGGTTTTAGATTTAGGGGCCTCATTTCTTGCTACACCCCATAGAAGTTATTTTCTTGATTATGTCCAAGGGGATTTTAGGCTAGTTTATTTGGGAGATAACAAACCCTGTCAGATTGTTGGAAAGGGAAGAATTAAAATTAAGTTACAGAATGGGAATCATTAGCTACTACAAGAGGTAAGGCATGTTCCAAGGCTCAGTAGGAATTTAATTTCAGTAGGTCAGCTAGCTGAAGAAGGTTGCATTGTTACATTTACTGATAAAAATTGGAAGGTTTCAAAAGATGCATCAATAGTAGCAAAATGTGTGAAAGTAGGCACCTTATATCTTTGTACAAATCATATTGTTCCTTCTACTTTAGCTGTTGTAGAGAAAAAATAAACAGGTTCAGAAACAGTTGCTGTAGGTTCGCAGGAAGAGACTGAAACAGTTGCTGCAGGTTCTCAGACAATACTATGGCATAATAGACTTGGGCATATGGGTGAAAAAGGTATCAAGGTACTTCATTCTAAGAAATTTTACCAAGTATGAAATGTATTAATATGGATTTCTATGAAAGTTGTGTGTATGGCAAACAAAAGAGGTCAGTTTTCTCAAGAATGGGAAGCAAAAGAAAGATGAAAAGTTGGAGTTTGTGCATACAGATGTATGGGGACCAGCTCAGGTATCTTCTCTTGGTGGCTCTCGGTATTATGTTACATTCATAGATGATGCAACCAGGAAGGTATAGATTTATTTCCTTAGGTAGAAATCTGATGTATTTGAAACATTTAAGAAATGGAGAAGCTTGGTTGAGAATGAGATGGGTAAAAAATTAAAAAGTCTCAGATCTGATAATGGTGGTGAGTATTGTAGCAAAGAGTTTGAGGATTATTGTTCCTTTAATGGAATTTGTAGGAAGAAAATGGTTCTAGGGACTCCACAGGAAAATGGAGTGGCTGAACGCATGAATAGGACAATAATGGAGCATGCAAGGACTATGAGATTGCATGCTAGGCTACCTTTAAACATGTGGCCAGAGCCTGTCAACACTGCTGTATATTTAATTAATAGAGGTCCTTCAATTCCTTTGGGCTGTGGTATTCCAGAGGAAGCATGGACTGGTAAGAAGGTGAGTTATTCTTTTCTTAAAACCTTTAGATGTGAAGCATTTGCACATGTAGATTCTGAAAATAGAACCAAGCTGGATGCAAAATCAAAAAGTGTACCTTTGTTGGATATGGTATTGATGAATTTGGTTATAGACTTTGGGATTTTAAAAATCAGAAAATTGTGAGAAGCAGGGATGTTATATTCAATGAGAAGGTGTTGTACAAAGATTAGTTGCAGCAACATGAGAAGAAAGAAAAAGATTATGTAGTGCTAGATGATACTCCAAATAGTGATGTTCCAGTGGTTCCTCATGCTCCGCAACAACAACAAGAAATATCACAAACTCTAATGAATGTTAGACGGTCAACAAGCTAAGTAGACCTCTCGGAAGGTTTTCTCCCTCTTTGTATTATATTTTGTTAACAGATGCTTGTGAACCAGAAGGGTATGATGAAGCTATGAAGGTGGATACACAGGTTTAGTGGGAGCTTGCAATGAAAGAAGAAATGGACTCCTTGTTGAAAAATTAGACTTGGGAATTATGTAAGTGTTGATGATGGTTTTAGCACACAGCAACGCAGGTGTGATTTGCTAGTTTCACACTTCTTGAAAAGTATCCTACCCTAGGTAAGACTGCTCCAAGGATAATACAACTAGGTCTTAGCTTTCTTGGAATCTCTTAATTGGTATGTTCTAGCTGTGCCTACAAGGGGTCTTACATGCAATCTACAAATCTTCAGGTTTGGGGCAACAAATACACATAAACCCTTATATTATTTTTAGCTGATAAACAAGATAAAGTGCTGCTGAAATTCCTATTCTAACAACTATCGATGGTTTTAAAGAAAATGCAAAAGGTTAGCGTTTTAGAAGAATCCTAAGTGATATTCACAATGCATAGGTTATCTTTAGTAGACAAATACTCTAGAACTTTAAACCAGCTTCCTGAGTTACCAAACTAAAATGGGTGTTACAGTGCTGCAGAAAACGATGTTATCTTCAATGGAGGTCAATAGATTTTCAGATCAAATTCATTTGCTAAATACCCAATAGATGGCATAGCTTAACTTATGAAATGTAATTGAATTTGAGCACAAACAATCAGCCCAGACTAACTTTACACATCTATTTACCATCAACAAATAACTAAAAGTATGGACTCAGAGTATTCATCAGATACTTCAGCAAACCATGAACATTATAAAGCACAACTAACTAACTATAGGAGAGCAAGAAGTGAACCATGAAAACTAAAATGAGCCAACACAAGACACAAATTCTCAGAATTACTGCAAAAACTTGCTTTGTATTACTTCAAATGGCATAGAGTCAACAATTCGGTATCAAAATCTCTCTTACAAATGGGAGAAAAGGATGGCCCTTTTATAGACAAGGTATCATACCAAGTTTTCAATGGATGGTGGAGATTAACTGAACACCAATGATCCAGATTACATGGCATTTAATGAGATACATCAGTTTGTTACATTTTCATATTTACTTTTGTCTTGTAGGAAAAAGACAAAATACAGCTTGTAAATACATTGAATCTGGACAAAATAGATACCCATTTGGTTATACCTGATGAAAAGTTAATTTTCAAGGCCTAATAAAGCTAAAATAGAGTCACATGACACTTGGAAACTTGAGCTGATGTGGATTCACGGGATTCCAAGTGTTGACTAGATCAAAAAGGAGTTTTTTAGTGAAGATATATGCAACTAGATGCTTGCTGGACTGATTCTTGATGACTGAACTGCTAGCTTAGATGTACGCATGTCTTGGTGATCCAATCCAAGGTCATTTGAGTGGTATTTTTGGGAAAATATCAAAAATATAATTTCGGTATTTTCTACATCGTAGTAAATTACATTTTCGGAGGCCTTTGAAGCGGAATGGGGGCTCGAAACTTGCGTTAAGCCTTAGCAACCAGGTAGCTCAAATTAGATAATTAGTTTATCTTTTCAACGAGTCCAAGAAGTTTAAATTCTGATAGAATAGCTAGGAGTTATGACCCCAGACTGGATCACTTAGACATTGGACTGGATCTGTAGGAACAATAGTGATTTGGTATGATCTTCTATGTCTTTCAACTCCTGATACTCATCTTTATCATCTTGGACATTATACTAACTTCCTTTTGCATGTGCAGTAGCAATTTGGTTGATAGAATGTCGATTCTGCATCTCTAGATCAACTGGGTACCTCTATATGTTCATCCTTCCAAGACAGCTCCAATTGGCTCCTTTGTGCTCCCAGACCTACAATAAATAATGCCAAGCATCAATTTCATTATAAACAAGTCATTTTCCATCAATTTGGATCGAAACATGTCTATTTGTAGTCATGGATCAGTCAAAAATAGCTCATTGTCAATGCCACCTTCTTATAAACAACCTCTTAAATCTAGTGATTTTTACATGATTTTCTACATTTTTTACCATTTTCAAGCACCCATTTGGCCAATATGATGATTAGGGAAGTTTTTGTGGTCATTTGAATCCATTTGGGGACTTTTATTTCATGTTTTTCTAGTCTTTTCTGTAAAAAGCAGAATTTTTGGGGGTCACAAACTTTTCATGTGCAGTGGCATTAATTATCGTAAAACATACCAAAAATCTACACAAACTTGATAAAATGTTCATCATGATGTGACAAATATATATGCAATTCAAATCCATCAAGAAAATCCAATTTGCTCCTTGAAAAACTCAATTTCAGGCCAAAATATCAAAAACTGCAGATTTTTTGTTCATCCGACCTTAGCGCAGATTTTGGGTCCATCCGACCTTAGCGCGAATTTTGGGTCCGACCGACTAAAATGATGCTTCATGAGGTCAGTTGATTCCATTTTTAGCGCAGGTCCAGTGGGTCTGTTTTTAGCGCTAAGGTCGATAGAGGTTGTTTTTAGCACTAAGGTCGATAGAGGTTGTTTTTAGCACTTTTTGCAGTTCGGGTCATTTTTAGTGCCAGATTTTGAATTGGCTAGGGTGAAAGTATATTTAACTTATAATTTAAATATTTTTAAATATACTTTCAAGATGTTTTAGATAGATTCCAGATCCATAGGATTTCATATGCAAATTCTAGAATTTTGAGGTTCCACCAGATTTCAGATTTAGCCATTTTTTAGGATTTTTAGGATTTTAGACTTAGCCAAATCAGGGCTTCAGGACCATGTATTAGGGTGAAAGCATATGGACCCCTTAGTGGAATTTGACATGATTTTGCAACTTTAAGACCTGGAAACTAGGAATTTCAACATGAAACATCCTGCAGAAGCACTTTCAAAGGCAATATCCAGTGACACAAGATTTTAGAGCAAAGTGCAATAACACCCAATTTTATGCAAAAGGCAACAAATGACTATATTTTAAGCACAAGACCACCCAAGACACCTCCAAATCAACCATGCACAACATCAAATGACTCCCAAACATACAAAATACTCAAATCTGGAACAAATCCTGTAATCTAAGCACAAATTCACTTTCTCATCATCATAAGGCAAAAAGGTTGAGACTCCAAGCCAAAGCAAAAGAGGGGGTCTCCATTTGGAAAAATGGGGCATGTGTACAAAGAATAACAGTAAGTTATTTGCAGGTAAAAAATTTTTAACAAACAAATAGGTTTATAGGCTGAAAGAGGGAGATGGAGGTAAGAAAAGATTTAAAGCCAAGTTAGTTGTAAAAAGATTTGCACAGAAAAAGGGCATTGATTTTGATGAGATATTTTCTCTAGTTGTCAAGATGACTTCTATTCGTACTGTTTAAGTATTGTGGCTGCTGAAGATTTGCATTCAGAATAGCTAGATGTGAAAACCTTTCTCCATGGTGATTTGGAGGAGGAGATCTACATGGAACAGCCCCAAGGATTTGTGGTCAAAGGTAAGGAGAAACTGGTGTGCAGATTGCAAAAGAGTTTGTATGGCCTGAAACAAGCACCTCGATAATGGTATTTAAAATTTAATAGTTTTATGGCTGAGCAAGGCTACAGTCGGTGTAATTCTAACCATTGTGTTTATTTTAAGAGGTTGGATAATAACAACTACATTATTTTATGTTTATATGTTGATGACATGCTTGTAGTAGGGTCTAACATGGATCACATAAGAGAGTTAAAACAACACTTAGCACAGTCATTTGCTATGAAGGATTTGGGGGCAGCAAAACAAATCCTTGGTATGAAAATTTACAGAGATAGGAAGAACAGAAAATTGACTCTATCTCAGGTTGATTATGTTGAAAAGGTGTTGCAGAGATTCCATATGGAGAATGCAAAAGTTGTCAGCACACCTTTGCCTAGTTGTTTGAAATTGACTAAGGAGATTTGTCCCAAGACACAAGAGGAGGAAGAAAAAATGTCCAAGGTACCATATGCTTCAACTGTAGGAAGTTTAATATATGCCATGGTATGCATGAGACTAGATATTGCACATGCTATAGGAGTCCTAAGCAGGTATATGAGTCATCCCGGATTGGAGCATTGGAATGCAGTAAAATGGATTCTCAGATATTTGAGAGGTACATCTAATAAACACTTATGTTTTGGGGGCTCTAATACTAATTTAGTAGGCTATGTAGACTCAGATTTGGTAGGGGATATTGATACCAGGTGGAATACTACAGGTTATGTCTTTACTGTAGGTGGGACAGTGGTGAGTTGGATTTTTAGGTTGCAAAAGGTGGTTGCTTTATCCACCACATAGGCAGAATATGTAGCTGCAATAGGGGCAAGCAAGGAGATGATATGGTTGCAATCATTCATGGAAGAATTGGGCAAATAGTAGGCTAACAGTTATTTGTTTACGGACAGTCAGAGTGCCATACATCTTGCAAATAATTTTTCCTTGCATTCAAAGACCAAACACATACAGCTGAGGTATCACTTCATTCGATCGGTGTTGGATGATAGACAGTTCTAGCTAGAAAAGATACATACAGATGAAAATCTAGCGGATATGATTACAAAGGTAGTGACAAGGGAGAAGCTGAGCTCCTCTTCAGCTTTGGTTGGTCTTCAAGACTAAAAACAACAAAAAATAGAACAACAGAGTCCAGGGTGCTTATCTCTAGTGGGAGCTACAGGGTTAGCAGTGTTACGATCAATCTCCAAGTGGGAGATGATATGGTGTGGAGTTTGATCAGCCTCCAAGTGGGAGATTGTTGTTATATGGAGCCTAATTAGACTCAGAGGCTAAATTTACCCCACTTTTATCGGCGCGGTTTCCCCCCAAATTCCTATAGGGTCAAGGGGCAGTGCCCCTTGCAGGGGTTTGGGGGCAGCACCCCCAAGACAGGGTCAAGGGGCAGCACCCCTTGCAGGGTCCAGGGGCAGGGCAATGCCCTTGAAACCTCACACAATTTTTTATTATTTTATTAAGGTGTCGAGAGTTATTTTCATTGGTCGACATAAAAAAATCTTATTTTGTAACCGACATAAGGCTTGATAAAAGTGGCTAAGGGTTAGGGTTTTCGTTGATTGTATTGTAGCATTTGCAATGGTATTGAGTTGTAGGGATTACTGGTTGTAATCGGTTTGATTTACTAGATAATAATATTAGACTCTCTATTTGGTGGATGTAGCCTGAGTTTGGGTGAACCACGTTAAAACTTGTCTCTCGCTCTTATTATTTATGTGTATTTCCATTTATCTATTTAATCTTTATTTGCATTTAATTGATATCTTCTGCCAGCTAACCCTAACAGCTTTTCCAAAACCTTAAACTTAAGGTTTGAGTTCTTACATAGGTACAACCTATCCTTGTACCATAAAGCATCTTCTTTCCATGCAAATTTATTTGATGCACTTAAATTTTATTTGAGTTTTTGAATGAGTGTTTTTATATCCATGTCCTTCTCCCATTCTTCCCATGCCTCATCCACCCAATCTACTTGCAACATGGAAATGACATACAATAGTGACACTATGGTTTCATCACTCCTAGATAGACCATCAACCACAATATTCTCCTTTCCTTTCTTGTATATGATCTCAATGTCATATCCCAACATCTTTGTGACCCATTTATGTTGTTCTTTAGATGAAAACCTTTGTTCCACGAAGCATTTGAGACTATCATGGCTTATCTTTACCTTAAATTTTCTTCCCATTAGATAAGGTATCCATTGTTTGATTGCATTAGGATAGCTATCATTTCCTTCTCATAAATGGTATTTAACAAATTCTTACCTTTGAGTTGGAAACTCTCAAATTCTAGGGGTCTTCTCTCTTATAAGAGTACTACACCTATGCCATACTCAAAATCCTCATATTCCACAATGAGGGTGTTAGAAAAAATTGGGGTAGTTTGTAATTATGGAATGGATACATGACTTTGAATTGTTATAGCCCAGGGGGCTAAACTCATATCATACTCATATTTCTATTAGTAATCTATAATCAATTCAAAAAAAAACTTGGGGTAGTTATAAATGGAATATGCACATAGCTTCCTTTAGCTTCTCAAATGCCCTGGTGGCTACCTTAGTCCATTGGAAGGAATCCTTATTCAATAAATTTGTGAGTGATGCCTACTATGCTATCATAATGTTCACAAATCAACAATTGTAACTAGTAAGCCTTGAGAAACCTCATAGGTTCTTGAGTTTTCTATGCATTTTAAATTCTACTATGGCCTTGATCTTGTGAGGGTCCACCTTGACTCCCTCATGTGAAACAATATGAGCTAGGTACTCCACCTCTTTGACTCCAAAAACACACTTTGATGGTTTAGCATAAAGATGATATTGTTCAAGAATGTCTAAAAATTGATTCACATTGCATAAGTCTTCCTCCCAAGTTTTTCTATATATTAAGTTGTCATCAAAGATACCATTTTTTTTTTATGTAGAAATGTCTTGAAGATAGAGTTCAACAAACTTTAAAATTTAAATGGTGCATTTGTGATGCCAAAAGGCATCACCAAAAAATCATAGTGGCCCTCATGGCTTTAGAAAGTTGTCTTAGGTATATCTTCATCTCTAATATTGGTTTGATGATAACCAGAATGAAGATCATGTTTGGTAAAGTAAATAGCAAGATTTATCTCATTAGAACAATTCATCAACTACTAGAATTAGAAACTTATCTTTTATGGTGTACTTGTTTATCTCTTTGTAATCAAGATACATCTACCAAGTTTCATCTTTCTTATGCACCATTATAATTGGAGAGGAGTAAAAACTTTAACTATGCTTAATGTAAGATAGAAAAAGTGATACCTCCACTTTCTACACTACATTCATACAAGCTGGAATGGAAATCTCTAATTTACAAGAAACCAGAAAACCATTTTCAGAAACAAGTTACAGAGCAAGATAGAGGAAGAAAAGAAGAAACTAGCATCAAAGGATGAGAGTCTTGGTCTTGGACTCCAGTGCATCGCGAGGACATTTGTGCATCACACTGTCATCCGAACAGTAGCAAAATAGTAAAAAATTGTATTGTACAGTCTAATCTACGTCTGAAACTTCATCTGGTCTGCACACAGGGCTAGAATGAGTACCCAACAACATAGTACACAAAGAAATCAATAAAATAATGCATTTAAATGAAAGATAATGAAGATAATAGAATGAAAAGACGAAAGGAGATAAATGATCAAACTCTCATGCGTTTGAATCTTCTTCTTCAACCTACACAACACAAAATAAAAAAAAATGGGGAAAATGGTTGGGGTTGTTTGGGGGTTTGCCTTTAGGTCAAACCCCTACTTTGGTATTTCTACCTCTACAGCAACCAATAGATAGATAGATATAAAAGTGTGTGTTCTTAATCTAAATGTGTCTAGAAATAAGAATAGTGACTAAAATACAATACTGGTAGGATGTGAGAATCCTAAGGTGCTCAGGGGTACAAATAAAATAAAAATCTTGCAATAACAAGAGTAAGAACAATATCACCTGGAAAGGGCTTGAAGAAACCAAAGAGAGCAAGAGAGATGAAAGAAGAGTGTTGTAGCAAGTTGTAGCATGCAAGAAAGTTGTAAAAGAGATCTAAGAGAGCCAAGAGAGATCCAAGAGGAATGCAAGATTAAAAGATAGGTTCAAAAAGAGAGGAAGGAATAGGAAGGAGCCAACAAGCCATTCAGGATATTCTTGAGACATTACAACTGACAGCAAAAAGAAACAAGTGGAAAAATGCTCAAAAATATCCACTAAATAAGAAACTATCATGGGATGCTAGCATGTCATGTGGATGTCTGTGCAAAGCACTAGTGTCCTGACAATTTGGATTCAAAAACAACGAGACACAAGAAAATCACATGGCTAACACAAAAGTGACAAAAAAACTTGATGAAAAGACAACACAAGAAACAAGGCCTAAGCACCATGGGAGGGAAAAAGGCTAATACAAGGGCTAAAATGAGCCTACAAACAAGATAAGGGAATGGACACTAAAGTAAGGCCAAAATATAGTGTGAAATTGCAAGGATATGCAATTCTTGATGTTACATTTAACCCCCACTTTAGTGGGCTTATGACACTACGTGAATATGCATGCTAAAGTAAAAGTATAATATTGAAAGTAAATAACATCACAACACCAAAAGGATATTGTAGAGGATGCAGAGCTCTTCGAGTGAAGGAATCAAGCCCCCAAACTGAGAACTTGCAAAACAAGTACATTAGACAACAAAAACCTACACAAGACAATAGTGTTAGAGCATAAACTTGCAAAACTGCTATGTCAGAGCATCACAAACATATATATAAATATAAAAAACACATACATAGAGGAGAAAACACAAAATAGGCAAAGAAAAATTT
Organism: Cunninghamia lanceolata; assembly: GCA_027924645.1. Taxonomy (NCBI): domain Eukaryota; kingdom Viridiplantae; phylum Streptophyta; class Pinopsida; order Cupressales; family Cupressaceae; genus Cunninghamia; species Cunninghamia lanceolata. The sequence goes on along the minus strand of BSBN01000787.1, from coordinate 3,198,354 downwards.
TGAGTTAACAAAGTGAAAGAGACCTCAATGTGAAAGGTTGTCTCAATAGCATGCGTCGTCCCCAAAATGCAATAAACATAAAGAAAACCACAAATAAAGGAATTCTTAAATGGAGATAGAAGAATATAATGAGTCAATCAATTTCTTCAAGGAGAGAAGACAAACAAATAGATAGGGAAGAAATCAATATGAATGAAGAAGAGTAAATGAGTCAAATACTAGCTTGCTCTATCGCTAGGGGTCATGCAAATCACAATATCCTCATGGATCACTGACTAGCAAGCTATATTATGTTAGGTGACCATGGGTGTAAAACACTAGGTCATATGAAGCACACAAGCCATCAAGTTGTATTATGCTAGGTGGCTCACATGCTACCAATGCCTTAGGGAGCATAAAAAATGATGCTTCAGGGAGCATATCAAACACCAACACCATAGGGGGTGAACACTTCGGGGAGCATTAAAAATACACACCACCACAGGGGTGAATTAATAAGCAATAGCTAAAGGGGTGAAAATAAAGAAAGGTGCATGTATGGATGCACATGTGAGCAAAGTATATGCTCCTCTTAAAATAGTGACATGTATAATATGTAAATATTTTAAGGTAAAGAAAAGGGGAAGAAAGAGGAGGGGAGATCCTTAGAAAGAATGCATACCCCTTGAACAAGTTATCTCAGCTCCCCAGAATATGGATGAGGAAAACCATGAAAAATAATATTGTGTTATTACCAAAGATAAAGTATAGTTGCACATGAGATTGTACCACCATGAATGGAAATGAACGAACAAAGAAAAATATAGGTGCCACATAGTGGGTAGCAACACAATAGTCTCATGAGAAAATAGAGGAAGAATAATGATCTGAATAGAGGCCATGCTCAATATCACTTGTCATGTAGAGAAGAGATAGGTGTTTCAGCAAATGGAAGAGTGAGATCACCCATGTTAAGAAGTTGTATTTTTTTCCTTCAAGGCTTGACATTCATTGGTGGAATGGCCAAGCACTTGGTGATATGCACAGAAAGGAAGTGTTGATTGAATGTGTTGTAGAAACTTTTTACATTTAGGAGGAGTGATCGAGTGAGATTTTAGAAGCCTCAATAAAATACACTCTTGTTTAGATAGAAAAGAAGAAGGTGAAGTAGGAAGCAACCCTTTCTATTGTGGAGAAAGGTTCGATTTATGAAAAGAAGAAATCACAGAGACCTCAGACAATGGAGGAGGGGATTTAGATAGAGGAGAATGATGATAACCTAAACCCACTATATAATTTAAGTGCGGTGTAGGTTCCACAGGGACCTTAACTCCTTGTTTCATGCTCTCTAGACCATTTCTGTTGTATCCATGTTTAGAAAGAATTTTGAACTCAAGCCCGTAATGTGTCTCAAAATAAAAAAGAGAAGGAGAATCAACATCACTAGCCTTGTCAAAATGAGATGTGTATGTGTATGTTAGAGAAGAAGTAGTAGCATAATTCACATGAAAAGAAGAAGGGTCGATTCTAATACTAGAATGTAGATCCTTGTTGAATGTGGGAATGTCAAAGTGAGAAGGGCCAATCTTATATTCACTTGCCCATGGGGGGTGAAGTCTAAGGAGCCCCAATAATCCCCAAGACATGCATTAGAAGAGGAAGGTGCATCATCATCAATAGAGAGTGATGATGGTGTTTAAGAGGTTGTTGTAGAAGGTACAAAATTATGAAGATAATAAAGAGTGGGCTTCATGTGACCCAATTCAGCTTGTTGACAATATTGAAAGGGGTCAAGATCAACACTTATCTTATGTACTTTACCATTATGAATAAATTTAAGAGATTGATGAAGGGTAGATGGAACTACACCCATGGCATGAATACATGATCTAACGAGAAGAAGATTATAAGAAAGACTCTACTACATGACATGAATGTTAGTAGGTAATGTAATGGGGCCTAATGTAATAGGCAATGTGATAGTGTCTAAAGTCAAACGAATCGCATTATCAAAAGCTCTGATGGATAAATTTGAAGGGGAAATAGAAGAAGCAACAATATTAAGACAATTAAGGAGGTCCAAACTACAGACGTTAAGGCTAGAACCACAATCAATAAGTGTTCACTTAATCTCAGTTGAGTTTATACCAACAATAATCATAAGAGCATAATTTTTCTTCTAAACTTCAAGAGAAGGGAGTTTAGAGAAATGAAAAGTGATATCAAAAGAATTAGAATGAAAGCCTTCAAGAATAGTAGCCACGTATGTGAGCTTCATGAAAGATTGTATAGATATCTTCTATAAGGCTTATTAAAGGGAACTATGATGAGAAGGTAAAGCTTGTATTAGGTCCCAAAGAGAGATCTTAGCTTGTGTAGCTTGTATTTTCTTAACAAGATCATACTCTTTGGTATTCTCTACACAAAGATGAGGAGGTGGTGGAAGAATAGGATTTGGTGGAGGAAGGGACCTAGGGACAGGAGTAACCTATTTGTTTCACCGAGTGTTATATGTGTGGGATACTATGTGGTAAGTAGTATCCGCAGGGACATTACACTTTATATGCTAAAAAATTGAGAGAAAAAGTAGAAGGTGGAGGACCATTGGGACCCTGAACAGTGATTATGGGATGAGAAGGTGGGGGAAAATTAGGGACCCCATGCACAATGATTTTAGGAATAGAAGGAATATTTTGAATATTAATAGACTTATCCAACATCCCCTTAATGGGTGGGATTTGTCTATTAATAGTGATTGCATTAACATTATTTTCTTCTTGAGAAATACATAATGTAGGAGAAGAAATAGGAGAAGTATGCTCAACATCTATCTGTGGGGATCTAATGTGAGGTGAGTCTCTTCATGTACTAATGATTCATCTCTAGAAGGGAGAGCATCATAATGAAGAGAAGGTAAATTAAATGTTAAGAAAAGTATCTATGATTTCATCCTCTTGCACCAAAATATCCTCATAAGTAGGAGGAATCTTAGGAGAGGGATCAAAAGAATAGAGTGACATAGGTAGAGCTAAGTCACTGTCACATGCATGAAATGGAACATCACTCTCACAAACCTTTCGAGAAATGTTGGAAAGTGATGTAAGAAAAGAAGAGAACATGTTTATTATGAAGAATAGAAGTAGAAGATTAAGAAAGGCATTGACAGATCCGAATGAAGTCTACTATTTTTCTCCTTTAGAACTATGGAATGGGGTTTGGGACAGTGCCCTAATTCTTTTTTTTGAACAAAGATTTTTTAATTTTGTTTTGGAAGAAAAATAAAATGAAGAAGGCATTTTTTGTTAAAGAGACAAGTGAGTTTAGAGATCTTAAAATCACTTAAGTTTGATTAGGACACTATATTATTCTTTTGTATTGAATGGTCGATAGATAAGGTCAAGAAACCACAAAACAAGATGTTATTATTAAGAGTATGAGAAGCTCTTTGATGAGATTTAATGTTTTCTTGATAGAGTCAAAACAAGTAATATAGTTCCTAGAATGTTTAAACCTTGAGTTTTGAGTAGAATGACAGAAAGTCATAGACTCTTAGGGTTGCAAGAATGCAACTAAGAACTCATTGAAGAGTTAAATCTTCTAAACTTATACATTGTATAAAGAGATAAACTAGAATTCAAGGTTAAATTCCAAGTCAAATTGACTAGGAATAAAGCATAGTCTAGATATTATGAGTCTAGTGTCCTTAGCTTATCAAGTCACATTGTAGGATGAGATAGTCCCCAAGTCGAGTTAGAAGTGTGTGAACATACGACTACATCTATTGCAAACTTTTATTTATATTGAAACTTTGTCCAAAGTGATGCATTTGTCTTTGCATGTATTAGTCAGTTCACAAGTGTCCAGATGGTGTAACCCGTCAGGATGATCATACTTAGCTAGAAGATCATCTAGAGTTGTATGGTCGAATGTGTTATGTAGGACACAACACTAGGACTTAGATGGAAAAACTTGTTGGTTCCATATTTCTATACTCTTTGTGAAGGGTAGGGCCACTTCCATGAAGGAAGGTGTGCAGGGGACCACCGGTCTATGGTTGGAGGTAAAGCACTTGGATGATGCTCTCCCTCTGTAGCAAAAGAATAGCCAAGACTTGAGTGACAAATGTCAAGATTCCAGATGCAGTATTCTTTTGTATTGATGCAAAATTATTCTCATTTCCAAGTGCAAATTATGTATTGTAATGAAGTGAAATGATTTCACTATAATTCTATCTTTGAATATGTTGTAATTTCAAGGTTGAAAATATTCAAAAAATATTCACTATATATATCTTGTTTACCATGTTTATTTACTTTCTTGTAAATTCTTGAGTTAAAATGAGTAATATGAGAAGGCATGTTACAAATATTTGGTTGTGAAGATGTCGGGATATAGATTTAAGGCTATGAGAGAAGGGGATGTGTAGTGATGGAATCAATGATAACAATTTGTGGTTGAGATGGTGGAGGATGAGGAGAGGTGGATGGGATAATAATGAACTCAAGGGATATAGAAGGACTAGATGAGGAAGGAGAATAAGTGAATGTTTCAAATGGTTAGAAGGATGTAGGAGGTGAGAAGGTGTATTTGCATGAATGATGTGTCCAATACATTAGATAATTTCTAAGTTCAAAGAATGAGTGAGTAAAAAATGGCCTAAGGCATCAATGTGAGAAGAGGGGTTAGTGTCATCCCTATCAAGCTCAACAAATTTTTTCAAATCTTATTGATGAGATGAAATATTATGTCATTTTTGATATTCCATGTGAGAAATGTATGCTATAATGAAGAGGTAGAGCACTAGAGAAAGAAGGGTAGGACTTATGATAGGAAGAGGGCATGAACCAAAAAGGGGAAAATGAATGCTAGGGATAGGGGAGAATAGGTACGGAAAGCAAGGATAGATAAAGCTAAGTAGAGCAATGGGTGGGATAGGGAAGAAGGGTGTGGAAAATACCTAGGGTAGGGTTGTGAGGGTATAGTGTAGGAAAAAAGAGTGTTTAGGTAGATAGATTAGGTATTGGAGATGGGTAGGAAAGTGTGTTGATTGAGAAAGGGGGTGTTGGGGAAAAGGGGATAAGAGGATATGGGAAATAGGTAAGGATGGGAGAGTGTTGGTTTAGGCCAAGGAAAGATTAAGACAAAGTAATGTTATGGAAATGATGTCCTAGAGTTTAGCATTATTGAAGAAAGTGTTGGAGATGTCGATGTTAAAATATCAAGATTAGAAAAATGTTTTGGAAATGGGGTATTTGTTGGTTTTGTATTAGAAAATTAGAAGTTTATTGTGTTTGAGTATCAAGTTCACCAAATTAAAGAATATGTTTTAGGACCTACTCCTAATTGTTTTACTTAGAAATAGTTAACCTTTATTTTATTGCACTTATTATGAGATAAACCATATTTGTATTAAAATGCATAAATGAGAGTACTCTAATATGATTCACAACAATAAATGTGAGAGCTAGGAATAAAAACTAGAAATAAAACTAAGATACATAAAATAAACTAAGAAATGGAGTAGACGAAACTAGAAAATTAGAAATTTGAGACTAGAAATAGATTTGGGAGGGTTGGAAAATGGTAATTAGTGATTTTCAACCAAATTTAATGTTCTTGGACAAGAGCATTAGAGATGGCTTGCATTGCTTCTTGACAAGCCTAATGTTGGTGCTTGTCAAACCCAATGCAACTACTTGATAGGGTCCTGAGCACTGGTGTATAAATATCTAATGGAATTCAAACTCTCACAAGTTTCTCACTAAAAAACTCTAATGCTTTTCCCACTTGTAGAATGTGAATATGATGTCTCAAAAGGGAGACCTAACAAACTAAAGTTTGGGGCAAAAAATAGGGTTTGTGCTTTTATGAGACTACCTTAGTCCCCTATTTGTCCTTTTTCAACATTAACAACAATACATAGGAGATTTTTGAGTGTGTGGACCTTGGAGATAGTGTGAATGATGATGTATGAAAATAAATGAATGCCTAAAATGCAAACCCTAAGGAGAGATCTAACCTATAATGGTGTGTGGAGGTGATGGGAGACAAGTGAGTGATGGAGATCATAGGAATAGGGGGAAATGGAGAGGCTAAGTCGGGAATAACTCTAAATCTACAACATAAAGGTTAGGATGAAGGGTTTTTGGCCATGGCTTCATAAGGGGATGGGAAATAGGAGAACTATGGCTTCAAGGAGGGAAATGTCAAGATTAAAGAAGGGAGTAATGGATATGAAGGAGAGAGATCACATAAAAATTAGTGGCTTTATGGTATCCCAATCTATAATCTTCTTAGTTTTAGCTTGTTGCCCTACAAAAAGAATAGAGTTTTCTTGATCACCTGGGATGTTTGTGTGAGAGTAGACATGCTTTACAATGTTCAACCTTACAAAATGAGGAAAAAATTAGGATTATAGGAAAAAATTTACAAGATGATTATTGAAAATGTAGTAAGGATTAGGGTTAAAATGGTTGTCAAGAGTTAGAATAAAAATTTGAACACATACATGAACATTGGCCAATGTCAATGTCTAGAGTGAATTACGTGCTCAAACCTTTGGAGTTGACTAGGGGTAGGTTTCTAAGGCTATTTCTCCATGTTTCATGTTTCTTTAATTGGTAAAAATAAAATAAAAAAGGTAAAGTGATGCCTAAACATGACTAGGGTCATGGACACCCAAATGAGTGCAAAAATATGATGTGAAAGTTACAAAGTAGGCAATTTTTGACCTTACAATATAATTGCAGCTAACTCACAAATCCATGATTGCATTATACATCATGATTACATTTCACACTCAACTTTTTTAAGGATTCATGCATGCATGCATTGTGGGGAAATCTCAATCATAAATTCACAATTTCCTCATGCATCATAAACCATTTTCACACCTCAAAACTTGTGTATACCTTATGGGGTAAAACTCAATTATAACTCCACATTATCCTAATATGATGGCATACACCTCATCATTTTAAATTATCCACCACATGCCCATAGAAAATATAATATTTAGTGATTATATATCCTTGTGCCACTAATCTTGTTTTGTAGGTACAACTAATGAACCTGTGTATAGGAATGGAGGATTTTGCTTTTACAAGTACAAAAGGAATTGTGAGGTATCATCTAAAAATTGTATCCTAGGTTTTCTTTCTCTTTAATTTATTATGCATATCTTACTTTGGCATTCATGATTCATGTAGTTTCACATATACACTAAAGTGGGGGTAAAATGTAAGGGATGAAAGTGCATACTTGACACTTTTACATCACTTTGGGCACTATCATATGTGTTGTAGTGTTCAACTTAATTTTTTTGGTTGATAAATTACCCCATTTTTTAATCCATCAACTAAAATTGCTTTACTCACTACCTTAATCAAGGATCAATCTAATCCCATATATTTTCTATTATCCTGGAGTAGACCACATATGTGCTTCTATACTTGGATTGGGCCACACTACATGACCTAGTCCACTAAATTCAAAATTAAAATTTTCTTCTCCCAAAGATAATTTTCTTGGGATTTAATCATTACCTTGTTAGGCTATGTAGAAAACACTTCAAGTTGAGTGACTATGATCATGTATTTATATACAGTCCTAGGTTATTGGTTATCATTGAAAGATCATATTAGTAGCATTTGGAAATCAAACCACAAAAATCTTATAGAGTATTAAACATTAGTATTACATCCTAGGCATTGCATAATTGTGTGGTGTGTTTACAAATCTTATTTAGCACTCCTAAGTGGTATGAATACTACAAGGAATCAAATAATTAATCTCCTATGATTTTAACCTTCTACCAACATAAGTTATAGAAGGTAGGAGAACAACACAAAAGGCTACATAAGCATTAGATAAATCTATAACAAAAGGACTAGATCATGTGTCAAGAAATCCATCTCAGACCAAGTCACATAGCACGACCTAGTTTTGTGTCATTTTGGTATTAGATAGAAGTTTGTCATAGATTTCAGATCTCATATCCAAAGTTAAATTTCTTATTCAATCACTAATCATATTAAAAGTAATGAAACATTATACATCAACACATCAAATCAACAAGATGTAAGCATTTTCTATCCTCTTTTTGATTTATCATACTCAACTCGCACTTAAATTAAGTTTTATTTCATTTAATTTTGACACTTTAATTAGACCTAGATTGAATTAGGGTTTAAGAATTTTATTTCCATACAATATAATAATTGCAAATTAGTGTCCACCTATTTATAAAATATTAACTATATTTATAAAACATATATAAGTAAAAACCCACTCATACAATAGAAGTTATAGATTAGATCTCTACAAAATACCTTAGGCATAAAGGTAAAAGGTAAAGATAGTTTTGTATATCACCATGAGAGGTGATAGATGTATGACTTCTTTTAGAAGTTGTAATCTATACTGGTCAATATGTAGGTTGTGTAATAATTAAATAAAGTAAAATATATGAAACACATTTCTTTTGACTTGTACATTGTAATAATTTTAGGTATAACCAAAAAAATATTTAGAAAACAACATTATACATACAATATCATACCAAGATAATTAAATAAGCTAAGTGACTTATTTTAGAGTTAAACACTTATAGAACTATCTTCCAAAAATACATTATTAGAGGTCTTACATAGACTATGAATTGAAATAGATCATGGCAATTTTTCAAAGAGAATACCTTTGACAAAGTGTTTATCTTAAATAATAATTATTGATTTCTTAAAATGAAGTCTATCTAGACTTAGGAGGTAGGGAAGTTAGACAAGAATATAGATGAGGTCATTATTATAAGAAATTAAATGAATTGATGCAACTTATGTTCCAAATTAGAGTTAGGAGACTAGTTATAAAGTTTGGCTGGTGTAACACAAACTAGGATACAACATTAATTTAGAAAAGTTTAATAGTTTAGATGGCATCTAGTACTTCCATTAATGTCATTAGTTTGGATGGCATCTAATGTTTTCAATAATGTCATTAGTTTGGATGTCGTAAATATTCTAGATATCTTTAGCATTTTAGTTGGCATCAACATGTTGGTTGACATCAATAGGATCATTAATACAAATAAATAGGTTGATATTAACACGTTATGGCAAAAACAAGGGATTAAGTGGTGGGTAAGATGATAAAATTTGATATAAAAGAAACATGCATTGGATAGCCTAATGTTTAAGACGATATTGGTGGATATTTATAGGGGTAATACACAAGACAAAAAGATGTCAACTACTAGTTCTAATGGGGCTTATAAACTATGTCATAGCTACCCATCACCATAATCAAGTATTTCTCATTTTTCCATGGATTATCCTTAAAATATTTCTTCACATAAAATTACATCTCAAATGTGTACATACTTTGTCTTTTCTTTTTTCTTACATTTTTTCAACCTATTCATAATTAGTTGTTATTTTAAACTTTATATGAATTACCTACATTATCCATGATTTATGTGCACAAAAACAAAATAAAGAGAAAGCAACGGGATGAAATATTTATGAATACAAATAATAATGGTGTTTAGTGTATGTGTGATGATTCAACATAACCTATGAGGATGGCAATTACATGTCACTTTTGATTTGAAGGATGTTGAAATCCATCTTATCTTACCTTGTTAGAGAAATCATTTAGCAATGTTCATCAACCATTTTCTATAAGTAAGGTCCCTTGATTTATCTAGAGGAGGTATCATTTGAGTTTATCAACTATATTCAAAATCTTTGATATTTGTGAGATAAAAGACCAAAGGGAGTGCCTACTACATCTCTAGAAAAAATGTAATAGAGGACTCAAAAGAAATAAAGAGCAAACTAGGAATTGAAATCCCTAACACAAAGCTATGTTAAATAGTTATTCTCCCAACATTTTGGCATAGTGAAGATGTGTATAGTTTAGATGATTTTATACATTGTTAAATAGTCAATCTCCCAACATTTTGGCATAGTCAAGATGTGTATAGTTTAGATGATTTTACACATTGTTGAGACAATTGATATCTAACTAACCATCTACCTACACACCACATTATTTATTTTTAACCTTTTCATTTGGTTATCTAATCTTTAACTTAAGGCATTAATATCCATAAATAAGAGGTGATAAGTTCCAAGATAAATGTGTGAAATAAGTTTGAATTCAATATTTTATATTTCAATTAAAACATCTCATAAATTAATAAACCATTTAATGAATAGAAACATTTTTATAATTATTAAAACTATCATTTAATATAATATATAATTAAAAGATGATCACTACGTAAAAATGTTGAATTTCATTTTAACATTTATAAATTTCTTGAAAGATATGTACCAAGTGAGGTAATCAATTTTTTTGATGAGGGAATCTAGTGGTTCCCTTACCCATAACAAAAAAGCTTAGTTCAACAACCATTTAATCATAGACATCAAGCCTCAATATAATTGAATAATCCTTACTTTACAAAGTGAAGGGAAACAAAAAACCTAAAAAACACCTATCAAAATACTTTAATGACCATCTAGAAGGAATGATGAGCAAAGCAACTAGAACTAAAAATAACCAAGAGAGAAGGAAACCATGTGTGTGCTAAGATCAACCTCCTTCCTTTGTGGGAATGGAGAACTTCAATACTCCACTATGAGCCAACCCCAATGGAATTTTTGACTTCTTGATGTAATCTTTTCTCTTATGATTTCCTACCTCTTTTCTTCTTAACTATAGGAGTATCCCAAGATAAAGGAGAGTGACAAACCAAACTATCTCCCACATCTTGTTCTCCATCCTTACTTTCTTCCTTAACTATCTCAAACAAGACTTTAGCATCTCGTTTCTAAAAATAAATTTGTTGATTGGAACCTAATTTTTCCATTAGTGATCTCCTCCAAAGTTTTCTCTTTTTTAGACCTTAGGCCTTGGTTACTAGTGGTACCACAATTCACTTTAGATATTAACCTAGTTGATTGCGAAATGATGAGAATTTTATTGAACAAAACATTATCTTCTTTCCTTGAAGGAATTTGATCTTTATCTTCACTAAGTTGGGAGTCAAAGTCTATAGTCTGACCCAAAACAAACTTCTCCTTTTACAAAATTGAAGTGTTAATCTTAGCATGCTTTGGCCAAAAATAGCTATGATTTCTCCAAATAAAATTAGCATCAAGCTTGCCTAATTTAGGATTCTGGAAAGGCACCTCCATTGAGACAAATGTTGGCCCAAGGTTTTTCCGTTGTGCCAAAAGATCAACCTTTTAACACCTGATACAAACATTAGAGATATACAAATCGCCAGAGGCGGTTAAGCCATGTCGTGAGTCTCAAGGCTGGCGCTGAACAACCAAGGGATGAAGGCACCAACCTTCCAACAATCCCCCCTAGCGCGACTGAGGGATTCAAACCTGTGACTTGGGCTCTGATACCAATTGTTGGCCCAAGGGTTTGCCGTTGCGCCAAAAGATTGACCTTCTAACACTCGATACAAACACCAGAGATATACAGACCGTGAGAGGTGGTTAAGCCATGTCATGAATCCCGAGGCCGATGCTAAACAACCAAGGGATGAAGGCACCAACCTTCCAAGAACAAAAGCCTTGGAAGAAAGACAATCTTTTTCTCATGCCCTATCTAATTGCATCATATACACATAAAAATACATCCCTTCATTTGAACAAAAAATGTAGATTAGTTTTCTCAAATCTAAATAGCTAGGATGTAAGAAACAAGTGCTGTAAAGGATGTAAGAAACAAATTCCTATAAAGGACACATATGTACTCTATTTTTCATTTCAATATAGGGAGCTACCCCCTTTGGTACAACTTACCATTAAAAAAAAGACATCCCTTCATAATTGGTAAATTGAATCCAAGGGCTATGAATTGAAAGAATTTGGATGGAATATAAAAGAGGTTTGGAAATATTATGGACCTTGACAAAATTTAGATAAACACCATCCCAACTTGGATTAATTTTGATGAGCTCCCCAATCTTCTCTACTAATAATTTCAACTTCTTGATAGTCCTAATTACCACCGGAAGCTTTTAAAAGTGCATCTAAATTGGAATTTTGGAAAAAATATTAGCCTCTAGATTGAAAAAGGGTCTCCAAAGACACATGATGACACCAATCCTTCCATAAATGTAGGGGTCATTGCTCCAAACCAAATCTTGATCCTCAAGAGTCTAGAAAAGAATAAGGAAGAAGCCTCTTTCAAGCATGGATAGAGAAGGGCTTTTAAATTTGCTCCAGTCATCTTCAATCCATTCGTGAAGCTCCTCAACAAAAGGTTTTTTTGCACGTAATCCTGCAAACAATGGATCTTCTACCTAGATGCTTAGCAATAAGATCAATATTTTCATCGAGAAGATGAAGTTTTAAATATTCTTTTGCAAAATTGGCTGCAATATCCCCCAACAAAAAGAAATTAAAACTTTGCTCATCCAAATCATGACTCAGCTCTAGATGCTCCAACTTCCCTTTTTTGAAGAAGAAATCCCCTTTAAAAGAATCACCACAAGAGTTTAGATTGTCTTTAATAGGGATTGATGGTCAAGGAATGACTTTGACAAAAGTCCCCTTAAGAAGAACATGACAATATGGATTGTCCAAGCTTTAATAAGTTGAGCCTTGCAAAAGTGTCCACAACTATGAAAAGGGTTTGAGGCATTTTTACAAGCATGATAAAACACCCTCCAAATATCCTATTGTGAAGAAACTTTCTTAGCATTGCCAATTTCCTTTCAAAAACTTTTAAAATTAGAGGGTTCTCTTTTTGAAGAAACCTTCACTACATGTGATGATCATGCTGGAGATCTAGGCACACACAAAAACCCTTACGAAGAAGCAAAGATCTGTTTGCAAAAGACGATATTTACCAACCATATTTGACAACCTACCCCGATCACCATAATCAACAAAAAACCCCACCTCTTTGATGACCAACCCTTGATTTCTAATTGTAGCTACCACTTCTGCATCGTCATCGTTCTTGTCCACTCCACCTTATCCTTTGCTCACTTCACACGTTTTGCTTTCATCACATGTGTGACAAGTAATATTAGTGAAGTAAGCAATTTTGGTCACATGTAAAGCTATAATAATCATCTAGCCACATCAATACACTTCTCCCCAGATATCTACCAACTGGACTAAGCAATTCTAATAATGAAAAACAATATGAATCATCCTAGCCCACAATAAGAATATTCCCCCACCCCTAACAAAATTAGGAGTGGTTATGAATGTTTCTGGAATAAAATTATGTTAAGAGTTTTTGTACCACTGTTTCAGATCACACTTCATGATTCATCATCAGTGGTGGATCATAAAGTGTGATCCGAAACACTGATATAAAAATGGATCACAAAGTGCGATCCAAAATGTTGATACAAAAATTTCTACACAATTTTGTTAAATATTCTCAATGATCATCACTAATGATAGATTAGATCACATAGTGTGATATGAAATGTTAATACAAAAACTCATACAATTTTATTAAATGCTCTACATCATGTCTTTAATAAGTTAGGAGTACCATTCCTCTAAATGACCTCATAATTTGAATTTAAGATCTCGTAAAAATAGTTCTTGTTCTTTTAATATTGACATCTGATCTTCCCGATACTGCAGAATAAAATAAAGATTCCACGTCCCAGGATATTTGTACAACAACAGTCTCCAGTGTCCACATATATATATACACACAAATTTATTCTGCGTGGTGGTGTCAGGGATATTTGAGAACCCATAAACAGATTAAAGGTTCCACGGGACTCGAAACCGAGACCTGTGGATTTTAATTTAAAAGAATAAAGCTGATCTAAGTAAAATAAAAACACCTCTACAGCACAATTCCCCCACCATGAAAAGCCTTCAAAGATCGTTCCCTCGTCACAGGTATGGATAATTTTTTTCTGAATTCGTGTATTTTGTTGTTTTTGGGGGAGTGATTTAAAAAAAAAAAAAAAAATCTTTTCGTAAATCGGATACATGTTTTTGGGGAGATGTTATTCAAGTGTAATTAGGGTTTCGAAATACTTAAAAAAAAAATTCTATTGTTTTGATTTTCAGGCCATGAAATTGGGTGACAATATGTTTCAATATGGCGCCCGTTTCAAGCTAAGTTAACGGATCCGTCTGCCTTTTTGTTTCGATTTGTTGACATTTTTTTAGAAGTTTTTGTTTTAAATGGAAGGGTTTGAGTTGTGATATTTATGTTTGAAAATTAAATTGCATAGAGTAGTGTTTAACTCCTCCTGGTATGGCTGTTTCAATGTATGCTAATTCGACAAGAGGGTCTTTCTCTGTGTCGTCAAATTGTTCCAGGGCAGTGAAAGTGTCTGGTTCTAGGGTTAAGGGTGGGTTGGAAAGGGTTAGTTTTCCCCATAGAAAGGTTTCAAGTAAATTAAATTCAAATTTCTGTGAGCCTTCTTCATATAGTTGTAGTGTCTCAAAGTTTTCGGCATCTAATCCTTTTATTAGTTTGGATCAATGCCGGAGAAAGGTGCAGAAGTTTGACCGTTTAAGTGATTTGTGGCCGGATAATTGTAGTTCTAGGTCTTACTGTATGTCCACAGAAGGGAATGAATTCGTTTTCCCTGAGGCAGATCCTGAGATGCTTTATTATGAGAAACAGTATCCAACCCTGGTCTCACCGGTGTGTGAGGGCACGCAGGAGGGTGTGCCTGTTTTTGTTATGTTGCCCTTGAATATTGTGAACTTGAAAGGGCAGCTGATGAAGAGAAAAGCTATGAATGTGAGTCTTATGGCCTTGAAGAGTGCAGGTGTGGAGGGTATTATGGTTAATGTATGGTGGGGGGTTGTGGAGAAGGATGTTCCCGGTCAATACAACTGGACTGGTTACCTGGAAATTGCGGAGATGGCAAGAAGGCACAGTCTGAAAGTGCAGGCTGTCATGTCGTTTCATCAATGCGGACGCCGTAGTAGTGATTCTTGTTGGTATGTAAACAAATTAATGAGTCGGTTTCATTCTGTATTTCCAGAATTTATTTATTGCAGGAATTTCATAAAGATTTGTTGTCTTCTTTTAGTATTTGTAGGATTGGTTTATTGGAGTAATTTTGTGGCATATTTAATTTATTAAAGCTTTTGGATAAAAATTAAAAAACCGTGGCAATTCTGTAATGTTTGATGTTGTTTTGGCTTATGTTTCTTTGATGATGGTCTATGTGATACAAACTGGAACAGCAGCGCATATTAAATTTATAAATATCCACAAAGATTACAAAACTTAAAGGATTTCTGCTCTTGCAGGATTTCTCTCCATTTTATAAATATCCATTTTGCTAACCACAGGATTACAAAATTTATAAATATCCATTTTGCTAACCACAGGATTTCTGCTCTTGCAGGATTCCTCTCCCTGCTTGGGTCTCTGAAGAAATTGCTAAGAACCCTGATTTGGCATACACAGATAGAGAGGGAAGGCGCAATAGAGAGTGCATTTCCTTGGGTTGTGACACCCTTCCTGTCTTAAAGGGTCGTTCACCCATTCAAGTCTATTCAGATCTTATGAGGAGCTTCAGAGATACCTTCAAGGTATTTCTGGGGCAAACTATAACGGTGAGCAGTCTTGATCCTTACTTCCAGTTTGAAGTCCTGATTGGCGCTTGCATTTTCTGACAGAATCTATGACTGTAGGAGATTCAACTTGGAATGGGTCCAGGGGGAGAACTGAGGTACCCTTCACATGCAGCAGATGATTTAACATGGCAATTTCCAGGCATTGGCGAGTTTCAGTGTTATGATAAGGTGTTGGTTTGTGTGCCAAAAAATATTGATTTCTTAATAGATCTGGAAACTTGATTGCTGCCTCCAATATATGACATTACATTTACCTGTATTGCTATATTGATTTTGATGCAGTATATGAGTGCAAGTCTGAAGGCATGTGCAGAGAAAATTGGGAAGGGGGAATGGGGAGTCGGTGGTCCTCATGATGCTGGTGGTTACAAGCAGTGGCCAGAGGAGACAGGTTTTTTTAAAACAAATGGCTCCTGGAATACACCGTATGGACAATTTTTCCTTAAGTGGTACTCCAGTATGCTCCTTATGCATGGTGAGCGCATTAGTGCAGCAGCAGAGGCCATATTCCGTAGCACAGGAGCCAAGCTTTCTGGAAAAGTTGGAGGCATTCATTGGCATTATGGAACTGAATCACACTCAGCAGAATTGACAGCAGGCTATTTTAATACATCTCTGAATGATGGGTATCTTCCAATTGCCCAAATGTTTGGTAGACATGGAGTGACTTTAAGTTGCACATGTTTTGAGATGCTAGATGCTGAACAGAAGCCATTGAATGCAAATTGCAGTCCAGAAGGCTTGCTGAGACAAGTTACATTTGCAGCCAGGAAGTCCCATGTACCACTGTCTGGAGAAAATTCCACAACAAGGTTTGATGAGGAGTCACAGAAACAAATTATTAAGAATTCTAGGCTTTGTCTAGAGAATAGTTTATGTAAAGAGGAGTATGAGCCGGTTTGTTCTTTTTCATTTTTACGAATGAGTGAGCAGCTATTCCGCAGGGATAACTGGAATCGCTTTGTACGTTTTATAAGGCAAATGGCTGATGGCAGAACTTTTCACCCACGGGAAGACAAACGTGGAAGTGCTGAATCTAGATTTCAAGCGCAAGCAGTTCAGGAAGCTGGTGCAGCAACATCCTGCCAATAGAATGGTCCAGCTGCTAAGTTGTACATAAAGTGATATAAAGTAACTGTACATTGTCGCTGGAATTATTCATATCCTTTACCATAATTAAAATAGCATGTATTGCTATCGTCCAATTCCTTGTGTCCTTCAATATTAGTGGCGTAATTTGATTTGTAAGATTTGTTTTACAGGATGGAAGCAATTGTAATTGTCCAGAGGTATTCTCTCTATGTTCAGAGGAATTCTCTCTTTCTCTATGTATTTATGTAGGTAAATTGAGCTAAGACAATTTATATGGCATGTTTTCCTATCTCATGTCCTTCAGTGGGGTATAGCTTTGTCAATGAATTTGATATTGATATTGCTACCTTTGGTAAATATCCATATTGGCTATGATGTTTTTATATACATCTAATGAAGCAGATGAACCTTCAAACTGTTACTATAGGATTACATTTATGGATATGTTGTGGTGCCAGAAATCTGTGATTTGTAAACTTGAAAGAATATTATAATACTTTTGCTATAAAAGCATGTTTGAGTAGTACAGACTTGCATGGCTTTTCATACTTCATATTATGTTTGTTTCATGATTAATTTTTGATTATATAGATGATAGGAAACATATATGTTGAATTTGCAGATATTATGGAAACTTCATTGTCATATTTGCGTGTTTAACTAAGACACGAATTTATACGATCTCTCAAATTATCAATCTTCCATGAACATTAAGTGTTTTAAAGATGCAAATATACAGAAGAACTAGGTGCAAATTATGAGCTTTACAGATGCAGCTTACTTTATTTGGATTTAGATCAGAAACCTCACTGTAGCAGATCCACTGAAGAAGTTATAGGGCTTGCATTTTAGTCAATTATAAGTTCAAACCTGTTTCTCTGGCTTGCTCCCACTTCAGAAAATGTCTGCAAGGAGAAAGGGAAAGGAGGTCCAAAGGGATACTAACTTCTACAATTCAGGCTCAAATTCCCTCACAATTGCAAAGATTGTGGT
The DNA here is from genome assembly GCA_027924645.1 of Cunninghamia lanceolata. Lineage (NCBI taxonomy): Eukaryota > Viridiplantae > Streptophyta > Pinopsida > Cupressales > Cupressaceae > Cunninghamia > Cunninghamia lanceolata. The sequence continues at coordinate 3,180,685 of BSBN01000787.1, read as the reverse complement.
AGAAAACCAAATAAACACTTAATATCTTTGCCTGCTATTACAGAAAATTAAAGCTGAGGTAGGAAAACCACATTATTGTGTTTCACTAAACACCAATAAATTGTACTGCTCGTCTTTGATTATGCTGAGTGCAAAAGTCTTTTGTACATTTTTTGTGTAGGGTCACATTATTGCCTTTTGTCACCTCCAGTGGTGCCTAGGTTACTTGTGACATGTTGGTCATATAGAGAATTTTCTCTCAACACACTTCTGCATCAAAAGTACGCATATCTGGTAAGTCATGTTGGTTTTCTTAATGTGGCAGTGTGATGCTTTATATGAGATTCACCATTGTTCTTTGCCTTGGTGTGCAATATGGGTGGTGATTTGCGGAGTTATGGTTGTTCATTTTGTTTCTGACCTTGCACGATTGCACGAGTCGAGTGCCTTTAAATGGTGGTTGTTATAGAAATTCAGAAGCTTTTTCAAGGAAAATTTCTTCTTTTCTGCAAATTGGCATAATTTTCCTATAGAGCAGATTTGTAGCAGAAATATTCTGTTTCATTTTAGGCATCTTTTTCCCTGTCAGCACTAGGGGTGAAGTTGATTTTTTTGCAGTAACAAAATTTCAAGCTTCAGTAACTGCTTTGGTCTAGAAGACCTGGCAATGCTGAAGCATAGAGGTACTTTGTGTATGGTTGAAACATAAGTGCATGATTTTGATTTTGATTTTTTGTTTTTCATGCTTGGGGATAATTCCTAAGGATAGTTTAGAAATGGAATAATTTCAGAGATTAGATGAGATGAGAGGAGACCTTTTATTGATTGGAGATGACAAGCAATTTTCTAGTGTATATGAGGTTTCCTCAGTCCATTATTTCATAGAAAGAACTACTGGAGCAACTGTGTATATTTTGTTCCAGAAGCTCTTCCTATCAAGCAATTTTCTGTTTTCAAATTCTCAGTTGAGTTTGCGTGTCGTGGAACTTTTCTCCTCACCGCTGATAGCTTCTGAATTACATGGTAATCCTATATCTTCATGCGGAACTTTTTTGCCATCTTGTTCTTGGGCATTTGCTTCATATTATGGTCTAGGCCTTTCAAAGGATGTCTTTCTAGTGATGTATGCAAGGTCCTTGATCCTTCTTGCATAAGAGTTTCTTAAATGCCTTTTGAAAGTCACTGCTCATATCAGCTCTATGGTTTTCTCTATCATACATATTATCACATTAGCAGTCTCTCTGAATCTTGGTCTTCTGATCATCTAGGTGGAGATCAAGACATTGAGGCTAGTGTCCTCTTTCTTTTTGCAGGATCTCCAAGTAGCTCAAGGAATGTTTTTTGACCTGTAGCCAACATTTCAACAAACAAGGTGCAACTTTCCTTCTCTTTGTTAATAGAAATGCTTTTTATTATTCATTTATGTTAATGTATGTTGTAGCTTAGAGGCCTTAGGGTACATATGGTTTAGTAGTATACATTTTGGTGAATCAAAGTGAACATCCTCTCGGGTTTTAGTTTCTCATTTCCCTCTCTCTATTTTTGCCAACAAGTCTTCACTTGTGACTACAGTTGCTTGTGTTAGCTTTGCTTGGTTTGCCTACGGTTGATCTTGTTCATTCCTTTCCCTTTCTTAGTAAAAACCCTTACTGCCATCTCCATGATATTGTTGACTTACATTTGGGATTTCCATCCTATTCCTTCTTGACCCTATTTTTGCCAACAAGTCTTCACTTGTGACTACAGTTGCTTGTGTTAGCTTTGCTTGGTTTGCCTACGGTTGATCTTGTTCATTCCTTTTCCTTTCTTAGTAAAACCCCTTACTGCCATCTCCATGATATTGTTGACTTACATTTGGGATTTCCATCCTATTCCTTCTTGACCCAAGATGTTTAGAATATCCTTTGCCATGAACAACAAAGCTTTTACATAAATGCCATAGCGAAACTCTAGGTTTTCCATTAAACTATTTTCACCACAATCGTAGAACTCCTTGGAAAATTAACCATTCTTGTCCCTAATCTTGTAGAACTGACCACGACCCTACTTGTCTACACTACTACTTGTCTACACTAGGTCAGTTATAGTTGACCTTGTCTCTAATTTTTTAATCTCTCCCACCCATAGTGATATGATAAACCTCATTTAGGCCTTGCAAGTGCCTAAAATTGCATGGATCGACATGGCAATCCGATGATGATTTGGTGATCTATCTCACTACCCAAGGCGTGAATTATATCATCTCAGCAATGTTCACACTTGATATGTTCCCTCTACCTATTTAGCTCCTTGTCCATCTTGTTCAACCCCAGGACCAAGTTCCAAGTCTTCGTACACACCAAAAACCTTGTTTTAGATTCTTAACTAGAGGGTCACCCAGGGAACCTGTCCTTAAGTTGTAGGGGCACTCAGGTGACAATTTCTGAAACTATGTGTCAAAACTCATTTGCCACTTGGTTAGTGGAGTGTTGAAGTCAACTCCTAAGTCGACTCAACCTCCTTACTCAACCTCTCCTCACCTATTTGTACAACTTCATTTGGTTAATGTAATTGGTGGGTTTTGCATACATTTTCATGTTGTTCATTAAGCAATCTTCTGTACTTTTGTTTTTGTCTCCTTGATCCTTCGTTCTTTCATGGTATCAAAGCTATAGGAGTTAGTGGATAGGCTGTAAGTTTTGTTTTTTTGCATTGAAATTGTCTTGTTTTTTTTTTTCGTGTACTCACCGTATGCATTTGTAGAAGGTTCTCGAGGGTTTACAGAGGGCCGACCTTCTTCGAAGGCATTGGAGGGTGAGTGGAGACCGATTCATGTGTGTAAGGGTTTTAGAAGAGGTGAGTAGGGGTATCAAAGGTCAAGGACCTGCGGTTTGAAAGGGCCACGACCTCATTTTCTCTAGTGGTGTGTGGACACAAAAGCCCGCGGGCTTTTTTTCCTCTGTATTCATAAAGGCCCGCAACCCTTCTCTAGTTCACGGCTTGTGGTGTTCATCAAAGCAAGCACGATGTCCCTGAAGCCCAGCGCAATGCCCCTGACACCCCTGTTTGGGATTTCCGTGGCTCCTAGAGGCGTGACGCACACCGCGTTCGCCTGTTCGCCCCTTGAAACCTGCTCGCCACACACCCTGCTCACAATTTTGGCCGCCCCTGAATTTTTCCCTTGCTTCATATTTTTTTGGCATTTTTTCCCTAACCTTCCCCCCTCTTAAAAATCTCCCTATTTTTTGTTTTGCAAATCATTTAAAATGATGTATTTGCAACCTTAAGTGTGTTTTTGAAAGGCATTATGCTTAGTATTAACATGTAGGCTTTTTTTCTAAAAAGCATTTAAAAATGATGCTGTGTGGGGGGTAATTTAAATTTGGAGAAATATAGAGGTTCTTTTACAAATGTAAGTGCTTAATTGCCATTGTTTTTAACAAGGCTAAGTATTGGAGCTCAATTATATCGACCTGCTTAGACTTATCGCACTACATGATAAAATGCCACACTTTCGCGGGGGGGGGGTTGTTTAAGTTAGCTTGTTTTTAACTAAGATGAAGGGTTACACACCCAATCAACTTATAAAGTGCCAAAAGGGGGGGGTTCCTAATGTATTGATTTTCTATTGTCTAAAGGAATTAACTTATATCTAATCATGGGATATGAGACTCACTCTTCTGTAATCAACCTAAACATGGGTAATTATAAGTCCTAGTGTGACGGCATCTTGAAACACCTCAGGTACCATAATCTCATGCCATATCTATATGGACTTATCCCTAACTAGGTAACCAATATCAAAAGAAAAAGTTGTTTAATAATCGTGATCATATTATTGGATTAATCAGCTTACATATATTAGATGTCGCTTTCTATGCCATTATGGATGTTGAATGTCCACATGCATTATGGACCAAAATTTGGGTAATACATGGAGACTCAAATATTTCTCCCTTCATGCATTATCCTTCTATGATCACAACTCACATCCCATATCATGATACAGATACATAATGTTTAGTTGACATAGATGAAATAATCATTCCTCCACCATCTCTTGTTGCTTCATCAGATTTTTAGAGTTGCTTCTTCAAAATGTTCTAGCACTTCTTTGCAGCAGAATACATATATCAATCTTCCTAGCATTTCTGATTGGGACATATTTCTACCTGACATTGCTTGTCTGTTTGTAAAGTCCCACATTGCTGACTTGGAAGCACACATTGAGGATACCGGTCTTCTCTTCGATGATAGTTTTGATGAAACTACATCACCGTTATCCTCTTCAAATATTCATGCTCTACATCTATCTACACATGGTTTTGGATTGTCATCATCTTTATCTATTAGGCATGTATTTGATTTGATTATGGCATCCATCGACATCGACATGGGGACACCTGAGCAATCTTTGAAGACATCACAATGGGCATCATCCTTGGATGAACTTCAACATGATTTAGAAATATACATACATCTTGATTTAGAAATATACATACATCTTCCAGCATGGGGAGATATCATGCATCTTCAGTTGGTTTCATTTCTTCCGACATGGAGGAACATTGTTTAGTGTTCTTGGATCTACGTCTGCATCCTTTGTCAAGCATCCAACCTCACTGCAACAGGACATGTATTATGAGGGGGGTCTCATAGACCTTCTATTGTTTTCTCTCCTATGGAGGGAAAACATATATTGTACTTGGTGAAAGAAGTAGTACTTCTTCATTTGTATAATTGTCATACACCATTTCTCTCTTTTGGAGGGTAGTTTTTTCCCACAGGGTTTTCGACTTTTCTCGACTTCATGAGAGATTACTTTGTACATGGGTATCTCACCAAGCCTATTAGCTGGGACCCATCTCTTCTTATACCCACCTAAGCTATGTATAAGGGAGGTGTTAGTGCAAAACTTTATTTTATATTACTTAATCTAAGTAATATATTTTCATGTTTTTTAAGCCACCTTAAGTGGTTAGGTGTCGACTTGAAGAGTTTGACACAACTCTCCAAGTTATGTGTTGACACTCATTTACCACTTGGTGAGTGGAGTGTTGAAGTTGACTCAACCTCTCCTCACCTATATGTACAACTTCATTTGGTTAATGTCATTGGTGGGTTTTGCATACATTTTCATGTTGTTAAGTAATCAATCTTCTGTGCTTGTGTTTTCATCTCCTTGATCCTTTGTTCTTTCACAAACACCTCTGATTGGGAGGAACAAATAAACACTAGATGAGGTGTTCTAGATAATTTTTACTGACTGGATGGTTCTCCTATAGTAAGAGACACCTCTTTCCCCTTATTGTGAGGGTTTGATGGGGCACTAGGTTCTAGCTTAACTACTTGATTACCAGAAGAAAAAATTGGCCTAGTTTGAGCTCCACCAATGCTAGGGTTGCGGTTATTCTTATGGTTTCCTATTGTAGTCCACCCTTCATCAGTTTTGGAAGGGGGAGCTTCAGAGGGCCAAATAGAGGGTTTATTACATGGAGAAGACAAAGGGCAATCCCTAATCTTATGATCAAATGATTGACCCCTGAAATAAGTAGTAGGAAAACTAAGATAAAGAAATGGTGCGATTGCCACAATTGACTAATTTGTATGTTAATAGTTTCTTTCAAATCCTTGGAAAGGTCAATCTCGACACAAACACATTTCTGGGGATGAGCTGAAAAAATATATTAGGCTCAACACAAACCACCTTGCCAAGGGATCCAACTATTGTAGTCAAAAAGTTCCAACATGGAAAAGGTAACCCAGAGAACTCAAGCCAGACCTAAACACAAAGGGATCTTTCTTTAGAGATAGTAAAGTCTCATGTCCAAGGTTGAAAAAACAAAAGAGATGCATGGACAAACTAGGGGCCATGATTGAGAATGGCTTCTACATGGCTGGCTTCCACAAAATAGAAAAGAAAAAAGCCTTTAGTAAGGTTTTGAATAGCATCTAGATGGACCCCATGCGAGACCCAAGCTTTATTGACCCATTCTTTAAGCATGCTTTTAGGGGGAACCCTTCCAAAAAATAGCCTATCAAAGTAAATTTTTTTAGCCATTTACAAGAAGAATCAAACTCTGGGATATGCATTACCACATTCAAAGGTGAATCAGAGTGCATACCTCATGGAACGCTTTTGGGACAAATTTTTGAGGTTGCTTATTCAAAGGAGCCATGATCAGAAGCCATTGAACCTTCAATGCTAGCATTAACTACTGAGTTGAGATAGTTTGAGGCCATAAGAGGTTAGCTAAACAAGCTTGCAATAAATGTGACAGACTAAAAATCTCATGCCAATGGTGTAATATGACATCAAAAAAACAACACGCAAGGAGACACCAAAAAAATCCTAGCAAAGCTTAAACCCCTTCCCTCTTTTTTTTTTTAAAATTTCGAATGAATTAATTACCAAGAAAGGGAAAATGTATGCAAACTATATGACTTTTTGTATGCAATCTGAACTATGTTTTTGTGTATTTTTGTGGAACAATTTTGACTTGTAAACTAATGAAATAAAATTTTCAATTAATTCTAAGAGCAATGGAAATAAAATCAATCTAGGAAAGAAAATAAAGCTAATCTAAGAAATTTAAAAATAAAATATGTTCCATGAAAACAATTTAAAACTACTTATCAAGAGAAATAAAAATGAAGTTTCACTTCCCCAAGAACAAAATTTGTTTTTCTAAATTACTACAAAAGCATGAAAAACTTGTACATCCTTGGAATAAGTCCTTAGAGGTCCTTTTTGGCAACCATCTCTTCCTTTGTAGTAGCAGAGTCCTCTTGGCAATAGGGATAAAATGGGGATATGAAAATAAATTGGATTGAGTTGAGCAGATACAAAAATTGACAAGTAATTGGATTGAGCATAAGCATTCTATGACAAAATAAATGGCTTGAGCTTTAAAGCTATGGCAAAAATAAAAGGCACACAAGGTCCTGCATTGAGCATAAGAATGCTAGTGAGTGTTGGTGGATTCCCCCATGATTTCTTTGTTCTCTGGCCTTAAACCCTGAATGTTGGCCTAATTTGTGATTGAGAAGCTTAAACCCTAAGCCCATAAGCCCTTTTCAGAGCCTATGTTATAATTGTAAGTTGACTTGTGATAGGCGGTTGCCCCAAACTTAAGTTGCAACTTAATGTCCTTAGCTTTATTTGCAACTAGCCCCATCAACCTAGTGACCGGTCTCTTCCATGCAAAATGTTTCACAAGGCCGGAAGGATTCCTTTGAAGACAGGGGGGCACCTATCACAACATCGTGGGTATCAGATTTGTTAGGTTTGTTTGCACTGCGCTAATGTGATGACCATTGATTTTAAGTTGGTGGGCCCAAGGTTTTAATTGTTGATTCAAGTGCTACGTGCTTGTTTCCTATTGGATCGTAGTAGCACACTACAAAGAAATAATGTGGAATATTCTTTGCGCTATTGTGACGGTATGACAAAAGGAAGGTTGGACTTGGACTTCACTTAAAAGAGCTAATACACAATGCGGGAGCGCGGGCGCGGTAATGTGGGTCCCCATCGGGCTTGCATTGCTACGATGAAGCGACATGTGGCAAGTTGTATTTCAGTTGGTTGATCAAGCTGTCATCGTTGGTATTCCTTGATTGGACGTGACTTCTTCAATGGTTGAAGTAGGTTTTAATTCTTCTGAAGATATCTCAAGCCATCCATTTTGTTCAGATCAACATACCAAATTCAAATTCAAGATTTTACTTGTGTGCAATAGTCTCGGGGTACTTGGAAATTAACAGTGGGAGATTGAAAGATGGGGAGTCATGTTGCCTTCCCAGCAGCCTATGATATGAGTCTGAAAATGAGACGAAACTAGGAACATTTGTCTCGAAATACTTGATGTTCCTAAAATCTTCCAGAATATTCTTATACCCCAGAATATTATTGTCAAAGGAGTAGCTTGTCATACAAGGATTGGTCAAAGGACCCTGCTTTCAAACTGTCCAATTAGAAAAAAAAAATACAAACTCTCAAGTCACAAACATTAAATGAGAATTAAAAGATGTAATTGTTATGTTGTAAAAAGTTTAGCTCCTAGGTCCCCTTAATTTCATTATACATGCTTAAAACTTATCCCTGAGAAATTTTCCCCAAAACCCATGTTAAATGGGGCCTAGGGGTTCATTTTAAAGCTTAATTAAGACTCAAAAAGTGCCTTGGGACTTGGGCGCTAAGCTGATTTGTCGGGACCTAAATTTTAGGATGTCGACATAGGACCTTTAAAAAGGTTTCCCTTTGTCAACCTTTTCAATTTGAATTATGAAAGTTAGCGGGAATGCATATATAAGTGAGTTTATGTCTTCATTTTACACCTAGAGGGATAACACGAACTTGTGATATTGAGCTAAGGGATTTCAAAGCATTCATTATGTTGCAGAGTAGAATTGTGTTGTGTTTGTTTGTTGCAGATTTGGTTTCATCAATCCATCTCATGGTGTGAAAGATTTTCATCTCTGTGACAGTTTCACCTCTAAGGTGACATCTGTTTGTATTTCAATAAATATATTTCATCATTTGATTTGGCCTCTATCCTCCAAGGACACACACTCTATCTAACAACAGTGTTGGAAGACTTGAATGTCATTCCGAGGCTTGACCGAAGCAAACTCCTAAACACCACAACCCCCAAACCCCTCTCTTTTAAATTGTAGGTAATAGGTACGGGTTTGGAAAAGTGGAGTTGCAGAGAAGCAAAGCAGAGGATAGAGATTCAGTATCTGAGAAGAAATTGCAGAGAATCAACCCTACTGGACTAGGACACCCGCCCCGTAGTCCTCTCGATTGGCATTTCCAAAAACTCTGAAGCAGGTTGTAATTTGACATAGATCATTGTTCCAGACCTACAGAAAAATTGCCCTATCGGACTTGGGCGCCCGTCCCATTGTCCTTGAAGTTACTACCTCTACAAATCTAAATCCTGGTATGTTTCTAATATGTATTTAGTGGCTTCCTGTACGATTATCTGTAGTAGTTTATTTGTATGTACCTGATTTCATTACAATTAGGGTTTGAGGCTTATTGAATCTAGGGTTTGACACATCTATCAATCTAATCTATCTTTTCATATCATTCCTAAGTCACATCAACCCATAGCTAAGTCCTCATCCATCTTGTAGTGACTTGGCTTGGTTGTTGTCCGTGAGTGTTATTGTGAAATGAGGGTTTGATTGGACGCCTTTAACAGTATCTTCCATCTTTCCCACTTTTCACATATAACATTTTGGTGAACCCGTGTTTTTATTAAACTTGCATCTTGCTGAGTGTTGTAATCAGTCCTTGCATTCATTTATATCATATTAGTTAATTTGCATTAAAAAATCTAGCATAAATTTGAAAAAATCAAAAAAAATAGGCATTCCAGGCTTGCATTAAGGCATAGTTTCGCATATTTTGTGTTGCATATGATATAAATATACAATTCTCTAATATTTGAATTAGATCTGATCCTTATTACAACCATTCATCATTGCATCATTTCATGTCTTGCATTAGAAGATCTCATTTTCTAGGGTTTTGCCTAAAAAGTTGCATTTTTCATCTAACCTATTAATTCCAAAGTTAGGGCTTGTAGTCAAAATCTTATTTCATATTTTGTTTCTGTTATAAACATCTTTCAAATCAGATCTAGCAATGATTTAAACCATATTTTCATTACTCATTTGAAATTTTTTTATCATTTCATACTTTACTTTAAAAATTTCACATGTTTGTAATTACACAATGTATATTTCAACATAAGCAATTTAACCTCTCTCTAATATTTCTTTGCAAGAGATCTTAAAAGTGGTCTATACTACCTTTTGTGCATCACTCTTTACATCTTAATCACTCCATTTGTAAGGACACTAATGTGTTTTTGTTCTTGGTAACAAGCTTCAAAAACCCGGTTTCCTCAAACTAGTGTTGTGGTGTACAAAAGTCTCATATTGGATATATTTGATAAAGGAAAAGATCTTATTGTGCATTGCTATTCCAAGACATTCTATTATGGCATCTTCGTATCATTGCTCTTTGGTATCTTTACATGCATGTATCAAAAACTTTGAGAACTTCTACAAATTCCTTAATATTGTTAAGAGAAAATTGGAGCTAAACATGAATAATCAATATATCAATATCAAAATACCCAAAACTCAACGAAATACAGAAACAAAGAGATCAATCAAACAAAAGAACTTTAAAAACCTTTGCAAAACCTCAAAGTTTCATAGCTTCCATTGGTTGCCTATCTCAATCAATCTTGCATATATGAATAAGGCCCTCAAAGAGTGCACTTCCTTGCTATTCCAAGATTGTCAATGGAGAATGGCTATGATAATGTTTTGTAATGAAGATGAGCTTCACAACAATGGTAGTAGTATGGTAACAAGTGTGATCACAAGCAATGAAGGAATTGGTGCTAAAGGCGCGCTGTAATTCCTACAGAGTAACAATACTTAAAGCTTGGATGAATGAAATGGAGGAATAGGGTTCAATTTATAGACTTGTGAAAGAGAAGATCAACGGTATAGGAAGAATGAGAAGATTAACGGTATAGAACGGTTGAGGAATGTGCGCGAATAAGAAGAAAACATGTGTCCTGCTCTATTTTGCATGAGAGGAAGTAATAGAATAGAAGAATGAGTTAACTGAAGAGATTAATCAATTAAAAGAATAGATTAATCAGTTAAGAGAATAGAACTAGAGAATGAAAATTGCATGAAGATGAGAAGATATTTTAGCTCAATTAAATATTTAGAATATTCAATTGCATGTGCACAAAGATTGAATTATATTCAGAGATAACTTAATTTAGAAGAAATGGACAATTTAAATAAATATTTGGTTTATTTAAATTTAGAGAAGATATTATTGGAAGAAACAATTAAACAATTGGCATTATTTAATTTAGAATGAATTTGGGAGAATTAGAAGATAAGAAAGTAAATTAAATAAATAAATTTATTTAATTGTTTATGCATGATTTGGAAGAATAAATAAAAAATATATATAGATTGAGAGGATTTAAATAAATTTGATTTGATTTAATTAAATAATTAAGAATTATTTAATTGTTTGGAAGAATTTAATTAAATAAAAGATTTTATTTAATTTTAACTTTAGAAGAGGTAATTAAATATTTTGATATTTAATTAACTTAGAGAAATGTGAATCGAATAAATAAATTTGTTTATTTATTTATTTGATAGAGGAATTAGAAGGAAATAAATATTAAGAATATTTATTTAAACCGAATCGTAACATTTTTAAGCGTATACATTTTGCTCCTCTTTGATGCAGTATAGTTTACAACGTTGCTTCAAAGAATAAATAGTCTAATAATGATACATGCCCCAGTTTGCCCCTGGTATAGGTTATGACGATAGGATGCCCCCTCGGGAGATTAGACGGGAAGAAGGTAGAAGGCGTGAGACGGACAATCTCACGAAGACGAAGGGAAAACTTGGCTAAGATTGAAGAAAACAAGATGTGTTTCTGAGAAACGAGAAGAAAACAGAAAGAAATGGGTGCGGGAAGTAGTCATAGTCACCACATAGCCATTTTTAGGGTTTGTATGCTATATATAGGAGCTGGGTCCACAAGACAAGTCATTTGCACACTTGGCTTTGTTTGATTTGTCTTTTGAGAGCTTAGGAGAGTATAGAGCATAGAGCAGTCAACACTAGGATATTCCGTACAAGGAGCACTACTTTGAGCGAGTCCGACGATTCGACCGGCCAGCAGAATAAGACCCCCGATATGTATCCCGAAAAATTTCCCCTAGGGTCGATTTTGAATGCAATAAATGCTAGGCAAAATTAGGCTAGACAAATACGCCAAATCGCAGTTCGATGCATCTGGCATGTGAAACTACGCATCTGTCAAACTGTGGCACATCTAGGATATGAAACGGCGCATGCATGAAGCTGTGTATGCATGAGTAAGGTCGGCACATGTATCATTTGGTGGCGCATTTACAGTATGAGTCAGCACATGCAACTGGGTGGCGCATTTACGGTATGGGACGGCGCATGTACCTTATGTTCTGGCGTATATGATATAGATAGTTTACTTAACAGAATTGACTCAATTGGCATCCTGTTTGATGCGTCAATCGATAAGCTATCTCCGAGATTGCAAGAATCTAGTCAAGAGATGTAGTGTGTTGTTTTGATCAATTTGATATGTTAAGTTAGTTGATATGATTCTATAGATATGTTGAGCATGATACTTGCAGTTTTAGGTTGATGCCTTGCTTTGCATGCTTGTAGGACAAATGAGATACGTTGATGTCAAGGGAGCAGTTTCTCATGCTGATGTTGCAGCGACATATGTTGATAGAGATAGATCGAGAGGCGCTCGACGCAATGGGGTTGGACTACGTGTGCTTTATGCCTGAGGTTCGAGTGAACCGCGGCCTACTGACTGCAACAGTGGAGAGGTTTCACAGCAAGGATGGGACCTTTCACTTCCTGACTGACAAGATGACGGTGACCTTGGAGGATGTATACAGGATACTCCACGTGCCGATTCAGGGAGAGCTTGTAGAGTATGATCCACAGCAGGATGCAGGACTTGCAGAGTGCAGACAGGTTTTTGACGACCCTGAGCTGGTAGGATAGGTTATCTCCTTGCAGGACATACATGATTACTATGATTATTTCCCTGGGATAGTTGCAAGATTGATCGGAGGTGTTGTGTGCCCTGATAGGAGATCGCACAGGTTCTCGATTGAATGGGAACGGATCATGGAGAGGATGGTCACAGAGGGCACCCGCTATGCTTGGGGTGTCTGTGTCTTGGCACACCTTTACCATGACATGCATCAGGTGGTATACCACAAGGGTGCTAGCTTATCAGCAGGTGTCTCACTGTTGCAGTTTTAGTTATGGGAGCACATTGTCATCACTAGACCGACGTGTTTTCCATAGGCAGAGGGGAGAACCTTACAGCTATGGCTATGCAGGAGTGATTTCCCAACATAGACTGGGGAAGCTCAAATACTGGAGGCATGTAATGGATGTGGTAGATGTGGTCGTTTGGCGACCATATATAGACTGTGAGCCTTGGGAGGATGAAGCAGACGAGCTACCGTACTGTTATCAGACTCGGTGGCTTAGAAGCCGGACGTAGTTTATTCTAGAGAGACAAATTGTCAGCCAGGTTCAAAGGCAGTTTGGGAGGAGATAGGGCATGCCATAGGCTCTGTTTGCATGGACTCATGCTAAGAGATTTAGATGGGGCCCAGTGGTGTCCTACGAGGAGGCAGTGGCAGAGTTTCGATAGATTCCTTATGTTGCCTGGCCGATGAGGAGAGAGATCACAGATGCAAGGATGATGCCGAACTACGAGGAGTGGTTCGCTACTCATCCATTTTTGAGATACTCTGGGCCTGGAGAGCTGGTTCCTCGTATAGACAAGGCATATTCAAAGGACAAGGGCCAGGTTGGTAGGAGGAGGAGGAGAGGAGGATGGGGAGATGGAGGAGATGATGGAGGAGGGGGAGGTGGTGGAGATGGAGCAGACCTAGGCAAAGGAGGAGAGCTGGGGAGGGATCTTCCCATGCTCAATAGGTAGTGCAGCCGCAGGTTGCACAGCATGGACAGATGCCGCCACCTCAGCAGGTGGCACAACAGCAGGTACCTCAACCACAGGGGCAGGGACAAGCATAGGCCTCTCAGGATCTAGCATAGTTGGATGTCCAGGAGAGAGCTATTGCTATGTTGAGGGGACAGGTTCGACAGTTGCGGGCACAACTTTGGATGGCCGAGGCTCGGTAAGAGACAAATGCAGGTGTTATCTCGGGGCTCACAAGATAGAGAGATATGGCAGAGGCAAGGATACGAGCTATCCGGGTAGAGAGGGACACATCAGTGGTAGCCCTTGGGATAGATGCCACTAGCAACTTTTTGGTTGGATAGGTGCACCAAGTACATGCACAGCTAGCACAGGCACATGCACAGTTGGCACAGGTGTAGGGTGAGCTTGCCAGAGTGCATGCTCAGACATAGTACTATCGGGATTTATACTATGGTGTTGTTCCAGTTGATCAGAGGGCTCTGAGCTACAGGAGCCAGTCTATGGCCTCTCAGAGAGTAGGTGGATTAAGGTCGGGAGCCTCTGTGATGGGCCCACAACAATCTGGGGCCAGCGGAGGAGGGGACTCAGGAGAGACTGCTGGGATCAATGGTTCACAACAATAGGGTTAGTAGACACTTGTATAGATTTTGGCTCCTATGTACACCTTTTTGATGGCTCAGATAGCTGGATATGTATATGTACCACTTTTGTATTTTGAGACATGTATCATTATCCTTGAGATGTATACATTGATATGACATTGACTCAGAGATGGACCTTTTGATAGTGTACATTTGGACAGGTTTATAATATTTATATGATGATGCAGCTATTTGATGCTCTCTATATGCAGTTTTCTCATTCTATGTTATGGATGCATTTCTATTTGTATGATGTGATGCACATGTTTATCTAATGCAGACTTAGATGTTTATTTGATGTTTATGTGAGTTAATGTAGACTTAGATGTTTTACTTGATATGCCTCAAATGTGTGAATGCAAATGGTATCTATATGATTATGCAGTTTATGTGATGCGCTTATCTATGTTTTTAATTTTTTTCCATTGACACTATGCGATGATTTGCAAAAATGTATATGGACGACCTGATGCACTTATTATGTATGCAACTGATTTAATCATGTAAATGACTATCTCATGCGATATGATATGCAACTATATGCTATGTTTTTGTGATGTCCAAATGTACCCTATCGACACAGAGATGATATAATGATAGATAGAAGATTGATTGAAAGAATGACTCGATAGAAAGACTCACAAGCTTTAATTATGTATTGATACTATGCATTTATTTGGATCTTTTTATTGCATGGGATACAGATAGATGGATGTATAATGCATGTATGATGGATGCTTTGTTTTTGACATCTTGATGGTGCAAGTATTTTGAAGTGCTTATTTCATCATTGGGCAATTTTTTTGGTACTTTTTCTAGATGTTGTAAGTTAATACAATCATCTAGGTATAATTGAATCAAGATGCCCTGAGTATCACGTACATGGATTTTGCTTTAGCAAGTTAATACAAACATCAAGGTATAATTGAACCAAGATGACCTAAGTATTTCTTGTGTATCAACAGACAAGGATTGCCCCTGTTCATGTTAGACCTTTGATGTCCTCGATGATCTTTTGCCAATCATGTCGTTAGACAAGGTGTCACATTACTAAAGTTTAATCCACAAACAACAAACAAAGAAAAGAATCATGCCCCCATCATAGCATCTCTAGCTTTTGTCATCCTCGAGTAGCATAGAAAGGCATGATAGCAGAAATCAAGACTCTGTATCTTAACCATGATTCCAATCCACAAAACATTTTTGCATTTAGATGTGTTTGTTTCTTGCCATAATTTAGGTCAAATCATTTAGAATGCCTTAGGTACTTGTTTTCTTTGCCTTGGATAGGTTAATGCCTTGTGTCAAGATTTCTTCTTGAAAAAAATAGGTTTTGTTTATGCTTGCTTGCCTTGTGAAAGGTTCCACAGTCCTTATTGGTGAAACGGACTCTAAGGAACTGACCTAGTGTCTCGGGGGCTCATTGCTAAATGGCCTTGCCTATGTGATGACACAGAGGCAACGTAGTTGGAGGTGAACCCTAACAGACCTAAGACCTAGGCGATAGAAAGTGGTGTGGACTCAGATAGATAGAAGGACTAGACATGTGACGGATGGGACAATGGGAGCCTTGGGGGTGCATTGAAAGAATGGCCTTGCCTACGTGACAACGCAGAGGCAACGTAGTTCATGGACTTGGACCATGGATGGACTAAAGCATAGATGACAGGATATGGGATGGACATGGAAGCCTCGGGGGCGCATTGAAAATGGCCTTGCCTACGTGACAATGCAGAGGCAACGTAGTTCATGGACTTGGACCATGTGGATACTGATGACAGACACTATGCTAGGCTGACACTGTGGATAGGATATGGGATAAAACCTTGGTTGACAAGGCAACAAAAGATATAGAGTATCAAGCCATAATAGGTTATCGTTAAGATTTTATTATGGAACAGATATGGGTTGAATGAGACACAATTGGAGGAAGAATGGACATAAGGTGATTGGTTTCCCAAAGATGGAGGAAGTAGTTTATCACAAGTAACGCTTGTTTACCAGGTTTTCACCACTTGCTTTTATTTGCACAAAAGCTAGAAAGTACACATGATGCTTGTTTTCTAGGTTTTCATCATGGTACCTATCCAAGGCGCTTGTTTGCTAGGTTTTCACCAAAGGACGATTTTTTTGTATTTTTTTAATTTTTTAATTTTTTTTGTATTTTGTGCCCCCTTACATTGGGGTTCTTTTAGGTATAGAACCGACAAAGGTGCTTATTGTTGATTGGGTCATCAAACAACTCACCTTCTGATGTTGCTAACTGATATGCCCCCGATCCATAAGCAGCTACAATCACATAAGGCCCAAGCCAGTTGGGTTTGAACTTGCCTTTCTTTTCCTGATCCTGTTGATTACAGGGGTTCTCCTTAAGTACTAGATCTCCAACTTTAAAGACTCTTGGGTGGACTTTGTGGTTGTAGCTTCGTGACATCATTTGTTGATATGCCTTGAGATGGTCAAAGGCATTTTGTCTCCTTTCCTCTAGCAACTCTAGTTCTTGCAATCTAGAAACTATGTACTCTTCATCTATTATGAGACCTTTTAACAACACCCTGAGGGATGGTAACTCGACCTCAATGGGGAAGATAGCTTCTGAGCCATAGACAAGGGCGTAAGGAGTAGCACCTGTGGGAGTGCGTATACTAGTTATGTAGGCCCACAGAGCGGGATTGAGTTGGATGTGCCAATCACGGCCAGCATCGTTGACTACCTTCTTGAGGAGTTTCAAGATGGTCTTGTTGGATGCTTCTACTTGGCGGTTGCCTTGGGGGTAATAAGTTGTGGAGAAACGGTGTTGGATTTTGAATCGGTCATAGAGTTCTTGGACATCTTAGGTTTTGAAGGGTCTTCTATTATCCGTGATAATGGATGAGAGAATTCCGTATCTGCAGATGAGGTAATTAAGGATGAATGAGGAGATTTGTTTATCTGTGATGGTGGTGAGGGCAACGACTTCAATCCACTTGGTAAAGTACTCAGTGGCGGTTATTATGAATTTGTGGCCATTGGATGAGGGTGGATGGATTTTACCTACAAGGTCGAGTCCCCATTGACAAAAGGGCCAAGGTGTCGTTAAAGGTCTCAACTCTTGAGCTGGTGCATGTATCAGGTTCCAGTGTATCTGGAACTGCTTGCATTTCTTCACAAATTGATATGAATCAATTTCCATGTTCGGCCAATAATAACCCAAATGCATGAGTTTCTTAGCTAAGGAAGGACCGCTAGAGTGTGCTCCACAGATCCCTTCGTGTACGTCTTGTAAGGCGGTTTGGGATTCTTCTTGTTCTAAACAACGGAGTAAAGTACCATCTAGACCACGTCGGTATAGGGTGTTGGCGTATAAAGGTTCGTCGTTGGTTTGAAGATAAGTCAGGTGGGAGGGTGTTGTCCTTGAGGTAAGTGTAAACCTTACTGTACCAAGGTGAATCAGATCCAACTAATAGGCATATGGAATGGGTCTCAGGTGGATCATAAGTTGGTTGCCGAATTGATTCCACTAGAAACTCGTACCGTGACTCATTCTCTAGGATTTCGAGAGAGGCAATGGTTGCCATGGCATCTACTGCTTTGTTTTCAATGCGAGGTATCTGGTCAAAAGAGATGATCACAAAGTATTCCTTAAAGTCCTTGACCATGCGCTTGTATGGGACAGGCTTCTCATCTTTGGTTTGGTAATCATCATTGACTTGATTGATCACTGGTTGAGAATCACCATAGACATGTAGCTCTTTGATTTTCTATTTTGTTTCCATTTTGAGACTAATGACCAAGGCTTCATATTTTGCTATGTTGTTGGTGCATGGGAATAATAGACGGTAAGACTTTGGTATGGTGTCACCATGAGGAGTTACAAACAAGATTCCTGCCCTCGATCCATGGTTTGTGTAGGACCCATCAAAGTAAAGTTTCCAGGAATGTGTTGATATATTGAATAAGGACTCATCTGGAAACTCAAATTGCATTGGTGTGGTGTCCTATAGTGGTGCATCTGCTAACTAATCAACAATAACTTGCCCCTTAATATCCTTTCTGTCTATATACTCAATGTCGTATTCACTTAGGAGCATTACCCATTTGTCTAGGCAACCTGTTAGAGCTGCTTTGCTTAGTAGGTACTTCAGTGGATCTATTTTGTAATAAGTTTGACTGGATGTGCTAGCATATAATGTCAAAGTTTTTGGGAAGAAAAAACTACCGCAAGACAAGATCTTTCTATCTAAGAGTTTGCAACTCATAGCCCACCAATATGCGACTGATGTAGTACATGACTCTTTCTTTACCTTCATAATCTTGTTGTGCTAGAAGGGCCCCAAGAGTTGTTGGTGTAGCAGATATGTATAGTAACAATGGCTTCCCTTGGATAGGAGGCATGAGAATGGGTGGATTCATAAGATATTCCTTCAGTTTGTCGAATGCCTCTTCGCATTTCTCATCCCATCTGAATGGAATGTTCTTATTGTTGGCAAGAGACTCTATATGGACTCATGAATGTTGTCATTGATGGCAACAAAGGTTATCCCACACATCTGCAGGACATGATGAGTCTTTATCAGAAGTTAGATTGAAGAAGTGTTGAGGTCCAGTAAGCAAGAACAGAGCAGTCAGTAAGGTCCAGCAGAAAGGTCCGGATCTCGTAGAAGAAGTATCTCAGTGAGTGTGGATTTGGGGAAGTCAAGAGGAGTACCTTG
Organism: Cunninghamia lanceolata; assembly: GCA_027924645.1. Lineage (NCBI taxonomy): Eukaryota > Viridiplantae > Streptophyta > Pinopsida > Cupressales > Cupressaceae > Cunninghamia > Cunninghamia lanceolata. Next base: position 3,161,810 of record BSBN01000787.1, on the reverse strand, counting down.
ACTAATAGAATCCAAGGATTTAGACTCCGGTGTTGAAAGGATGAAAAGATATGAATACTTGAGTGCCGGTTCCTGATTGACAGTGTGGACAGAGGAAGAACTGACTGACAAAACATCAGACATTATTCTGGATGTGTTACTGATGATGGTAAAAGTTTTCAAGGCATAAGTTATGATTGGTTGACATGATTGATGACTTCTACAAGTATATCCTTGATCCGCATTGCTTGGTATGCAAGGATTCAGCCGACAAATTAGAGTTTGAGGAAAATATTGACTATTCCAGATGCCGACTAGAAAGGTGATGAAATCACTTGTGCAGATATATATAGAAGATGGATTTAGATGTGAAGTGGCATGTGGTGAAATGTGTAGTGCGAAGAAAAGCAGAAGAACAGTGTGAAAGCAAAAAGGAAGGTCTGGTATGTGAAAAGACAGTAGCACAAAAGAAGAGATGAAGTACAGCAGGTCAGTTTATTGAGCCTAACTGGAACTGAACTCCAGCATATGTGGATGCTTCTCATCAATTCAAGGATCTTGTTATTCTTCTTACAACTTGTAGACAGTGAGTCTCTTGTAGGCAGTGAGCCTCTTGTGAGTAGTGTGCTCGGGCAGTGAGCCCTAATTGGCAAGTGCCATCTTGTATTTCTATTCTTCTAACAGAGAATACAATCTTGGGTTAATCACCCCGTGGTTTTCTCCCTTAACAAGGTTTCCACGTCAAAAATATTGTGTCATGTGTAATTCCATTTCATGGTTATGTTTGTTTATTTGAATTGATGCTGCATTAATCATTAAGAAAGTTCAGAAAGATGAAATAATTAAGATAACTGATTCACCTCCCCTCTCAGTTATCATCAATTGGTATCAGAGCCAAGTTCCTCCCAACTGAGCCTAACAGCTTGAAGAAGATCTGGGAATTCAAATGGATGTGTATGGTATGAGGGAGCAACTTAAGTTTGCCCTTGATGATCTTGAATAGTCAAATTCTGAAGTTAATGAATTAAAGGAAAGACTCAAACACGCTGATGACTTCATAAAAGAACTAAAAGACAAACTGAGTCTCTCTATGAAAAAGAGAAAGGAGCTACTTCAGCAATTGGCAGGTCAAGGTGAAGCCAATGATACAAATGAAGATCTGAAAGAGAAAACCAAGCTATGTGAAAAGTTATCAAAAGAAAACATCATGGTAAGACATGAAATGGAATCAGGAGTTATGAAGTTTACCCAAGAAATTGAAGAGAGAAGAAAATCTAAAGATGATCTAAGACAATCTCTCAAGGAAAAATTAGAAGACTGCCACAAGATGGATAGAATAATCAGACATCTTGAATCTGATCTTGAAGATGCTAAAGATAATGAAGAAAAACTTGAGGATCAAATTATCTTTCTTAAAAGGGATCTTCAAAGAGCAAATGAATACAAAGAGAAATTCAAGATAAGCTCTGCTCAACTTGAAGTTCTCCTTGAAAGCCAAAAGAGGGTAGATGACAAGTGTGGCCTGGGATATGAAAAAGGTGAAAGCTCTGGATCTGGTCAGAAGAATTTTAAATCAGAAAATCCAAGGAACCAGCCTAGAAGACCTCCGGTAAGGCAGCCTAATGCTCAAATATATCCATCCTTTAATGGATACTGCAATAACTTTGGTCATAAAGCTAATCAGTGCAGAAAGAGAATGAATCAGAGTAATACATCCTTCTCCGGATAGTGTTTCAATTGCAAAAGGTATGGTCACAAATCTCATGAATGCAAGAATATGCAAATGAACAGTTCATTCAATGGTAGATGTTTTGCATGCAATAGAATGGGTCATATGGCTAATCAATGCAGATCAAGAGGATATAAATCGAATGTGCAAAGAAATGTTGTTTGCCAAATTTGCAGTAGATCCGGTCATATTGCCAAATTCTGTAAAAGTAAGAATCATGACAAAAGAGGTCTGGTACATCATAATTAGAATCAAGACAAGGGAAAACATAAAGTGAATGTGGATGAAGTTCAAAGTGAGATGAACAAGATTTGGGTGAAGAAAAGTACAGAGAACGTAGGGGATGGATCCGCACTAGATTTTGGTGCTAATATTCCTTTCAAAAATTAAAAAGTGAGCCCTGGCTCAGGGGGAGACACAAGAAAACTATTTTCCCCCAGCTAGCCAATTGGTGCCGGAACTAGCACAAGGAGAGTTGTGAATTAAAGGGTTCATAAGAGAAGCATCCAAATAACCTCTGGTTAAGATCTAGAAGATCCGCAAGATGTCTAGATCAAGATTGATCCGGTTCTTCAAATCATCAAAATAAAGCAAACTGGAATCACTTAGGTTGAGCATTTATTACAACTTGGTATTAGGGTTTGTGGAGTTATAAAGGTTCTTCCTATTAAACACTTGCTCATTCTACATTTAAGAAGAAGAAAAAGAGGAGCTCTGCAACAAATTTCCTCAAGCCCATCAAAGATCATTTGCAGAAGTCAGTTCATCCAGAAATCGATCCGGCTCACTCCGTGAAAACCTAAAGGTGCAAAAGGTATTTTCCGTTCTTAAATATCTCTCTACAAATCTTTTTAAAGGTGACTACTCTGAATATCATGAAGATCACTAATAGGCATCACCCCAAATTCAAGAAACATCCCTACAAATCCTTGGAAGTAGATCCCCTAGGAGCTTTTTCCAGTGTTCCACATGGTGTCTTGCATACAAAAGATATTAGGGTTTACATTCACGCAAACATTGAAGAAATCAATGAGTTCAATTTGAGGGATATCTACCACAAACAACTAATAGATGATTCATTTGAACTCAAACCCCAATACAAGGCCCTCCGGGTGAAGCACTTTGCATAGTATATATATTTCCCTTCCTTTGCTGAGGATGAATGGGTCCGGCATGTCTTGAGCAGAATACATGACAACTTCATGTGGTTGAATAGAACATTCAAGATCACAAAAGATGCCATTAGGGTAGTTACTAGTTTACACTCATCTGGTGGGATAACTACTCTCAAATCAATCAAGAATCAGACTGTAAGTGAGGCTACCGGATCTAGGTTTGACAAAAGAGCCATGATAGTAGATGACATCACTGATCTAGATGTCAAGTTTGCATCCATGATCATCAGCTACAAAATATATCATTCTAGCAGGGAGAATTCAGTACATGGAACTGCTATTTACACTGCCTATGAAATGTTGAGAAAAAATGCAAACTATGACCTTTGTGAGCTCCTTCTAAACCAACTCTTGGAGAACCTGCAGAAGATAAAGAAGGACAAGAAGAATTCCTTCAAATTTGGTGGCCTTATACTTTGTCTATTCTTCTACTTTATGAATGAGCTACCCGGATCCAGTGGATGGGTATGGCAGAATGACAGACCGGTTGCCATACAAATCAAGGATTATTTACATGGACTTGGTGACGACAAAGCACAAAACACAGCTCTCTGGGGTCTCTTCAAAAACTTTCAGAACATGATGCAAGCTAGAGAGAATTCCCCAATCTCTAGTTTAGAAATACAAAGACACAGTATGCTTCATGGTAGAGATTGATCAGTGTCTAATGGAGGCAGTGGAACCAAGAATAGTATGGATCATGCCAATGGGGTATGAGGTGGATGAGAACATCGTGGAGCAGCATGTCCAGCACATGTTGAGTCAACCAAGGGATCCCAAGGCAGAAAGGTTCGGAACCTTTGAGGAGTTGAGTGTAAAGATCCATGTGGAACTTAGACAACCAAAGATGAAGAGAAAAGTGAGAAAAGAAGTAGAAGATGTTGCCAAAATATTTGGCATATCAAAAGAAGCACTTGATGCTAATAGGGAGAAGAGGGAAAGAGTACAAAAAGAGAAGGAAGAAGGTGAAAAGGAAAGTGATTTGGTAGAAGCTACCACCTGGACAAGATTTTCTAAGAGGTCTGCGCCTACCATGGACCAAAGCTCAAAGACATCAAAACCGAAAGCAAAATCATCCAACAAAGGAGAGAAAAGAACTAAAACAAAGGCCACAAGGTCTTATGTCAGTCAGAAAGATGATGAAGAAACTGAATCATATGAGGAGATAAAGAAAATGAAGAAGCAGAAGAAGAAAACATTTGGTGAACCCTCTACCAGTCAAGGTGAAGGAGAAAAGGCAGAAGAATTTGTAGAAAAACCCACTTTGTCTTTAGATGATGTCATCAAATCAGTCACTGTGGATGGAAACCTTCAGCCAATGGTTGAACTCTATGATGCTTACAATGAAGTAGACCAAAAGATCTTGCAGGAAGCAGCAGTTAAGTATCTGAACATTTATAACAAGGCTTTTATTGAAATTATATCTCTTATTCCCAAAAGCCTAGAAAAATAGTTAGAAATAAGAAAGAATAATGCCATGGCAAAAGATCTTGAGATCTGGGAACAGATAGCCATTCAGCTATATCCTTCAATCGATTCAAAGTAAATGAACATGATCTTCAAGGATTGCAAGGATGAATTCCAGAGCAAAGCCAGAATGAATCAACTCATGCTTGGTGAGACTGACAAGATAGCCAAGGAAACAGAAGAGATCCTCATGAATGCCTTCAAAAGATTCAATTTTCCTATTATAGAGGACTTGGGTGTTAATCCTTCGGCCACAGGTGTTGAAAATAAATCCACGGAGGAAATGACAGAAGAACTAATAGACACCGGTGAAGATAAGGGCTTGGAATCCTCTGCTCCGAAAGAGGTGGCCCATGAACAAACAAACATCACTCCTCTGATTTCCCCTACTGACTCCGGATCCAAAGGAAAAGAAAGAATAGAGGAGAAAGAAGCAGAGGTGAAGGAAAAAGAAGATGACCGTACCAAGGTTGTAGAAGGAGAAAAAGCTCCAAGAGATAGTTCTGAGACTGCTGTCTAGGCAACCTATTAGAGCTGCTTTGCTTAGTAGGTACTTCAGTGGATCTATTTTTGTAATAAGTTTGACTGGATGTGCTAGGATATAATGTCAGAGTTTTTGGGAAGAATAAACTACCGCAAGACAAGATCTTTCTCTCTAAGAGTATTGCAACTCATAGCCCACTAATGTGCGACTGATGTAGTACACGACTCTTTCTTTACCTTCATAATCTTGTTGTGCTAGAAGGGCCCCAAGAGTTGTTGGTGTAGCAGATATGTATAGTAACAATGGCTTCCCTTGGATAGGAGGCATGAGAATGGGTGGATTCATAAGATATTCCTTTAGTTTGTTGAATGCCTCTTCGCGTTTCTCATCCCATCTGAATGGAATGTTCTTATGTAGGAGATGACTGAAGGGTTGACACTTGTCTGCTAGTTGTGATATGAATCTACGGATTACTTGTAGTTTGCCCTGTAGAGATCTTAGTTGAGTAAGATTCTTGGGTGGTGGCATGTCCATCATAGCCTTGACTTTGGCGAGGTCCACCTCTATTCCATTTGCCGATACAATAAAACCTAAGAGCTTGCCCGAGGTGACTCCAAACACGCATTTCTTTGGGTTCAACCTAACTTTGAATTGTTCTAGTCTCTGAAAGGCTTTCTCTAACACATCCAGGTGTGATTCTCTTGTGAGTGACTTTGCAAGGATATCATCTACATAGTCTTCCATGGTGATGTGCATCATATCATGGAATATAGTGGTCATAGCACATTAATACATGGCTCTTGCATTCTTTAGCCCAAATGGCATGACATTCTAGCAGAAAGTGTCCCATGGACAAGTAAAAGTTGTCTTATGCTAGTCTTCTAGTGCTATCCTGATCTGATTATATCCTGAGAAGCCATCCATGAGAGATAACATGGTATGCTATGCTATTAAGTCGACTATGATATCTACATTTGGCAACAGAAAATCATCCTTGCGGCAAGCTTTGTTTAGATCTCTAAAATCATTACATAGTCTGACTCGGCCATTAGGTTTGGACACTGGTACTATGTTGGAGACCCATTATGAATAGTCTATAGTTCTGATGAACCCTACATCCAGTAGTTTCTTGAGTTCTTCTTTTACAAGCAGTGCAATGTGTGGATGCATCTTTCTAAGCTTCTGTTTCACTAGTTTCACTCCTGAATCTAATGGAAGGTGATGTAGAATCAAATATGGATCTAACCCTGGCATATCTACGTATGACCAAGCAAAATTGACTTGCTTTCTCTTGAAGAATGGTACAAACTTAGTCTTTTCTGGTGGGGTTAGAGACTTAGCAAAGTGAATGACCTTAGGTTGTTCCTTTATTCCAATGTTAACACGTTCTATGGGTTCCACAACAATCTGAGACTTCTCCTAGTGCATGTCATCAGGGAGAGTGTCAAGCCTTCCATCGTTAGGTGCCATAGTTGGGTTTTCACCATCTGATGTGTCCTTTCTTTTTACTATTTTGGGATCTGACACTGCCGTGAAGCAATTTTCACCATCAGATCCAATTTTTATTTTGATATTTTTGCGACTGAAAGGCTTAGCACCCTCTCTGAAATAAGCCACGGTATTAATTTCAATGGCATAGCCATCTTTATGATCTCCTTTAGGTAGGTGGTCCCTAAGTTCCATGTAGTCAATATAGGCATCGTCGTTTTGGAACATATCTAGTTCTGGGGTTCCTTGTAGATCTCAGTCAATAAGCTTAGGAGGCATAAGGGGGAGGGAGTTGGAGGATAGATCTGATTCGTTGATAGTTTGAATGGATATGCTAGGAGTATTGGTAGGGAGAGTGTTCGGGATGGTACTTTCCTCCAAATTGTTTATTACGATAGAACTCAAACCCTCCTCAAAAGTCATATTCTCAAGGATAGGTAAATCACACTCTAATGGCCTATGCAGTAGCGTTTGTCCCTCATGGTAGGGGCTATAAGTTTGAATAGTATCAACCTCCTTATCATCATAGGAATGCTCTGTCATCTCATCCCACTCATATTCATTGGAATCTGTGTCATTGTCCTCTTGAAGTGTATGGATCATTTCCACAAGACAAGCATTTGCTTTAGCTTTTCCCTTATCTTTATATCCTAGACCTTTTGTAGTTCTAGCCAATGAGGACAAAGAAGGTTGAATGGGTTCTATAATTCCTTCTTTTCTTAGGCCGATGGGGCCTTGTCCTTCATAACCCATTTTGTGTAGGATAGATTCACCTCGCCCATAGATTTCCGTTGGGAGCTTAGGTGGTTCTTGTTGTGTGCTCTCTTCTTCTTCTTCAGTGTAGAGCCATTGTAAGATATCTCTTTCCTCTGTTTCATCTAATAGGGTCCCCCATTTTACAAAGGGAGTTGTGGGAGGTGTAGGAGGAGTAGATGGCTTTGGAAAATACTTGGGTCGCTCAAAGGATCTAGGAGATAGAGGCAATTTGGCTAGATTGAGGCTGTGCTCAATGGAGTATTCCCCTACTCCTGTTTGTTTGATGGTAATTTTTTGCTCTTTGGGCTTGGATGAGGAAGCTTTAGAGGTAGAATCATGTTGTGGGGTAGGGGATGTATTATCTCTATTGTTTGGTATGATGCAATCAAGTTTTGAAAGGACAAAGTTGAAATGCTAAAAGGGGTCGGGATCACCTTGGATGGTGACTTGCTTACCGTTATGAGGGAATTTTATGCATTGGTGATAGGTAGAAGGTACAACTTTCATGGCATGAATCCATGGTCTACCTAGAAGAATATTATAGGCTAGCTCCCTATCTAGGACTTGGCACACAATGTCTTTTATCACCAGTCCCACTTGTATGGGTAATACCACCGTTCCTTTAGTAGTTCTCTCCTCTTCATCATAGGCTTTGATAGTAATCTTCTTCCTTGGATCAACTACATTTTTAGAGAACCCCAATGTAAGGACTAGCTTCAACGTGCAAATATTTAAACCGGCTCCCCCAACAATGAGAACCCTCTTGATGCAGTGCTTATGGATGAAGGCGACAATATGTAAAGGGGTGTTATGAGGTTGAGACACTGAGAGGTCATCTTGTTCGGTAAATGATATGGTACTTGAGGAGGTCAGATTACCTACCATGGATTGAAACTTCTCTTGGGCCAAGTTAGTGGGTACTATTGTTTCCACTAAGGCTTTATCGAGAATCTCCTTGTGAGAAGGAGATAGATGCAACAACTCTAAGATAGAAATGTGGGCAAGGGTCTTCTGTAGTTGGTCTATGATGCTATACTGATGGAAGTTGGACTGAGAAGGTGACGACCTTGGAGGAACGGTATTCAACGTGACCTTACCACTGCGGGTGATGATACTGCAATCAGTTTTGTTTGGTTCTGATTGTTGGTTGGGCGTGACCACATTGATTTGTGGTATGTGCTCTATTATGCAATTGATGGTATAATCAAATGGCACACTTGCATAATTAGCATTATTATTTCCATTGTTTTAATTTTTCCTATTGCAGTTGTTGTTGTTGTTGTTATATGGCCTATGGTGATTGAGAAGTGGATCTTTGTAAGCCACATGCGTCTCATTATAAGTATGTTGTTGAGTGCGTCCTTTATTTTGATCAAGCACATCTTGAATAACATGTTTGAGATGGATATAATTGTTGGTCGTATGTCCTCTTCCTCTATGATACTCACAAAAGTCAGTGTCTTTCCAATAGTGAGGTTTTATTTGAGGTTCATAATCACTTGTTGGTGGTAGAGTGATTTCATTGTTGGCCAATAGCTTCCTTAATGCGGATTCTTGGGACTCACCCAGCGGTGTGAACTTTCACCTTGGATTTGAGTTGAACCATGGTCTTGGCTCCGGAGAGAATGTTTTGTTGGGTGTAACATTGCTTGCCTCTCCTTTGAGGGTGAATATTGGTTGTTGTTTGGGAGCCGCCACCTTGGCATCAACTACTCCATTGTTGATGAAATTTTTATTCTTAGTCCAAAACTTTGATTTGTCAATCGTGTAGTTGGAGGTAGGTGTGTCCTTGTATAACTTGATTTGCCCCTTGGTGATCATAGCTTTCTCGATGAATAATCCCATTTCAATGACCTTCAAAAATGAAGTAGGGCATTGGATTTGTATTTGATAGCTTAGATCGGAGTTGAGGTTGTGGACAAACATCTCCATTAATTGCTTCTTGGGTACATCATATGAGCATTTACTTGCTAGTTGTCTCCACCTTTGTAAGAAGGAGGTGAATTATTCGCCACTCTTTTGCTTGGTATTGCATAGGTCAAGCATGGAGACTTCGTGTTCAATATTGTACAAGAAGTGTGTGATGAATTTGTTGACTAACTCATCAAAAGTTTTGATTCCCGGTGGGAGTCTTGAGAACCACTCCATGGCTTGACTACCTAGAGATCTAGGGAATAGTCTCATTAAGAAAGTCTCATTGTGAGCTACTTCCATGCATGCGGCGTTGAATTCCCCAATGTGATCTCTAGGGTCCCCTTTCCCTTTGTACTTGTCAAACTTAGGAACTTCGAATCGAAAGAGAAATGGTACCATGTTCAAACTCTTATCAAAGGGGTATGGTGCAATGTCTTCCAAGGAGTATGTTTTAGTGTTTGTACCCGTCTTGAGATTTGTCATTTGTTGTGTTAGACCCTCGATTTGTTTCCTCATTTCTTCCATAGGTGTGTTTGGGTCTATGAATTTTTTTCCTTTGTCTTCACCATTGTGGTGTTCATGATTATCCTCTACAGTCTCTTTGAGTTTGCTTAGATCGAAATCAGCGGGAGTTTAATTCCAAGATTTACAAGATGATAAAAATACTTGTGAGGGTCCTCATGGAGCACTTTCTCTAGCAAGCATTGGAATTTCTGATCTTAGAGGTGTCCTTGATAATCTTTGTGAGAGATTTCCTCATCACTATCATGAGGGGTGACAATATGGTTAGATGAGTTGGCCATTTCAAATTGCTTTTGGTGTTGAGATCTAGTAAGAACAATGCAAGGTGATGTGGGATGCGGTGGCATGAAACTAGAGATTTTAGCAAGATGTTGGTGGAGACTGCTAAGAATAGGATACTTATGACAAGATTTGGACAAGGGACTTACCTGATCAATGATTCCAAGTAAGACGACCGATACAAGATGATAGCCACTAGTAAGGGTACTCGATACCTATCTTACTGTGTAGGGACTAGTCGTGCACCAAGACCACTAGCAAAGTTCTATGACTTACTAAGGTTACTTGAATCCAAAATGATCAAAAAAGGAACCTATGCTAATCTGATATGGGATACTTTTGACTTTGGACTAGGGAGACCTGATAGAACATGAATGAGATGACCAACGAAAGAGAGATTTTGATGCGAAATCGATGAAAAAGTGACTACAAGGTAAGATTTGATCTCAAAAATTGGAACTAGGCTTAAATGGGTATCCAGAAATGATAAAAATTTTCTCTCAAAGACTGTGGAAGTGCTCAGTGTCATGCATGTGTCGGAACAGATGCATCGCATAAACTGGTAAATGCGCAACAAGTCAGCACAGAAGCGCAACACTAGTAAATTGCGCATGCACCATAATAGGTTACAGAAGCCTTGTAAGTTAGTACAGATGCATCGTAAGTCGGCACAAATGTGCAGCAAAAGAGGATGAATGCGTCGTAAGTCAATACAAATGCGCAGCAAAAGAGGACGAATGTGCCACTCTAGTTTTTCAGTGTTTTTTTGCAATTTTTAGCAATTTTCTAATATTTTTTGGTATCTTTGGTTTCAAGAAGGTCTTTTTGATCTGATTTTCTGAAATTATGGCAAGAAGACATAGCAAACACAAAGAATGTTTTTATGGTTTTTTTATTTTTTTGTGATTTTTTGACTCTTTTTGGACTAAAAGAAAAGCAAGTACAATCCTAGGTTTCAAAGGACAGTATAAAACCGAATTCTCACTATCTCTAGTGAAGCATTTTCGGGAGGTGATAATCACCCTTCCCTACACTGGATTATAGGGGTTTTTGGCCACTAAGACAAAGGTGTTTAATAAAGGCAACCGTTCGAGTGGTTATACATGCGGTAGCACTACTCTCTATTATGGAGTCTCCCAACCTGCAAGGGTTGCGCCTTGGAGGGTTTTGGGGGAAGTTGGCTCTCGGTATAACACAACTGCACTCGTTGTTTGAAGCTTTTGCTCCAAACATAATTTATTTATAGTGGCTTGGTAGGGCTTGGCATCTAGCCTGTTACCACTTAGGGTCGTTCCTACTTGGATGAACGGTATCCAAGAGCAGGCCCCTCTAAAGGAAAAACACATGTGAAAATGATATGTCTGGCATTTTGGTCACCCAAGATAGGGGAGAGCATAGGCCTGGTATCATTCCCAAAACACAGAAGACAGTGGTTCTTTTCCCCTAGTTAAAATGAGAAAAAACTAGATGAGCTATCTACTTGGGCAAGCACATAAATTTGTTAACTTTGAAGTGATAACAAGATATCAATGGTTCAATTTTACCCAAATAGCAATGATGTGTTTAATTTTACCTAGATAGCAGTGATTTGTTAACTTTGAAGTGATAACAAGATAGCAATGAGTTGTTAACTTTGAAGGATAGCAATATAGCAATGATTCAATTACCACCTTCCTAGTTAAAACTATGTGAGATTTGCATGAGCATCCATTTACTTTCCCGTTTAGAAATAAAAGTGTGAGTTAACAAGTGCAACTATATGATCTAAACCAGTACCTAGCCTACAAAACAGATCACGAGAGTTCTTGCAAAAAGATGTCAGCGTTAGCAAAAACTTCAAGAAAAACCCTAAAAATCAATGCCTAGATCAGAGGTATAGCTTCAGAGATCGAATACGTAGAAATAGATCTCAGAAGTGCCGTAGTACATATGCACTAAGACAGAGGTCAAAAGTGCAGGAAACCAGTATATATGCGTCGAACAGGCAGGTGCGCCGTATCAAAGTATATATGCGCCGAAATAGGGTCTGTGTGCACCGAAAGGATGTATGCGCTGGAATAGATAGTAGATGCATTGGATCAGACACTGTATGTGCCGAAGTGAGGTATGTTCCAGAACAAACAGTAGATGCATGTTAGGATGTGTCAAATGCACTGTTTCTTCCTGTGTACGGCTTTCTAAAACACAAAAACTTAGTTTTTTGGTTAAATTGGGGCTAAGCCCCACGGTGGGGGCCAAAAATGTTAAGGGAAAATTGGATCTAAACATGAATAATCAATATATCAATATCAAAATACCCAAAACGCAACGAAATATAGAAACAAAGAGATCAATCAAACAAAAGAACTTCAAAAACCTTTGCAAAACCTCAAAGCTTCATAGCTTCCATTGGTTGCCTAGCTCAATCGATCTTGCATGTATGAATAAGGCCCTCAGAGAGTCCACTTCCTTGCTATTCCAAGATTGTCAATGGAGAATGACTATGATAATATTTTGTAATGAAGAGGAGCTTCACAACAATGGTAGTAGTATGGTAACGAGTGTGATCACAAGCAATCAAAGAATCGGTGCCAAAGGCATGCTGTAATTCCTGCAGAGTAACAATACTTAAAGTTTGGATGAATGAAATGGGGGAATAGGGTTTAATTTATATACTCGTGAAAAAGAAGATCAACGGTATAGGAAGAATGAGAAGATCAATGGTATAGAATGGTTGAGGAATGTGCACAAATAAGAAGAAATGTGTCCTGCTCTATTTTGCATAAGAGGAATTAATAGAATAGAAGAATGAGTTAACTGAAGAGATTAATCAATTAAAAGAATAGATTAATCAGTTAAGAGAATAGAACTAGAGAATAGAAATTGCATGAGGATGAGAAGATATTTTAGCTCAATTAAATATTTAGAATATTCAATTGCATGTGCACAAAGATTGAATTATATTTAGAGATTACTCAATTTAGGAGAAATGGACAACTTAAATAAATATTTGATTTATTTCAATTTAGAGAAGATATTATTGGAAGAAACAATTAAATAATTATTATTTAATTTAGAATGAATTTGGGAGAATTGGAAGATAAGAAAGCAAATTAAATAAATAAATTTATTTAATTGTTTATGCATGATTTGGAAAAATAAATAAAATATTTGATTATATATATATTGGAGATTGGGAGGATTTAAATAAATTTGATTTGATTTTTTAAAATTTGGAAGAATGATTTGATTTAATTAAATAATTAAGAATTATTTAATTGTTTGGAAGAATTTAATTAAATAAAAGATTTTATTTAATTTTAACTTTAGAAGAGGTAATTAAATATTTTGATATTTAATTAACTTACTGGAATGTGAATCGAATAAATAAATTTGTTTATTTATTTATTTAATAGAGGAATTAGAAGGGAATAAATATTAAGAATATTTATTTAGACCAAATCGTGTCATTTTTAGCCGTATACAAATATGAATCCCCATGTTCTCTCTCATTTACAATCCGTGTATCATAAGGATATATTTAAGTTCTCTTCATTTGAAATCCTTAATTATGTATCTGATTTTTACAATTTCATATTTCTCATGAATACTTACCCTTCGATATTAGAAGATCTAACCGAATACATCTTCATGAAGACTCATGAGAAAGATGAGTGAAAGTTCTTCTTCTATTAATGCCTTGGAACTAATATCTAAAATATATGATGATGATGATGATTCCATGAGTTATCCTATTCCTCCTCTAGTTGAATGTTCAAACACCTTAGACATCCCTAAGGAAGTGAAGACCTTCAATCTTCCTCCTTTGGATGAATGTTCAAGAACCTTGGATATCTCTAAGGATGCAAAGACCTTGGGTAGCTCTCCTTTGGTTGCAAGTTCTATTCCATTGGACGTCACTAAAGATCAAACCATCAATAATTTATTTTCTCTTTGTTCTAATGCTCTCCCTTTAAAAGATGAAGCATTGGTGGGTAAAAGGTCCCTCACATTAAATTCTATAGAGATGAATGTCGAGCTTAATCAAAATCAAAGCAATGTTAATTCAATTAACTTTAATAGGTTTCTTCCACCAACTAAGAGGTTACTAGAAAAGTGTAGTAATATTCCTATGATAATTATGCAAGGGGAACCTAATGCACCTTCTTGCTTAAAATTGTGATTACGGTTCAAGGTGATCAAAAACCACCTCGACCTCCAAATTATATTCTAAACTATGTAAGACAAATCACTCAAAGAAATCAAAGTGTTCAAAATATGTCGCAACAACCACATTAAAATGTGATTGCTCACATATATAACACCCATAATAACAAGCAAAGTAAGCAAGCACCACATGTGCCTATCTCGCTTCCATCTTCTCAACCTATGCTCCCTCAACCACCTTGTCTTACTCATAAAAGTGGCCAAGATTATGATCTTGTTGAGCAGCTTCGTGCTACTACTACTAAGATATCTTTTTGGGAACTCATACAAACATCGCCTACATACCACATAATGCTCCAAAAAGCTTTACAAAAGGTGATTGTACCACCTATTTTTAAGCCAAACAATGTAGCAACTCTGTTAGATTGTATGCACGCAACAAAAATGGATATTCTATTTCAACAACATGAAATACCGTCAATTGAAGTTCAAAACAAAAATGATCAACTTATAATATTTGTCACAATAGATAAAAAGTTGATAAAGCGAGTTATGATTGGCAATGGATTGGCTATTAATTTTTGTGGCATTGACTTAGTACACAAAATCAAGATCGATATTTCTTTAATCAAATTGGATAGGATTAGCATTTGTGGCTTTGATAATGTTGGTAGACAATCCTTGGGTACCATAACTTTACCTGTAAAGGTTGGACCCATGACATTATCTACCCTTTTTCATGTCATGCCTGGTTCACTTTCATATAATATGATTCTTGGTAGACCGTGGATTCATGCCATGGGGGCAGTTCTGTCTACCCTTCATTGATCAATAAAGTTTATTTAGGAAAATAAACTTCATACCATCAAAGCCGATCCTAAATCAAATAGTTGTTTACATATTAAAATGCAAAAAACAAGTTAACAATTATAAAAGTCTAAACAACTTATGAGTTGATTCATCAATACCTCTTGCCACATATAATGTCGTGCAAGACTCTAAATTATCGAGTGCACTTTTTGGTGATGATTGGGGTTCATTAGATTTTACTCCTTCCTTTGTAGGGGAATATAAACTTAATAACTCTAATCCTAACACATCAAAAGTCGCATCGATCTCATCTAAGCAATCTTTGGAGACACCTAAGAAACCTAAAGTTTCCTTGGTAGAAAACAAAGACAATACTCTTACTTATACTATAGACTAGGAAACCTACGAGGCCTCACCATCTTCTAAAGAGATGGACTCTCTTCGGTCGTGGATTTCAATTTTTGTACAAAAATTACGACTACGTAGGCAATGGTTGTGGTGTAAATCAACAAGGAATCATAGTACCTTTACAAGTTACTGGAATTAATTACACAACCAGTATTGGATATCGTTCTTTGAAGCCCACCAAAGCCTACTATCGTCCTAAACTTAATGTCAATACAATATCAACAAGACCCAAACTACATGCGAGATATCTTGAGCTAATAGACAAGGATTGTCCGCTAGGAAATATCCCATTGAATCAGGAGTATTTCTCCCTCCTTTAGCCACACTTGATGTAGCACCTATTCTAGTTGCTCTCAAGGGTGGCCTCCTAGATATATACGTTGTTAGCATTGTGTTGTGTTCCTCCATGTTGTGTTATATGTTGTTTAGGTCTCTTTGGATGACCCTTGATACTCTTGTAAGGTTAAGGATACAAGGAGACCACCTCTATTGTGACCATTCTTCTATTTGTTTCATCATTCTTCTATCTTTCCTCTCCTCTATTTCATTGTTGTGTGTCATGCCTTGGGGGCATACAATTGCAGTTGATGTCTTGGGGGCATCCTCCTGCATGGTGTTCCTAAGGCACTTGTTTCTCCTCTCTCATTTTTATTGTTTACCTTCTTCAGTGGTTCTACCTAGTCGACAGATGATGAAAACAAATAAATATTGATACGGACCGTGTGTCCGTTTAGCAAGTAAGCAAAAAATGGACCTAGTCCATATATGAAGATGGGGTTTATATATATATCCAATGCTTGACTAGTAGAATCACTCTGTGTGATGCATCATGTTATCTTATCTCTTCTAACAAACCTTTGCAATACAACTGCTCTGTGCACTTTGGATTGTTTTGTATCTCACCTTATTGTTACACTCGGTCCTAAGATACCTACAGTATAAGCCCAAAGGCTATACTCAGATCCAAACCCGTAAGTGTAGCCTTGGTTTCTTGGATGTGATCTAATACATGCATAGCTTTCATGATTTGATCTAGTTATTATCTTAGAGTAAGCTGTTGTAACATTATCTCTTGTTGATTATCTTAGCATATCTTATCAATGTGTTTGTGGGAACATTTGACGATCATGGCACATGTCACCTTTGGGGGCATGGGCTTTGCGAAAGCTCTTGTTCCTTTGCATGTTTTCACTCTACCTTAATGTGCTTGATATCGATAAGCAGCATCAACCACCTTAAGGTGGGGGCATATATAATGGTATTTGTCTGATTATCTTTTGCACTGACAAAGTGTGTTTTTTCCCTCTCCATGAGGAGGGATGTTGTATCTCTAGAGCGAGTACACATCCTTTTATAAAAAGCAATCTGCCCTCTCCATGAGGAGGGATGACATATCTCTTGATCTAGTGTGCATCCTTTTATAAAAAGCCCTCATCATGAGGCGGGATGGTGTATCTCTCTAGCTAGTGCACATCCTTTTATACAAAGTTCTCTGTAGAGGCGAGGTTGGATCTTGAGTCATCCTCCCTTAAGTGTGTCTTTGGCAATTGTGGTAGCATAGCTCAACTGTCAGGTGTGTTTGGCATGTTTTAGATGGTGGGACTTAGCAATAAGCTCCTTCCGTCACTCATGTTGGTTGTGTATAAGACATATAGTGTTTCTATGGCATGCTATACGGCTCTCGTGTATTCCATGTGTTTTCATTGCATATTTGTTGTCTTCCCCCGAGTGTGGTCTAAAGGTGCATGGCAATGAGCCCCCTCCACATTCAGGTCCTTGTTTGGCATGTTTTCCCCTGAGTATGGCCCAAAGGCGCGTGGCAATGAGCCCCCTCCACATTCGGGTCTTTGTTTTGTGTGTTTTTGGTAGTCTAAAGGCGTGTGGCGATGAGCCCCCTCTAACCCTTAGTTTAGGAAATATTTTAATGTTATATCAATGTATTCTTCGTGTATTGCATGACTTCTCTCGTGTCTTCTTCGTGTATTATGTGCTTCCACTATATTCTTTGTGTTTTGCATGCTTCTTACTATTTTCATTATGTCTTGTGTGTCTTCCATGTGTTTTCTAGTGCTTACCTAATATTAGGGACTAGAAATAGTCCTCTAACCTTTTAGAATGCCTTAGCTTCATGTGCCTGGTGTGTTTAATGTGTTTTCGACCGTACTTTAATGCATGCATGGAATCGTAAGATCATACATACACTTATGTTGTAAAATGTATCCCTATGACTTTTTACCTCCTAGTTTAGCTCCTAGGTCCCCTTAATTTAATTTTGCATGTTTAAAACTTATCCCAGAGAAATGTCCCCCGAAACCCATGTTAAATGGGGCCTCGGGGTTCAATTTAAAGCTTAATCAAGACTCAAAAAGTGCCTTGGGACATGTTTGCCCACGCCCAAGTTGTTGGGAATTAAGGTGTCTCAACCTTTGCAAATTCCTAGCATTGTTTATTTAATTGTGTATTTATTTATTGCCTAATTTTGTATTTACTTGCACATTCAATTTGGTTACTTAGTTGGGGTGGTATTGTGACATGTCATCCTACTTGGAATGTGACTTGGACAATCAAGTCAAACTCACATGGATTTGGGCGTCCCATTTGAGATGGTACTAATATGACATGTGTTAGCATCTTGTGGTATGTGGAAGAAGATATTCCATATGACATAATCTATGACGCGTAAAAGCCAAGTATAGAGATTCCTATGATAAGTGGGGACAAGTGTCAGAGAGTATCTTTGCATGAGAGAAAGGCATCTTTGGGTGCCCAAGTTGGGCTATGACATGTTGTAAGAGGAATATGCTATTTTTAGTCATGTATGACAGATTCTCTTACAACATTAAGTGTTGTCATGTTGCAGATTTTTATGACAGCTGTAAGATGCGTAAGAGCATCTGTCATTGCTTATTTTTAGCATGGAGCACTCTATCCTTGGGAAGTCAAATCTACCATGTTATGACAGATTTAAGAGAGGTTTTTGTAGCTTGGACAAGTGTCCTTTGATGCAGGAAAATGGCCATGTGGCCAAGATGGACCCTATCTCTAGAGGCTTCTCAATATTGCCTTGTATCTCTATATATTGCATAGTTTTGGAGTTGTAGTTGCATAGTTGATGTACAAGTATTGTTATGCTACCAGAATCACTCAAGAAATGACATTTGAAGACTCTTGGAAGAACTTGCATTGCAAGTGTATTGTAAACTGTTATTGTTTCGATAATACATTGTACAGGTTTTAGAGTGTGGGGTTTTTCACCTGAAAAGGTTTTCCCTACAATATATCTTGTCTCTCTTTGTCTACATTCTTATGTTGTGTTTGCTGCTATAATATCTCTGTTATATGTTTAACATTGCTACAATTGTAAGGATTAAATTTTTTTTGCATACTTCACCCCTTACTAAATCAGTGTAGGAAGCGTTTCCACGTACCTTGCTTCCTTTCAGTTGGTATCAGAACTTGATCACCTTTGATCCTAGTTGTTGGGTAGGGGTTTTTTGTACTGATCTTCGATTGAGTGGGATCCTGTGCAGAGTATTCTATAATCTTGTTGCAGGAAGGAAATGACAGGCACATCCGGAAGGATAGATTTGGAAACTCAAAATGGAAGACATGCTTGTTGATAGAGACCTATGGGAAATAATTTCTGGTACAAAACCAATGGTAATGGCACAGGCAGATTGGGATCTCAAAGATCGTAAAGCTAAGGGTCTTGTGAGCCTCTGTTTAGCTGATTCTATCATGTTGAATGTTCACGAGGAGAAGACTGTGAAGAAGCCATGGAAGAAACTTGGTGATCTTTATCAAGCTAAATTCCTGGTAAACAAGTTATTCGTATGGAATAAGCTTTATTCAATGAGGATGGAAGATGGAGGATCGGTTGCAGATGACATAAATGATTTTAACATGCTAGTTGCACAATTGACATCTGTTGGTGTGAAGATGGAGGAGGATCATTGTATGACCTTGCTTTGTTCTTTACCAGATTCGTGGGACCACCTTGTCATGGCCATTGGGAGCACTACAACCACCTTCAAGATGGATGAAGTGGTGTCTTCGCTATTATCTAAATAAATGCAGAGAAAGTCTTCTGAGTTAGCTAAGGAGGCTCTTGCGGTTCATGGTAGACCCAAGGAGAAAGGGAAAAAGAAGGACAAGAAAGCTGAAAAGGGCAAATCCCATGGGGGATCCAGACCTCCTAGAAAGTCTAAGGCACTATGTTGGAACTGTGGAACAACTGGGCACTTCTAAAAGGAGTGCAAGGAGGAGAAGAAGAAAAAGAACTTCTCTGATTCTGATTCTGACAAGTCACAAGATGATGGTGATGCTTTTGTTGTAGCCTTGTCAACCCATGCATCAGAAGATGTGTGCCTGATTGACTACAGTGCTTCTTTCCACATGACCTCACATTGAGGTTGATTCACAAACTATGAAGAGTTTGATGGTGGGAAGGTGTATCTGGGAGATGACTCTCATCTGAAAATTGTTGGCTATGGAAGAGTCTTGATTCGATTCCCTGATGGATAGGTGTGTAAGCACAAAAATCACGCACAACCTCCATGAGGACCCCTATGATGATTTAAATCCTTGTCATGTACATGTAAGTGTGAAATAATGTCCTCTAAGCAGAAAAACTCTTGATGACGTGTCTTCTTTCTTATCTTGTGTTGACTCCTCTTTGTCGATTTCTCTCTCTCCCCATTTGCGACACTTTTTGACACTTGTTGCGACATTTGCCAACTTATGTTTTTTGAGCTTTCGACCTTGCTCTTGTGCCTTGTGAGTGTATTGTAGGTGAGTTTTCACCTTTCTCCTATGTTTTTCATCTTATGCACCCCTAGAAGCCTTCTAGAGGTCCCCCTATCCATCTCCCACTTTTGATTTTTAGTTCCGCTCAACCAATCCAAATCTCCCCCTATTATTTCTAGATCTCCCCTAGGAGATCCTACAGGTGCAAGTAGAGATTTAGATTTTTGCACACGACTGACTTGTTTCTGAAGGCAGAACCCCTCATTTTCTTCTCTTCTTTCATCTCCCAACCTACTTTTCTTTAGAAAACCCTGTCCAGCCTGGATCTCCACCGGGTGATCCATGGTCGCCCAAGGGAGACCCTACTAGCAAAAGGGGCAACCTTGCCATTTTCATAGCCGCGAAAAAACTTGAATTTCTCACTTGTTTTAGTTTCATTTTTGCCCATTTTTCTTCTAGTTTGCATGATTTTTTATGCGTAATATGGAGTTGATTATTTTATGCACCCACACATGCATAATTAGCTCCATTTGATCTCAAATTAACTCTTCAATCAATCTCATGCATTCCCTCATCTCTATTTCCTCTTTAGTGATAAGCTATAATTGATTTATCACTCCATAGTTAGTTGAGTTCACTGGGTAATCAATCTTGTCAACTCCCCAATCAATCCTTATTAACTCTTCAATCAAATTGAGTTAACTTCTCAATCAATTCCACCTCTCATCCCTTCTTCTAACCTATAAATACCCCTCACCTCTTCATTATTTTCCAAGTTGAGCAAGTTGGAGACTTTGATCCTCTTTCTTCATTTCTTTCTTTATTTTTTCAAAGCTTCAAAGCTTTCAATGTTGCATAGCTTCTAAGCTCTTCACAGAGGAAAATTCATTGTGCACACAACTCTTACCAGTTTTTGCTCTCCAACGTAGCATTCAAATGCTCTTACAAGATGAAGGTGCTTTTTGCTTTATTCATTGTTTAACCAAGAAATATTACACTGTTTCATTCTATGCCATTGTGCTCAACCAAAGCTCTCATTGAGCTCATACAAGCTTCATCAAAGCTTGTTTTTGATTTTTTGTGTCGGTTTGTTGTCAAGAGGGTCTCCCGCTGCTTCAAAAGGACTCGAGGTTGCCGATATCAAGGATTTCTGATGGCAGTGAAGTCACACAAATCTTCATTTCTCTCAGGTCCCTTCATTGTTTTATTCAATTCATAGTAATTAGAAAACCAAATTTGCTCTTGGGAATAGTAAATCATTGCTTTTTCCTTGATAATTATATCTTGCATGTTAGCATAGTTGTTTTCGTAATTCTAGATCTAGATTATTAAAAGAAGCATTTTCCCTTTTTTAGATTAGATTACTTCAAAACAATCGAAAACCCAAAAACATAGATTAAGATTGCATTAGGAAAAATCATATTAGATTGCATAAATATTTCCCTTTCATAGATTTAAAAGCACTTTTCATCTCCAAAATACTAAAAAAGCACAAAAATATGTTTCACATATCATTTAGCTTTACATGCATATAGAAACCCTAGAAAAGACAAAATTGCAAACCCTCTATACCATCACGAGGTAACCATGGTTAAACAATTCAATCAAACCCTTGATCATATCACAAGGTAAAAACAAGCCAAAACATAGTCAAACCCTAGGTCAACTAAACCCTAAGTCAAAACCCTAAATCTAGTTAAGATTAGTGATCACACATCTACCTCCATCCTGGCTCACGAATGTGCCTAGGAGTGAAAGGAGAGTGGGTGAGGGCTATCCATGATGAGATCGAAGAGATCAACCCACAATCACAACTAGGAACATTTGTTCTACCACAAGAAGACCCATTTGTCCTCTTATTGTTAGAAGAAACTAGACAACTCCAAATACAACGAGAACTCATTCAACGCATTGAGAGACAAGAGGACATAAACGAAAGAAACTGTTTACCCACACAAAGGTGGAATAGAAGAAACCCCAACAAGAGAGGAGAAACTAGTGACCCGAAGGGTTATCTCAACAATGACTGCAATCAAACAAAACATTCAACTCAACACACAACAACAAAGGCTGTAATACTTGCCGACCCCTCTCTGCAAAGTCCAGCTCTGCAACGAGCTAGACCCCCACCGTGTCTTGCCTCCTCTCGACTGGCTACTTCCATGTGAGTGAGAGTGACATGGTGGATCACCCTGTGGCAAGGAGGGAAGGGTCCATGTGCGTGCCGAAACCTGACCTGACATCTCCAGGCAACTGGAGTCACGACTTTGAGCATATAGGGTGAAGGGGATCAATGGAGTTTTGTACATCCCTAGTTTAGCATGGAACCTTCTTTCTGTAAGTAAGTTGAATGATGTGGGTGTGTAGGTTGTCTTCTCAAATGGAGGATGCAAGATGGCTAGAGGAGCTATGGTGCTTGCTAAGGGTACTTGGAGAGGTACTTGTTTCAGCTAGATGCATGCACTATTTAGTGCAATAGTTCTTTTATTTCAAAGAAAAGAGATTCAGATTCTTCATCCTCACCATTGGAACCAACAACAAAGAAGTGTGTTGCTTCAACTTCTGATGGTCATACTTTCTGGGTACCTAACGGTGCCAATGCTTTGGAAATGAAACTTCCTGCTGAAAAGACAATGTTATGGCATGAAATACTTGGTCACATTGGTGAGAAGGGTCTTAGAGCCCTAAAAAATAAAACCTTGTTGAAGGTTTAAATGATTGTAATCTCAAGTTTGACTTTTACAAACATTGTATATATGGAAAACAAAACTGTGTTTAGTTTTACTCTAGTTCTCATAAGTATTCTGGTGCGTTGGATCTAATCCATTCTGATGCGTTTGGTCCTGTGAATGTTCCTTCAATTTCTAAATGGTTATATTTTGTATCATTCATTGATGATTACAGTAGGAGGACATGGATTTATTTTCTTACAAGCAAATCTGAAGTCTTTAGTCTGTTTAAATAGTTTAAAGCTTTTGCTGAGAATCAGACTAGGAAAAAGATTAAGTGTTTGAGAACTGACAACGGTGGTGAGTTTTGTTCGGCAAAGTTTGATAAGTTCTATAAAGAACATGAGATTAAAAGACATAAGACAACTCCATACACCCCACAACAAAATGGAGTTGTAGAGAGGATGAACAAAATGTTGATGGAGAGGGCTAGGAGTATGCTTAGTGGTGATGGCCTTGAACACAAATTTTGGGTTGAAGCTATAGCCACTGCTTGTTACCTAGTTAACATGTCTCCTACTTTAGCAATTCTTGAAAAGACACCCATGGAGGTGTGGTCTGGTAAGAAGCCTTCATTGAGACATCTTTGTGTTATTGGTTGTGAGGCATATGCACATGTGCCTAAGGAAAAGAGGTCAAAATTGGAGAACAAGGTAGTTAAGTGTATCTTCATTGGCTATGGTGTTGGTGTGAAAGGGTACAAGCTTTGGGATCCTGTGGCTGAAAAAGTCTTGTATAACAGAAGTGTTATCTTCAGAGAGGTAACACCTTCTCTTGTTGTTTTACAACCAAAAGAAAAAGAAAAGAAAGAGGATGTGGTTCAGTTTCCTACTACCCCTGAGAAGACTGAATTGAAAGACCCTGTTGGACCTGATGCTGAGGAGAGCTCTAGCAGCTTTGAAAGTTTAGAAGAGGAAGAAGAACCTCAACCTCAGCCTTTGAGAAAGTCCACATGAAACAAAAAGCAACTTGAGAGGTTTGGTTATTCATTGCTTGATTCTGTATTTTTTCTTTGATTTCTAACACTGATGAGCCTAGAACTGTTAGAGAGGCTATGGGCATGAAAAATGTAGGTTCCTGGAAGGAGGTCATGGAAGATGAGATGGATTCTTTGAAAAAGAATAAAACTTGGAATATGGTGCCTTTGCCTGATGGACGGAAGCCTATTGGATGTAAATGGGTGTTCAAGAAGAAATTTGGTGCAGATGGCAGTGTTGAGAAATATAAGGCCAGATTGTTTGCGAAGGGGTATTCACAAGTGGAGGGAATTGATTATGGTGAGATTTTCTCTCCCGTTGCAAAGCTGACATCTATTAGGTTCCTGTTATCTCTTGTAGAAGCTTATGACTTAGAAGTGGAACAAATGGATGTGAAGACAACTTTCCTTCATGGTGACTTGGAGGAAGAAATTTATGTCACAGTCTGAGCACTACATGGTGAAAGGTATTGAAAATTTGGTTTGTAAGTTAAAGAAGTCTTTGTATGGTTTGAAGCAATCTCCTAGGATGTGGTACTTGAAGTTTGATGGCTTTGTGTTGTCCATTAGATTTATAAGATCGAAATTAAATCATTGTGTGTATTACAAGTTTGACAATGATCACATTCTCATTATTGCACTGTATGTTGATGATATGTTGCTAATTGGGAATGGTAAGAATATGATTTTTGATTTGAAGTCTCAGTTGTCGGCATAGTTTGAAATGAAAAACTTTGGGGCAGCTAGGTACATTCTGGGGATGGAGATAAGAAGAGATAGAGCAAACAAAAAACTTTGGTTAAGCTAGAGTAAGTATGTGAAGACCGTGTTGGAGAGATTCAGCATGGTAGGTTGCAGACCATTGTGTGTTCCTATTTCATTGGGGACAAAGTTATCTATTAATGATTGTCCAAAGTCTCCTTCTGAGATGGAGGATATGAGCAAAGTGCCTTATGATAGTGCGGTTGAAAGTTTGATGTATTCTATGGTCAGCACAAGACCAGACATTGCCCAAGTAGTGGGAGTCCTTAGTCGATTTATGGCTAATCCTAGACGAGTACATTGGGATGTAGTGAAGAAAGTGTTCAGATATTTGAGGGATACTTCCAAGTATTCCCTATGTTATCATGGTTATCCTATAGGACCTTTGCATTCTGTGAGTATTCATGGATTTGTGGATTCTGATTGGGTAGGTGACATTGACAACAAGAGATCCACCAGTGCTTATGTGTTTACCATGTTTGGTGGTGCTATTAGTTGGATGAGTAAGCAACAATCTGTGGTTGCTTTGTCCATGATAGAAATAGAGTACATGGAAGCAACTCATGCTTGTAAGGAAGCCATTTGTCTTAATAGGTTGTGTTCATATATTGGTGTTGATGCAGGACATATTACTATCTATTGTGACAGTCAGAGTACGATTTGCCTAGAAAAGAATCCTACTTTCCATGCCAGAACAAATCATATTGATGTTCAGTTTCATTTTGTTCAAGATATGGTAGAAGATAGGAAGGAGATATTGGAAAAGGTAGACACTTTGAAGAATGTTGCAGATGCTTGACAAAACTAGTGGGCACAGAGAAGTTCAGATGGTGTTCAGAGTCTATGGGCCTCTCGGCCCCTAGCAGTTAAATCTTGTCATTCTTTTGGCTCTTACAAGGTGTTTGACAAGTGGGAGAATGTTGGGAATTAAGGTGTCTCAACCTTTGCAAATTCTTAGCATTGTTTATTTAATTGTGTATTTATTTATTGCCTAATTTTGTATTTACTTGCACATTCAATTTGGTCACTTAGTTGAGGTGGCATTGTGACATGTCATCCTACTTGGAATGTGACTTGGATGGTCTAGTCAAACTCACATGGATTTGTGCATCCCATTTGAGGTGGCACTAATATTCCATGTGTCGGCATCTTGTGGTATATGGAAGAGGATATTCCATATGACAAAAACTATGACGCGTAAGAGCCAAGTATAGAGATTCCTATGACAAGTGGGGACAAGTGTCGGAGAGTATCTTTGCATGAGAGAAAGGCATATTTGGGCACCCAAGTTGGGCTATGACATGTTGTAAGAGGAATATGTTATTTTTAGTCATGTATGACAGATTCTCTTACAACATTAAGTGTTGTCATGTTGCAAATTTTTATGACAACTATAAGATGCATAAGAGCATTTGTCATTGCCTATTTTTAGCATGGAGCACTCTATCCTTGGGAAGTCAAATCTGCCATGTTATGACAGATGTAAGAGAGGTATTTTAATCTTGGACGAGTGTCATTTGATGCGGGAAAATGGTCAAGTGGCCAAGATGGACACCTATCTCTAGAGGCTTCTCAATATTGCCTTGTATCTCTATATATTGCATAGTTTTGGAGTTGTAGTTGCATAGTTGATGTACAAGTACTGTTATGCTACCGGAATCACTCTAGAAATGATATTTTAAGACTCTTGGAAGAACTTGCATTGCAAGTGTATTGTAAACTATTATTGTTTCGATTATACATTGTGCAATTTTTAGAGTGTGGGGTTTTTCCCCTGAAAAGGGTTTCCCCACGATATATCTTCTTTCTCTCTCTCTATCGACATTCTTGTGTTGTGTTTATTGTTGTAATATCTATGTTATATGTTTAACATTGCTGCAATTGTAAGGATTAAAAAGAATTTGCATACATCTCCCCTTACTAGACCGGTGTAGGAAACGTTTCCGCGTACCTTTCTTCCTTTCACAAGTCCAAGTTGATTTGTTGGGACCTAAATTTTAGGATGTCAGCATAGAACCTTTAAAAAGTTTTCCCTTTGTTGTCCTTTTCAATTGGAATTAGGAAAGTTAGTGGAAATGCATATATAAGTGAGTTTATGTCTTCATGTTACACCTAGAGGGATAATGCAAACTTGTGATATTGAGCTAAGGGATTTCAAAGCATTCATTATATTACAGAGCATAATTATGTTGTTATTGTGTTTGTTTATTGTAGATTTGGCTTCATCAATCCATCTCCACATTATGTGAAATATCTTCATCTCCGTGAGGGTTTCACCTCTAAGGTGACATCTATTTGTGTTTCAATAAATCTATTTCATCAATTGATTTGGCCTCTTTCCTCCAAGGACACCCACTCTATCTAACAATAGTGTTGGAAGATTTGAATGCCATTCTGGGGCTTGACCAAGGCAAGCTCCTAAACACCACAACCCCCAAACCCCTCTTTGTGATTGTAGGTTATAGGTGCGGGATTTGGCGAAGTGGAGTTGCAGAGAAGCAAAGCAGAGGATAGAGATTTGGGATCTAAGAATAAATTGTAGAGAATCAACCCTACTAAACTAGGGCACCTGCCTTGTAGTCCTCTCAATTGGCATTTCCAGAAACTCTGAAGCAGGTTGTAATCCGACATAGATCATTGTTCCAAACCTACGGAAGAACTTCCCTATTAGACTTGGGTGCTTGCCCTGTTGTCCCTAAATTTTTTGCCTCTAAAAATTTGAATCCTGGTATGTTTCTAATCTGCATTTAGTGGCTTCTCGTGTGATTATTTGTAGCAGTTTATGCGTTTGTACCTGATTTCATTAAAATTAGGATTTGAGGCTTATTGGATCTAGGGTTTGACATATCTATCAATCTAATCTAGCTTTCCATATCATTCTTATGTGACATCAACCCACAGATGAGTCATCATCCATCTTGTAGTGACTTGGCTTGGTTGTTGTCCTTGAGTGTTATTGTGAAAATAGGGTATGATTGGAAACCTTTAACACTATCTTCCATCTTTCCCTCTTTTCACATATAACAGTAATAAAATGGTATGTCATTTAGCCATAGTCTGACATTAACCTATTTTCCTTTATAAGGGAATTGGTAATATTGTAAAGGAAATCCTAATCCTGTAGGTATTCTAGGCTTTGGATACAAGGTATCCATGCATTTGGGAGATTGTTTTTTGTAGGAGTAGGTGACTATACTCTGGGTTACTGAGACATATTTTGCTTTGTAGATGAATAAATTTTTGAATGACATGATTATATCTAGATTGAGTTATATGAGAAACACTTGTGTGTGTGTGTTAACTATGATTGTCTCCTTGGGTATGAGCATTTTTCTTTTGAGTGAAGTTGCTAAGGGTTTCTAATCTCATCAATATAGATTTACTATATTGTATGTGGTGGTGCCTGCATGAGTATTTAGGTTTCAAGCATTTAAATATGCAGGCACATTCCCAACAAATCTAAAAATTCTGTCTTTCGGCCTCCACAATAGAAAAAATGCAAAAATCAGTTAAGGTGCAGGTGTCTTTGTATATACAGAGGTGTTTGTATATACATGTAGGTCAAATGTACATTGGCGGGTCAGAAATCTCTATCGGCCTCTAAAAAATTGATAAAAAATTAAGTTATATGCATTTTAGATGCATATCGGGTTGCATATACAAAGGGGGAATCTTTCGCATATTCCCTGGAATATTCTGCGGTTGTGTGCATTTTCGAATACATATCGGGCTCAAAAAAGGATGCATGTACATTGGGGGAATCTTTCACAGATTCCTAAGAATATTCCTTGTTTGTATGTGCAGGGGTGAATGCATGTTCGGATATACAATGGTCACATACAAGCAAAGGATACAAGGGTTGATGTACATTTGGTGGGGCCCGCAACATGCAAAGTGAACAGTGCAAGGGTTCATCACCAGCACATACAATGAAAAAATGTAGGGGGTCTTGTACATTCGACAATATACAAAGCAGTAGAATATACATTTGGTGGGGCCCGCGGATTGCACATGCATCAGAGGAAGTATGCAAATGGATAGGTACAAGGTGGATGCGGCCAAAGAATTAATAGTATTTGAGAAATATTTTGAAATCTACCTTTGTATGTTTGGGATTGTATATTCCAAATATACAATCGAATGTGCAAGCAAAATATACAAAGAAGAAATGTACAAGGCCCGATATGCAAGGGCATATGCATTGGGTCATCGGTGGGACAGTTATCATCAGCGGATGCCTCAAGAGTTATTCCAATGGTCGACAGAGGAAAATGCATGGTGACAGAGGACCAACCAACGACCGCCATGTGTCCCGAAACAGTCGCATGTATATGTTGAATGCATATACAATGATTTTAAAAAGCTAAAGGGGGCAGTTGTATATGCTCTTGCATATACAAAGATGAATGTATGTGCTCTGGGCGACAAAGGAAAAAATGAGAGGGAAGAAGGCTAGCGATAAAAACATGAGGTGCCTACGTGGCACGATCTAACTGGTTGGCAATTTTCAGGACGTTTTGTGGCCGTCGATTTTAGTGATGGGAGTAGATCAACGGCCATGTTTTGAACCTGCAAGGAAGGAGTTTCTGTGTGTCTACACCAATTTGAGAAGGAAAAGCTTCATAGACAAGCGGAACTGCAATGACTGCGGGTAGCTGAGCATTAATGGCGGTCTTGCAGGGGCATGATGGATGGAGTGACCGGCCAACCACCAGATTTAAGATAAAATCTTTAGGCGGCAGCTCAAATCCTGATTCTCACCTGCTCTCTTCCTTTGTTTCCCGGCTGCATTCAATTTTTGAGCGCCAATCTGAAGATGCATTGTATCTGGTGAAATTTTGACTTGCCATGTAATTAATTTTGGCTGAGTCCATAGTCTTGGTATAAAAGCCAAACTATGTTACTCATTATGTTGTCGAAGACCTAGGCACTTTTGTGTAAATAGCAAAAAATAGTGCATTTCCTTGCTGTTGTATCTCATTTTGGAGTTTATGAGTTGCATCATGAATGTATTTTGCACGTATGTTCAGTTTCATGTTGATATAGTGAAAAATGCTCTCATGCATGTGTTTATCTGTCTGTCTCCTTTGTTGCATGCTTTCCTTCTTCTAAATCTGGTTGCTAAGGGTTTCATAGATTCTATAATACAGGTTTCTGTATCACATGCCTGATCTCTAACTTCCATTCAAGGAGTGGATTAAACTGTTTTAGGTTGAGCATGGAGAAGGTTGTATGTCAGCAAGGATATCTGTAAGTAGAGGCAGTTAGATACCCATTCTTGGGTGATGTTTTTAAGGCAAACATCAGCTCCAACCCCTTGAAACTTGAATGCTAGTTACAAACCATCTGTTGCATACGTCTAGTTGACTCCTTGCCCTGAGATAGGCACCGGTCTGCACCTGGGTTAGTAGTTATGACCCAAAACCCCTTGTCTTGCATCCAAATCATAAAATCCATCTTTTCATAACTTCCACCTGTTAGTTCATAGAAGTAGGATTAGGACCCCTGCATACTCTCATCCATAACTAGACACATATGTCCAAGAATGTTGCCAACCTTGTGATTTGTCACACAAATCTTGGTCCTAAAATGAGAGTATTCTGCCTGTTATCACAAAGCTAAATCTTTCTGTCATAGGGCAAGTCAATGTTACATCTTTAGCAAATAGGGACACCCCCCTTGGTGCGGTAGAACCAAAAGTGAAGGGGAGGTAGTTCACGCAACTTCCTGTATTGATTGGCTAAATCTGCCTATGCAGTGGAACTGTCAATCCCTCTGCCGATTCAGAAAAAATTACCAACAGAATTGGCGACTCTGCTGGGGAAACAATGTCATATCCATGAAGGTGTGAGTCTAAAAGATTGAAAAAGTAGACCTGGAGGTGTTTGTTACAGCAAAATCTAAAAAGTTATGTGTGTGGCTCTACTGTGGGAGAACCTAGAAAGAAATCAATTTTCAGCTTCAGCCTGTTTGAAGCTTATTCCTCTGCCAAGGAGGTGGCGACTCTGCATATAAAGAACCTGATAAGAGGACACCAGATGTGTTGAATTTGCAGTTGCTGCAACATATCCAGGTATTTTCATAAATTTTAAAAGGCTCCCTATTTGGTGAAACAACATTGGTTAAAAGGGAGATGATAGTGAAAGATTGCATGCTATTGTAAGAACCTAATTTGTATTTCAAAAGAGGCATGCAATATTGTTCAAAAGACTCATTTAGAGGACTTTAGGTAAATTAAAACAACAGTCTGAATTTTAAAGGCCTAAGGTCATTGTTGTAATTGAAACTCTGAGTTGAGAAGAGGGTTGCAAAAACATATAAGATGTATTATCAGCCCATGCACCCTTGTGAGATGTCAAATGTAATGATGCATAATAATCAGTCCCAACCATGTAATAAAAGAAGCTTCAGCATTGACAGATATAAGCCCATAAATTTTGATGGCATTTGTCGCTATCCAAATGCTTTTCCATCTAAAATCAGAAAATAATTGCCCAAATTCAATGGTGCTAAGGATGAATCAGCTGAGAAACACTTGCAATAGTTTATAAATGTTATAGATGATTTTGAGATTGACCATGAAGATGTAGTTATGAGATTATTTGTTCAATCTCTAGATGAAGATGCAAGGGACTGGTTCTCCTATCTTCCAGCTTGCTCTGTTAGCTCTTAGCATGATTTTAAATTTGCATTTCTAGAACAATATTGTGAAAGAATTTCTGAATATGCAGTTATTAGTGATTTTATGTATATCCATATTGAAGAAGATGAGTTGATTTCAGCTTTTAACCTTAGATTTATGAAGGCTTTGAATAGAATTCTAGAATGCATGAGACCAAATGATGCATTGTGCTTAGTTGTCTATTTGGGAGCATTTGATAGGAAAGTGAGCTATAGATTGAGGGATAAGGAGCCTACCACATTGCATCAAGCACAATAGTTTGCAATTGACATTGAAAATAATTGGAGGTATGGGATTCAAAAAGGTTATTTCTCTGAAAATTTTTGCTACCCTAAGGCCACCAATGTTGATGAGGGATATAGTTTAAATGTTGGAGATGAATGTCAAAGTACTCACACCCCTGTTGTCCCAGTTTTTGCATCATTCCAAGTTGATGATGTTTCTATTATAAAGGAGGATGTCTTGATTTGCCTGGCAAATGAAGTTGATTGTAATGATTTTTCAAGTAATATTTGTATGCCAGTCCTAAACAAAGAGTATTTATGTTTGAATGATCTAGTTGTGCAAAGTTGATATCATATGGATCAAGAGTCAATATCAGTTTCATCAGGAAGCATTAGAGGACTGGAAAATCATGTAGATAGTTCAACTTCAAAGTACATTGAAGTAGGAAAAGTTTTGTATGTGGGGAAATCAGATATTAAAGATGATGAAGATGATATCCATGACTAGTTCATGGATCAGGTTTGTTCTTCTTATGACTCTAGGTCTAATAATGATGAAAAAGAAATGGATTGTCATGAGGAAGAAACAAAGACCTTTGCAATGAATATGAATCCCCTTTATGATGAGCCTGTGGATGCATTTGATATTGTGAGTTGTGACATTCATTGGTGCAGAATTAACCCTTTGTTTGAAAATGATGACAATCATTTGCAAACTGTGGATAATGAATGTTCAGCTTTGGATGTGCCAAATATATGCAGCAATGTGTATGTGGAGCAGGATTTGTTTTCAATGTCAATAAGTAATATAAGTGATGACATTGTGGATCTCATATATTCTGAGTATTTTCATCTTTTATATCAGCTGGATGAGTGCTTGGTAATGTGCAACAGCCAGAGTGACAGAGGCAATACTGCAAGTGGCGAGCTTTCAGAAATGGTGAAGCATGTAATTGATAAGATCAACATGTGGGCAGATTGTTTTAATGTTTTCAGTTGTGGTTGGGATTATTTAGTCTAGAATCAGGCATTTGATAGGATAAAGTTGTGGTTCTTCCTTTTTGGCTATCCAGGGCCGCCAAAATAATGTCTGAAAACATAGTTTGTGCAGGTTGGTATGATAGACTCTGTGGCCCAATGGATAAGGCCCAATCTATGAAACCAGAGATTCTAAAGTTCTCGCCATGCCTGCAAGAGGCATGCGTCCCCCGACAGAGCCACTGGTGGTGCTTGCATGAGTATTTAGGTTTCAAGCATTCAAACATGCAGGCACCTTCCCAAAAAATCCAAAAATTCTGTCTTTCGGCCTCCGCAATAGAA
Source organism: Cunninghamia lanceolata (assembly GCA_027924645.1). Classification (NCBI taxonomy): domain Eukaryota; kingdom Viridiplantae; phylum Streptophyta; class Pinopsida; order Cupressales; family Cupressaceae; genus Cunninghamia; species Cunninghamia lanceolata. Next base: position 3,129,214 of record BSBN01000787.1, on the reverse strand, counting down.
AAAATGCAAAAATCAGTTAAGGTGCAGGTGTCTTTGTATATAAAGGGTGTTTGTATATACATGCAGGTCAAATGTACATTGGCAGGTCAGAAATCTCTATTGGCCTCCAAAAAATTGATAAAAAATTGAGTTATATGCATTTTAGATGCATATCGGGTTGCATATACAAAGGGGGAATCTTTCGCATATTCCCTGGAATATTCTACAATTGTGTGCATTTTTGAATACATATCGGACTCAAAAAAGGATGCATGTAAATTGGGGTGAATCTTTCACAAATTCCTAAGAATATTCCTTGTTTGTATGTGCAGGGGTGAATGCATGTTCATATATACAACGGTCACATGCGAGCAAAGGATACAAGGGTCGATGTACATTTGGTGGGGCCCGCGACGTGCAAAGTGAACAATGCAAGGGTTCATCGCCAGCACATACAATGAAAAAATGCAGGGGGTCTTGTACATTTGATAATATACAAAGCAGTAGAATATACATTTGGTGGGGCCCGCAGATTGCACATGCATCGGATGAGGTATGCAAATGGATAGGTACAAGCTGGATGCGGCCAAAGAATTAATAGTATTTGAGAAATATTTTGAAATCTACCTTTGTATGTTTGGGGTTGTATATTCCAAATATACAATCGAATGTGCAAGCAAAATATACAAAGAAAAAATGTACAAGGCCCAATATGCAAGGGCATATGCATTGGGTCATCGGTGGGATAGTTATCATCGGCAGATGCCTCAAGAGTTATTCCAATGGCCAATGGAGGAAAATGCATGGCAACAGAGGACCAACCAACGACCGCCATGTGTCCCGAAACAGTCACATGTATATGTTGAATGCATATACAGTGGTTTTAAAAAGCTAAAGGGGGCAGTTGCATATGCTCTTGCATATACAAAGACAAATGTATGTGCTCTGGGTGACAAAGGCAAAAATGAGAGGGAAGAAGGCCAGCGATAAAAACATGAGGTGCCTATGTGGCACGATCTGACTGGTTGGCAATTTTAAGGGTGTTTTTGTGGCCATCAATTTCAAAGATGGGAGTAGATCGATGGCCATGTTTTGAACCCGCGAGGAAGGAGTTTCTGTGTGTCTACACCAATTTGAGCAGGAAAAGCTTCATAGACAAGCGAAACTGCAATGACTGCGGGTAGCTGAGCATTAATGGCGGTCTTGCAGGGGCACGATGGATGGAGTGACCAGCCAACCACCTGATTTAAGAGAAAATCTTCAGGTGGCAGCTCAGATCCCGATTCTCACCTGCTCTCTTCCTCTGTTTCCCGGCTGCATTCAATTTTTGAGCGCCAATCTAAAGATGCATTATATCTGGTAAAATTTTGACTTGCCATGTAATTAATTTTGGCTGAGTCCACAGTCTTGGTATAAAAGCCAAACTGTGTTACTCATTATGTTGTTGAAGACCTGGGCACTTTTGTGTAAATAGCAAAAAATAGGGCATTTCCTTGCTGTTGTATCTCATTTTGGAGTTTATGAGTTGCATCATGAATGTATTTTGCACGTATGTTTAGTTTCATGTTGATATAGATGAAAAATGCTCTCATGCATGTGTTTATCTGTCTGTCTCCTTTGTTGCATGTTTTCCTTCTTCTGAATCTGGTTGCTAAGGGTTTCATAGATTCTATGATACAAGTTTCCGTATCACATGCCTGATCTCTAACTTCTATTCAAGGAGTGGATTAAACTGTTTTAGGTTGAGCATGGAGAAGGTTATATGTCAGCAGGGATATCTATAAGTAGAGGCAGTTAGATACCCATTCTTGGGTGATGTTTTTAAGGCAAACATCAGCTCCAACCCCTTGAAACTTAAATACTAGTTGCAAACCATCTGTTGCATACGTCTAGTTGACTCCTTGCCCTAAGATAGGCACCGATCTGCACCTGGGTTAGTAGTTATGACCCAAAACCCCTTGTCTTGCATCTAAATCATAAAATCTATCTTTTCATAACTTCCACCTGTTAGTTCATAGGAGTAGGATTAGGACCCTTGCATACTCTCATCCATAATCAGACACATATGTCCAAGAATGTTGCCAACCTTGTGATTTGTCACACAAATCTTGGTCCTAAAATGAGAGTATTCTGCCTGTTATCACAAAGCTAAATCTTTCTGTCATAGGGCAAGTCAATGTTACATCTTTAGCAAATAGGGACACCCCCCTTGGTGCAGCAGAACCAGAAGTGAAGGGGAGGAAGCTCACACAACCTCCTGTATTCATTGGCCGAATTTGCCTGTGAATTGGAACTAGCAATCCCTCTGCCAATTCGGGAAAAATTACCAATAGTATGTCTGGTTTGTTTCATCTATTTGAGGAATGGATTAAACTACTTTAAATCAGGTATAAGGGGAAATGTGTTGTATCAAAGGATTAGTGAAGAAGAATCATAGGTAATAATCTTGCTTGGACATATTACTGTAAGGCAGTAATACCATTATTTTGGGTCCTCTAAATATGAAGTTTTGGTATCATAAGGAAGCATTTACACTGTTGGGTTTGACTCCATTGCCCAGATAAAGCACCGATCTAGAATCTATTTTCCCAAAGGTCTAGAAGAACACTAAATTTAAAGACAAATAACTTGAATCATTTTATTGTATATTTTGTTTTAGTTGAGGTGCTGCATGTTCTTAGATTTAAATAGTGAAGATAATCCAAGAATATTGCTAGTCTAGGGTTTCTCTTACATATCTTGGTGTAATCTATGAGAACATTTATGCCTGTTATAGTTAAAGACAAATCTATTGATACTAAAATAAGGGATACTCCCCTAGGTTTGGTAGAGCCTAAAGTGTAGGGGAGATAAGTGCGTATAATCTCCCACTCTATTGGCTAGATCTCCATTGAACTTGATCATAAGAAGTGGTAAACCTTTAAAGTTTGATGTGTATAGATTTGGGAACCAATAGAATTGGTGACTCCACTAGGGAAAGGCTTAGTTATTCATTTGAAAAAGAGTCAAGCCATTATCATGATTTGATAGTGAAAGTATTCATACCTGGAGAAAGAATTTGTTGCGGCAAGTTTAAAATTTTTGAAAAGATGCCCTACTGGTGAAGCGAATCCATAATATAATTGATCAGGTAGGAGATATTGGCTTCTTGATGTTTTGTCATCTTTGGAGAGGTAATGAATCTATTGTTGAACCTATTTGAAGCTACAATATATTCCCAGGTACTTCATCTCTTTCATTACATATGACTAGCATATAGAAGCATTCATGGTTATGTTCTCAAGAGAGTTTGTTCTCTGTTGAAAGGTACAAAGCTCTAAATTTTAATGGTATTCATAGATATTCAAATGCTATTCTTTTGAGTGAAGTTGCTAAGGGTTTCTGATCTCATCAATATAAATTTGCTATATTGTATGGCTGGTTTGTTGCATCTATTCAACGAATGGATTAAACTGCTTTGGATCAGGTATAAGGGGAAATGTGTTGTATCAAGGGATTAGTGAAGAAGAATCATAGATAATAATGTTGCTTGGACATATTACTGTAAGGCAATAATACCATTATTTTGGGTCCTCTGAATATGAAGTTTGGTGTCATAAGGAAGCATTTACACTGTTGGGTTTGACTCCATTTCCCAGATAAAGCACTGATCTGGAATCTATTTGTCTAAAGGTCTAGAAGAACACTAAATTTAAAGACAAATCATTTGAATCATTTTATTTTATATTTTGTTTTAGTTTAGGTGCTGGATGTTCTCAGATTTAAATAGTGAAGTATAATCCAAGAATATTGCTAGTCTAGGGTTACTCTTACATATCTTGGTGTAATCTATGAGAACATTTCTACCTGTTATAGTTAAAGATAGATCTATTGATATTAAAATAAGGGATACTCCCATAGGTTTGGTAAATCTTGAAGTGTAGGGGAGATAAGTGCATATAATCTCCCACTCTATTGGCTAGATCTCCATTGAACTTGATCATAAGAAGTGGTAAACCTTTAAAGTTTGATATGTGTAGATTTGGGAACCAATAGAATTGGCGACTCCACTAGAGAAAGGCTTAATTATCCATTTGAAAAAGAGTCAACCCATTATCGTGATCTAATAGTGAAGGTATTTATACCTGGAGAAAGAATTTGTTGCAAAAAGTTTAAAATTTTTGAAAAGGTGCTCTACTAGTGAAGCGAATCCAGAATATAATTGATCAGGTAGGACATATTGGCTTCTTGATGTTTTTTCCTCTTTGGAGAGGTGGTGACTTTGTTGTTAAACCTATTTGAAGCTACAATATATTCCTAGGTACTGCATCTCTTTCATTCAATATGATTAGCTTAGAGAAGCATTCATGGTTATGTTCTCAAGAGAGTTTGTTCTCTGTTGAAAGGTACAAAACTCTCAATTTTAATGGTATTCATGGATATCCAAATGCTATTCTTTTGAGTGAAGTTGCTAAGGGTTTCTGATCTCATCAATATAGATTTGCTATATTGTATGTCTGGTTTGTTGCATCTATTCAAGGAATGGATTAAACTGCTTTAGATCAGGTATAAGGGGAAATGTGTTGTATCAAGGGATTAGTGAAGAAGAATTATAGATAATACTCTTGCTTGGACATATTGATGTAAGGCAGTAATACCATTATTTTGGATCCTCTAAATATGAAGTTTTGGTGTCATAAGGAAGCATTTACACTGTTGGGTTTAACTCCATTACCTAGATAAAGCATCGACCTGGAATCTATTTGCCCAAAGGTCTAGAAGAACACTAAATTTAAAGATAAATCATTTGAATCATTTTATTATATATTTTATTTTAGTTGAGGTGCTGCATGTTCTCAGATTGAAATAGTGAAGATAATCCAATAATATTGCTAGTCTAGGGTTACTCTTACATATCTTGGTGCAATCTATGAGAACATTTCTGCCTGTTATAGTTATAGATAGATCTATTGATATTAAAATAAGGGATACTCCCCTAGGTTTGGTAGAGCCTAAAGTGTAGGGGAGATAAGTGCATATAATCTCCCACTCTATTGGCTAGATCTCCATTGAACTTGATCATGAGAAGTGGTAAACCTTTAAAGTTTGATGTGTGCAGATTTGGGAACCAATAGAATTGGTGACTCCACTAGGGAAAGGCTTAGTTATCCATTTGAAAAAGAGTCAACCCATTATCATGATCTAATAGTGAAGGTATTCATACCTGGAGAAAGAATTTGTTGCAGCAAGTTTAAATTTTTTGAAAAGGTGCTCTACTGGTGAAGCAAAACCAGAATATAATTGATCAAGTAGGAGATATTATCTTTTTGATGTTTTGTCCTCTTTGGAGAGGTGGTGACTTTGTTGTTGAACCTATTTGAAGCTACAATATATTCCTAGGTACTTCATCTCTTTCATTCAATATGATTAGCTTAGAGAAGCATTCATGGTTATGTTCTCAAGAGAGTTTGTTCTCTGCTGAAAGGTACAAAGCTCTAAATTTTAATGGTTTTCATGGATATCCAAATGCTATTCTTTTGATTGAAGTTGCTAAGGGTTTCTAATCTCATCAATATAGATTTGCTATATTGTATGTCTGGTTTGTTGCATCTATTCAAGGAATGGATTAAACTACTTTGGATCAGGTATAAGGGGAAATGTGTTGTGTCAAGGGATTAGTGAAGAAGAATCATAGATAATACTCTTGCTTTCACATATTACTGTGTTGGGTGAATATTTTGTCGTCAACTCACTAACGGCAAAATGGTTATATCAACCACAGTGTGATGAGATAAATCACTCCTCTCAGCAAGGGGAGGTTCCCTTCTTACTATTTATTGAAACAAAACAAAACAACTTATTTACACTAGCTCTAACCATGTAGGGGGTGTGTTACATTCATCCTTTTCTCTTCTTTCATAAAAGATGTTTACAATGTTTCATGGTAATATTCAATAATGCTTCTACACTTCTAATATTAACCTAAACAGTAATCACCAATATTCTTGTAAGTTAAAGCACAAAGTCTTCAAATTATCCCCAAAAAGATTTTAAAAGTAATCGTATCACTAGTTGGAGCACAAAGTCTGTCAATTAACAACACCACTAATCCATACAAATGTGACTGAAAATCATAGCATAAAGTCTACAAGTTCTCAACACGATTCATATACAAAGTGAACAACTACAAGCTCAAAGTCTTTATAATCCTTCACCAAGAAATGATTTCAACACACATATATTCAAGGAAACAATATAACACAAAGTTTATATAACTTATCTTGAATGTCCTCCAATCATGATAACCAAACACCACTTTATCCAATCAATCAACAAGACAAATCAACAAAAATGTCATATATACATCTTCACTCATACAAATTTGATTTAACACAAAGTTTGATATCAAAACTTGCCTTCTTATTAATTGGAATTGATCATGCAATTTGAACACAAAGTCTCAAAGTTGAGTCACAATTTGGGCAGCATTTTGTTGCATAAGATTAAAGATAAAAATTACAATAGAGGCCCTCTTTATTTATAGGGAGAGGCCTTGAGAAAATTTAGGAAAAACCTAACTACTTTGACTTATTCAAAAATAGGAGTCTTTATTGACTTGGGACTTCCTAAGTTTTTACATGTAATTACATATGAAAAAAGTACATGTAAATATGTCCAAAACTAATTCAAAAGTATATATGAAACTACAAAAATATTCTAAGGCATGATGGCTTTCATCAACTCCCATTCCCTATAATCTGCACACATCTTCATGATGATCGGTCCACGAACCCAATTCAAGAGTAAATTGTCAGGTTTGATGACTCAGCATCTTTGTGTGACACTTTCATTGTCACTGCTATCTGCTCTCCAATGTCTATTGCATTGTCCATACATGATTGCACCTTCAACTGTCCACTCCATCCTGCTCACCTCTAAACACAATTGCTCCTCCTTGGCTACAAGTGGCTCCAACACATTATTCTCATTGTCATGACTATGAATTGAATCGCCTGTCTCCATGAGTAATGCCTTTTAATACATCATTCTTTACTGTCATGTGCATACTTTTATTATCAGATCCCTACTATCTTGTGCTTTGTTACTTTGGCCTTCTTAGGATATGGGTCAGTCATTGAAAGATAGACTCCTTCGGATGACAAGATGACCTCGGCAGCTTACAGGAGAAACTGTAACAAAAATTCATGTTCTTGTAGTTAGGGGAAATACCGGTAATTTTGGGAAACTGCATGTTGTCGATCATGACTAGAGGAATGAGCTTGAAAGGGCTAAAGAGTAAGCAGGTCAAAAAAATGGACGAAAGCGGGCTCAAGATAGCTTTTTGGAAAATTTTCCATAGTTAGAAAAATTTTGAAGAGTGAATGCACGGGTGACAAAATTTGCCGCCCTTGCATGTTAGGGGAAAATGCTAATGTTAGGGCAGAAAATATTACCGCTCCTGCATGTAGGGTGCAAAACAACACAAGTTGCAAAAGCAGCGAATTTTAATGCCTTTGAAGGGGAAGGTTAAACATGTTGTGTCAAAGTGGAAAATTTTATTGCTTTCACATTGGGAGGTTAGGTGAAAGTTTTCTGTTGGAACAGCAAAGTCCACCATTTTTGCATGAGAGAGATTTTGAATTCACAAATGTACGAGTGATGATTTCTACCGCCTTTACATAAAATTTCAAACTTGTTACGAACTCGTGTAGGGGCAGCAATTTTCATCGCCCTTACACTTAGGGTAGATCACACAAAAGAAAGGTAAGGTCAGAAATCTCTAACGCTAATGTACTTAGGAAATATGGACATGTATGGGTAGAAAAAATTGCCACCCTTACATTTAAAGGGAAGGAATTTAGAAGTTATAATCACCATCTAAAACCAGTCTTCTTGGGTTCTCATGTAAACGATGAAAATCACCATTGATGTCTAAACACAAACACAATAAAATAAATGAACGAAGATTGAAGAAAATATTAAAATGAAACCCTAAACAAAACGCTTAATAACGTGCTATTAAAGGTAAAAAATGATTTTAAAAAGAAAGATTAAAACGAAAACACAAAGAAAAAACTTACATGATAATAACGACCAAAAGTTGATCTTCGTGCTAAGCCTCAGATCTGAAAATCACGCACTCAAAAAATGCTAAGGACGTCACTAGGGTTTCAATCGAGCTCATGCAAGTAGGAGAGACTAGTAAAAGTTACACTGATAACTCAAAGCAATTTAAACATATATAGACACCGAAATAAAACTTCGCACGAAGTGCATTAATTGCACTCGACATGAACTCAAGTTGCACAGGTGGCAATTTTCATCGCCCTTGCACTTAAGATAAAAAAACATGTTTGGGTGGCGAAAATCACCACCCAAGCATGACTCAAGGCTAAAACATGCACTGGCGGCAAAATTTGCCGCCCCTACATGAAAACAAAAATTCTCTAACTCCTTAAAATTGCAAAAATTAGTTTAACAACTTACGCAAATTTTGTGAAATCCAAATGAGAAGATACTCAGGAGAGAGAGGACTACGCACGAGGATGAGATGACTCACTTCGATTTACGAACTTAGAGTGTAGGCTACGAAACAGACAAGTTTCGTAGGGGTCATCCTACAAAATGAGCTCAGCTGATTTTGAGGACAACATACGGTAAGGTAGTAATACCATTATTTTGGGTCCTCTGAATATGAAGTTTTGGTGTCATAAGGAAGCATTTACACTGTTGGGTTTGACTCCAATGCCTAGATAAAGCATCGATCTGGAATCAATTTGCCCAAGGATCTAGAAGAACACTAAATTTAAAGATAAATCATTTAAATCATTTTATTTTATATTTTGTTTTAGTTGAGGTGCTGCATGTTCTCAGATTTAAATAGTGAAGATAATCCAATAATATTGCTAGTCTAGGGTTACTCTTACATATCTTGGTGCAATCTATGAGAACATTTCTACCTGTTATAGTTAAAGACAGATCTATTGATATTAAAATAAGGGATACTCCCCTATGTTTGGTAGAACCTGAAGTGTAGGGGAGATAAGTGTGTATAATCTCCCACTCTATTGGCTAGATCTCCATTGAACTTGATTATAAGAAGTGGTAAACCTTTAAAGTTTGATGTGTGCATATTTGGGAACCAATAGAATTGGTGACTCCACTAGGGAAAGGCTTAGTTATCCATTTGAAAAAGAGCCAAGCCATTATCATGATCCGATAGTTAAGGTATTCATATGTGGAGAAAGAATTTGTTGTGGCAAGTTTAAATTTTTTGAAAAGGTGCTCTACTGGTGAAACGAATCCAAAATATAATTGATCAGGTAGGATATATTGGCTTCTTAATGTTTTGTCCTCTTTGGAGAGGGGGTGACTTTGTTGTTGAACCTATTTGAAGCTACAATATATTCCCAAGTACTTCATCTCTTTCATTCAATATGATTAGCTTAGAGAAGCATTCATGGTTATGTTCTCAAGAGAGTTTGTTCTCTGCTGAAAGGTACAAAGCTCTAAATTTTAATGGTATTCATGGATATCCAAATTCTATTGTTTTGAGTGAAGTTGCTAAGGGTTTCTGATCTCATCAATATAGATTTGCTATATTGTATGTCTGGTTTGTTGCATCTATTCAAGGAATGGATTAAACTACTTTGGATCAGGTATAAGGGGAAATGTGTTGTATCAAAGGATTAGTGAAGAAGAATCATAAATAATACTCTTGCTTCGACATATTACTGTAAGGCAGTAATACCATTATTTTGGGTCCTTTGAATATGAAGTTTTGGTGTCATAAGCAAGCATTTACATTGTTGGGTTTGACTCCATTGCCCAAATAAAGCACCAATCTGGAATCTATTTGCCCAAAGGTCTAGAAGAACACTAAATTTAAAGACAAATCATTTGAATCATTTTATTTTATATTTTTTTTAGTTTAGGTGCTGCATGTTCTCAGATTTAAATAGTGAAGATAATCCAAGAATATTGCTAGTCTAGGGTTACTCTTACATATCTTGGTGCAATCTATGAGAACATTTCTGCATGTTATAGTTAAAGATAGATCTATTGATGTTAAAATAAGGGATACTCCCCTAGGTTTGATAGATCCTGAAGTGTAGGGGAGATAAGTGCATATAATTTGCCACTCTATTGGCTAGATCTCCATGGAACTTGATCATAAGAAGTGGTAAACCTTTAAAGTTTGATGTGTGCAGATTTGGGAACCAATAGAATTGGTGACTCCAGTGGGGAAAGGCTTAGTTATCCATTTGAAAAAGAGTCAAGCCATTATCATGATCTGATAGTGAAGGTATTCATACTTGGAGAAAGAATTTGATGTAGCAAGTTTAAAAATTTTGAAAAGGTGCTCTACTGGTGAAGTGAATCCAGAATATAATTGATCAGGTAGGAGATATTGGCTTCTTGATGTTTTGTCCTCTTTGGAGAGGTGGTGACTCTATTTTTGAACCTATTGAAGCTATAATATATTCCTAGGTACTTCATCTCTTTCATTCAATATGATTATCTTAGAGAAGAATTCATGGTTATGTTCTCAAGAGAGTTTGTTCTCTGTTGAAAGGTACAAAGCTCTCAATTTTAATGGTATTCATGGATATACAAATGCTATTCCTAGTGAAGTTAGAAAATATTTACTAAAGTATAGTGGAAAGCATTTGGAATCAGCACACAAGCATATGCAAGAGTTTTTTGATTTGATAGGAGATTATGAGGTTGAGGCTAAGGATGTTATGAAACTTTTTATTCAGTCATTAAGAGATGATGCAAGGGATTGGTTTTCAAATCTATCTTTGTGTTCCATTTCTTCATGACTAGATCTTGAGATTGCATTTCTTGAACAATTTAGTGAAAGAACCAATGTGACTTCATCAGTTATTCAATTCATGAATATTAAAAATGGTCAAGGTGAATTGGTTCTAGACTTTAATTCGATATTCTTTAAAATTCTTAATTGTATTCCAAAATATATGAGGTTGAATGATGCATTGTGTTTGGTACTTTATCTTGGTGTGTTTGATGAGAAAATGGGTTACTTGCTAAGAAGTAAGGAACTTGCCACATTCTATCAAGCTTGTGATATTGCAATAGATATTGAGAATAATTTGAAGTATGCAATACCATCAGGACATGCATTTGCACATATTGGTTAATGTAAAACATTTCATGCAAATTCAAATTTTTTGTCTCAGAACAAAGAGTTTTGTACCTCAAAATGTTAATTATAGTACTCCTGCTGCTAAGCATGTTGTTACTAACAAAAGTAAGAAGGTTATTAATGAAGGGAACACTCTGTAATAGGAGTGATATTTGTGATCGGTATATAAAGGAAACATATGTGAATATTGATTGCAGTGTTGCACATGAAGTTACCTGTTGCAACATTCGTGTTGTCCAAAAACCATAGAAATGCACACGAGATGATAATCATGTAGATACCGAGGTGTTCACTTTCAATGAAAATGTAAATGAAAGGGTTCACTTTGAAGAGAATGAATGAATCTCAAATATTTATGTTGATGTAGTGTAGATAGCGGCTCCTTCATGTATGGAGAGTAGCGTAGAAGAGTCTCTTAAAATTGGCATTCATGTTTTATGTGTTAATTACAACAACTCTAATATTGTCACGGAGGATGTTAACAAGATGCATGATATGTGTGACAAATGGTTACAATAGGTTAAGAAGGCAGGATTGTTGGCTACTTAAGCGAGACAGTGTTTGCAAGAAGTCAAAGAGCATCATAACTAGCTAAATCAGGCAAGGTGATAAAGGGAGTCATACCTTATATCTCTACTTATTCCAAGAGAAGAATGTATGAAGGTTAGACAGGTAAAAGAAAAGTATTCTGAGGTTAGTAAGCAAGAGAAGTATGCAAATTTGATTGAACAAGATAATAAGAATATGCCTATTTTGAAGAAGGAACCTTTTCAACATGATTGTCATGACACCTGCAAGGATGAGCAAATTTCAGATGGTTTTGATTGTAAGTGTGCCACAAAGATGAAATATTTGTATGGATATGAATGTCAAGATTCAACAAAACAAGCGGAAGAGTTACTTATGTTATACACAGAAGAAAATGTGAACATGAGTTCACCAACTGTATATGAGTCATTCAGTTTCTCTGATCCAAAGTTGGTTTATAATAAGTGTAACTTGTAGTAGGGGGCATCAGAGAACTTGTATGACTGTTTTGGATCCAATCTAGAAATAAAAGGTGTTATTCACTCAGTATAGGTTGACAGTATGGTTGTATGGTCTCTCAGATTGAGCACAGGGTTGTCTACTGAAAACAGGATATTTGATAGAGGTAAGTATTGTTTTCTTGTTTCTGGTGGCCCTGGGCCACCTCATGAAAACTGAAGACATGGTAAAAGGATGGAAATTTGAGTTAGCTTTCAATTGGTCTTCAATTCCTTGGAGGAGATTTGAGTCACCTTTCAATCGGTCTTCAATTCCTAATTGGGCAATTACTCAGTAGCCCAATGGATTGGGCACATGATCTGCACCTTGGAGTTCTATGATTAACGCCATGCCTGTAGGAGCCATGCATCCCCAACTGGAGCCACTGGTGGACTCCCCCCATGATTTCTTTGTTCTCTAGCCTTGAACCCTGAATGTTGGCCTAATTTGTGACTAATAAGCTTAAACCCTAAGCCCATAAGCCCTTTTCAAAGCCTATGTTATAATTGTAAGTTGACTTGTGATATGCAGTTGCCCCAAACTAAAGTTGCAACTTAATGTCCTTAGCTTCATTTGAAACCGACCCCATCAGCCTAGTGACTAGTCTCTTCCATGCAAAATGTTTCTCGAGGCCGACATGATTCCTTTGAAGATAGGTGGGCACCTATCGCAACATTATGGGTATTAGATTTGTTGGGTTTGTTTTCATTGTGCCAATACAATGGTCATTGATTTTAAGTTGGTGGGCCCAAGGTTTTAACTATTTATTCAAGTGTTATGTGCTTGTTTCTTGTTGGATTGTGGTAGCGTGTTGCAAAGAAATAATGTGGAATATTATTTGCACTATTGCGACGATATGAAAATAAGAAGGTCAGACTTGGACTTTACTTAAAAGAGCTAATACACAGCATGGGAGCATGAGCACAACAATGTGGGTCCCCATCGGGCTTGCGTTGCTGTGATGAAGCAACATGTGGCAGGGTTGTATTTCCTTTAGCTGATCAAGTTGTCATCATTGGTATTCCCTAATTGGATGTGACTTCTTCAAGGGTTGAAGTAGGTTTTCCTTCTTCTAAAGATATCTCAAGCCATCAATTTTGTTTAGATCGACGAACCAAATTCAAACTCAAGATTTTACTTGTGTGCAATAGTCTCGGGGTACCTAGCAATTAACAGTGGGAGATTGAAAGATGGGGAGTCATGTTGCCTTCCTAATGACCTATGATCTGAGTTTGAAAATGAGACGAAACTGGGAACATTTGTCTTGAAATACTTGATGTTCCTAAAATCTTCCAGAATATTCTTATACCCCAGAATATTGTGTCAAAGGAGTGGCTTGTCATACAAGGATTGGTCAAAGGAGCCTTCTTTCAAACTATCCAATTAGACAAAGGGAATACAAACTCTCAAGTCACAAACATTAAATGAGAATTAAAAGATGTAATAAAATGGTATGTCAGTTAGCCATATAGTTTGACATTACCTTGTTTTCCTTTATAAAGGAATTGGTAATATTGTAAAGGAGATCCTAATCCTCTGGGGAATCTAGGCTTTGGATACAAGGTATCCACGCATTTGGGAGATTATTTTTTGTAGGATCAGGTGATTGTACTCTAGGTTGGAGAGACATGTTTTGCTTTGTAGATGAATAAATTTTTGAATGACATGATTCTATCCAAATTGAGTTATATGAGAAACACTTGTTGTGTGTGTTATATGTGATTGTCTCCTTGGGTATGAGCATTTTTCTTTTGAGTGAAGTTGCTAAGGGTTTCTAATCTCATCAATATACATTTGCTATATTGTATGTCTAGTTTGTTGCATCTGTTCAAGGAACGGATTAAATTGCTTTGGATCAAGTATAAGGAGAAATGTGTTGTATCAAGGGATTAGGGAAAAAGAATCATAGATAATACTCTTGCTTGGACATATTACTATAAGGCAGTAATACTATTATTTTGGGTCCTCTGGTTATGAAGTTTTGGTGTCATAAGGAAGCATTTACATTGTTGGGTTTGACTCCGTTGCCCAGATAAAGCACCGATCTGGAAACTATTTGCTCAAAGGTCTAGAAGAACACTAAATTTAAAGACAAATCATTTGAATCATTTTATTTTATATTTTGTTTTAGTTTAGGTGCTGCATGTTCTCAGATTTAAATAGTGAAGATAATCCAAGAATATTTCCAGTCTAGGGTTAATCTTACATATCTTGGTGCAATTTATGAGAACATTTTTGCCTGATATAGTAAAAGAAGATGTCACGACCCCATTTATTTTTAATTTCAAAAATGTTAATATTCATAAATAATGACATTTAATTATTAGTAATAATTCTACAATCTTCATTTATCATGACCCTCGTTTTTAATTTTTATTTGTTAGTAAGAATTATTATTATTTAATTTTAATTTAATATCATAATTGTTACTATTATTTTTAAATGATAATTATAACTATTAACAATAGATAAATCATTAATATTATTATTACTTAAGTTTTAAATAATACTGATGTTATTATATTCAATTCAAGGTTATCTATGGCATTAATAAATGTCTAACCTTCCCTATCCATTGGACATTATTGTTGAAACATGGTTGTGTAAGGAAAAAGGAAAGCAAAGTTTTTGATACATGGTAGATTTTCGGGAAGAAAACGAGAAAAATCAAATCTGATTTCTACATCTCCTTCCACCGCTTCAGAAAAATTGTGGTATTGTCACCACCTAGCACTGCTGAAAGTTGGATATATAGCTTTATATGGGATTGACGAGGGGTTCATGAAATTTTTTCTTGTTGTTGTTTTTTTTTGGAATGTGTAGACTGGAGGCCACATTAATCGATTAGCTTGGACACAAGTTGCAGAGGATTTCAAGAGGATTACCAGGTATGTATGTATTGCTCTTATTTTGGGGTTTTATTTATATTTTTTTGGTTTTTAAGGATGCCTGATTTGCCCGGTGCATGTGTATTAGAAATATCCAATGGACAAGCCATGATTCTAAATGCTAAATAGATCAAGAAGTAGGAAGATATAAAAAAAAAGCATATAATGTTGCATCTTGTTAAGAGATAGCCTGTAGGAGTTTCTTCAATCTAACAATAGGTGGCTGCAATATACCATGGTTTCTCTGTCAATTAATGAAAAGTTTTGCAACTGCTAGAAAAATTGTGTTAATATTTTGGCCTCCAGATCCTTGAAGTAAGGGTAGCATCTAGAGAACTATAATGGGTGATATGTACTATTCATAACATGCAAACCAAGGAATGCTTGGAGTCTGTATGTCAGTTCATTTTTAGCTATGATTGCACCTGAACAAGTTTGAGTATGAACTTGCACTTGGTTGAAAATTTCTATTTTGAAATGTCTTTCTTTGCACCTACCAATTGCATTCGCATGATAATTTCTAAAGCGCTTTCAACAAATCCATTTTGAAGATATCCTGCAATCGTGGCATTTTTATGAGACCATATTTCTTTTAGGCATTTTGCTAAATAATTCATGTGTCTGGTCTATGATTCCATGTTTTGCATGCATGCTTACCAGGGCACTTGTAATTACCACATTTGACAAAAATTCCCCTTTCATTATGCTTTGATGGATGCTTCTTCATTATTACTAGAGATCTGATACGGTGCACCTTATTATAGTGCAAGTCAATTTTTCTGATTGCTTCATTCAACATTACCACTAATTTATATCTGCAACTTCAACATCTGACAAAAATTCCCCTTTGTCATGCTTTACTGGACTTCCCTTCATTATTTTTGGAAGATCTAGCACTACACACATAATTATAGCACAAGCTTATTTTTTCAGATTGTTACATTCAGCATCACGAGAACATTGTCCTATTTAAAATGATGAAAATGGCTCACATCTCTCACTACAAATTCTCTTACAATGATCTGGGAGATGAATTTTGTTGTTGTATAGAAACCAACACATACTTGAAGGTTCTTAACAACTCTAATAAATTGTTCTATGGGGCATGTTTGACAAACAAAATGCAATTACCACCTTTCCACTACGATGTCAGAGAAATGATTCTGTTTCCACAACACTAAGTAAACATCTTGACTTTAGAAAATACCCTGCATCTTTCTTCTTCCATGCCAACTTCTCCAACTTTGCATAGTTTCCTACGTCTATGGATGATATCTGGATCCTTCAGGAAAAGCGTGTACCCTTTATGGCCTAAATTTCTTATCAAATTTATATAACTGAAGATTATGCATTAAGGATTTGATATGCTAAGTTGTCCAGATATTGTTCATGGGGCATCTAAATGATGTGACCTTATTACTGTTGTGTTTTGTTCTGCAACCACATTTTCATCCACACATTGGAAAATTTAAATGTTTTAGAGATATGATTTTCAGCCTGTTTTAACCGCTTCTTGTATAAGTTTTATTTCTCCTTTTCTTAACTGAGGTCAAAATATCATAATTTACTTACTGAATTGACATCTTTCTGAATAAATTGCCTAAGGTTTAAAGAGTTATAATTGAAGGTTGCGCAGAATAGAAATGGTTTCCCCTTCTAAGTATCAATAATAGTTTTAACTGCATGAGTAGGGTCCACAGACCAAAGGGGAAGCAACTATTTAGTTGTCTACCTAGTACCTCTACAATATTTTGTCATATGTATTTATCGTTTCATTAAATGTGATGTGAGACTATCATCAATATAGCATTGAATATTCCTTGATATAGATAATATATTGTATGAGTTCTTAATTCTGTGCAAGAACATTTTGATAACATTACCATTGAGCTTCATATAACCTTCTATTATCTGTTCAAAGCATATTTATTTATGTTATAGTTTGATGTAGTAAATTTATTCGTATCTTTCCTTATGCCTTGTTGAATGTTTATATTCTGTACCAGTGCGTCTAACTTGGCACAAATAGGGCAAACTCAAGCATAGGTCATGGTTTGTGACTTATTCTTTACAGATTACAGCTACTTGAATATCTTTAAATCCATTTCATCAAACTACTATATGCACAATGTTATTTATCTTTATTGATTGGCAAAATGCAAATAACCAATTTTGGCCATTAGTTATTGTCTTAGTTTTTTTAGGTGAATTTTATTGAGAATATTATACTTCTACCATCCTCACAATTTTACCTTGTAAAACATTCTAAGATACTATAATTTTGTAACTTTTGTTGTTAAACCTACATTGAGTATATTTCAGGTAATGTAACTATATATACAAAGCCTTCTTTATTGAAGGAAAAATGTAGAGTGTCCATTAAGCACCAAACCAAATAGAGTATACAAGTCATTAAAAGTGGTTTCTATTTGAGAGAATGTATAGAGACTTACAACATTTTATGATTTTTAATTGTTGTTCCCTTGCTTTTGTTAAAACATGAACTATCTACCAAGTAAGTTCTTTGAATCTTCTATATGATATAAACATTAGTAATGTTGAAATGTTGTTGATGGATATGAAATTTGATATAAACATTAGTAATGTTGAAATGTTGTTGATGGATATGAGAAAATTTCATGGAGAATTAGTTTGTGGCTCTATTCTTAGTTTTACACACTTTTGTCTATGTATGAATAATGGTACTAAGGTCGATAATTTGTATGATTTTCTTGAGTAGTCTATTGAGAAATATTACCTTTTACTGTAACATTCTAGGTTTCGTGTGAGGATTATTTTATGCTATTTTGGGTATATAGTAGTCATGGGTTTTTATCTAGCCATAAGAGATAATCCTTAATATTTTAAGAACGAATTTAAGTCTTCTAAATTGTTTAGATTAATTGTGTTAGAACATATATAGTTTTGTGACCTCTATTTGAGGTAATCTAAGTATATAACCTAGAGTCTAGTTATGTGATAATAGTAACCTTGGAGACCTTTAACTCCCCAAGTTGACTAAATGGAACTATAGATATAGCTATGTTATAATCATTGCAATTTAAAGATAATTGATTAACTTCTCTTCAGTAATTGATATATTTCTTAACCCTTGAGATTGAAGCTCATAGAATTTATAAATCATAGAGTATTCACTTATATGCTTAGATTTACAATGTGACTTTAGGGTATTGACTTACAGTTTGATCTTGCAAGAAGTATTCCAAATAAGAATAGGAATATCATAATCAGATCTATTGAGAAACCTTTTGGTGGAAATTTTATTGTTAAAATAGTAAATGAATTTGGAGATGATCATGTCTTAGGTAAACTTGAATTTCAAACCACTAAACATCACACCAAACACCCCGTCTAGGTGTTTGAATATATATGATTCCTTAGGCTTCCATCTCTATTGCACCTGAGTGGGTGGCAACTGATGAAGAACTATTTGGGGAAATTGGACCCTAGAAAGGATTGCATACCTGCTCACAATTGCATCAAACATAGTGCAAGATAGAACTACATATTCACAAATCTTATCGTCAGTCACATCTTGTGTGTACTTTGATCCCATGGATATAGGGTATGTAGGCAATCTAGAAGGCAAAGGATGCCCTCAGTACTCAAGTACCCAGGATATAGGGTGTTCTCTTATAATTAACATCATAATCTCAAAAACATAAAAGAGCAAGTCAGATAACAAGAAGCCTACAGTACTCAAGTGCAAAGGAATGGTGAGGTATTCGATTCTTAGCTTCTATAAATATTGTGATCTTAACTTTTTGTATAATGATTTTGAGCCAGACTAACATAAGATTGTCTAGTTAGTTTTGTAAATATGATAAGAATACAAGTCGCTGGAGAAAAAGCAAGTTGTTGGAAATGAATGCAGGGTGTAATGAAAGACTTAAGGTATGTGTTGATCAGTGGTTCTTATAAGTTATATTGTGTAATGTACCTTCTCTCTTCACTAGATTAAGATTGGTGATCTTTTCAGGTCTTGATGACTTTAAAAAACTAAGCTCTAGTTGTCTAACCTCTATAACATTTATTGAGTACTTCTTAGAATTAATAGTAAAAAATTTATGAATCTGCATTACCTACATCTATTGATCAAAATTTTTCTTCCCTCGATATTTTTTGATTCAGAGTTAGTATTATTTTGTTAATAAGGAGTTGGGTCCTTACAACAAATCTATTGATATTAAAATAAGGGATATCCCCTAGGTTTGGCAGAGCTTGAAGTGCAGGGAAGATAAGTGTGAATAATCTCCCACTTTATTTGTCAAATCTCTATTGAACTTGATCATAAGAAGTGGCAAACCTTTAGAGTTTGATGTGTGCGGATTTGGGAACCAACGAGCGCAATTGTACAAAATCTTGAGCAAACCAAAAATGCAATAATGAATTTTCCTCCTCAAATGAATAGAGAAGGGGGGTATTTATAGACCTTAATCTACACCAATGGTAGTGGTGATTTGGGGAGTTAACAAGGATTGATTGAAGAGTGATATGGCTCTGATTGGAAGAGAGTAGAGGTTGGAGAGAAGATCATAGAAGACTAATTGGAAGATAACAATAGACTAATTAAGAGGTAACAATAGAGTGATTGAGATTCCATGAATAGCTAGAGGAAGTCAATAGTTAGTTATGCATGGAACAACTTACAATCAAAAGCTAAAAATGGAGTTAAAATAGGCTAAAATTGGAAGAAGTCATGCATGGAAAAGATGATATAATCGCCCCTCTTAGGAAGCAAATCACCCCTGTTAGTAGAGAAAATTACCTAGAGAGATTTGACAGATGATGCGGGTGATTTGATTAACTGGCTGAGTCTCCTAGGGGAGGTTTGATAGGTGAAAGGGATGATTTGGCTAAAATGGTCTAATTAGACAATTTGAAGGTATGGAAGGCCTTGGAAGGTTAATTTTATGGTCACCGAGGAATGAGTGACAAGATAATCCCTTGAGAGGAATGAATCTCTCCTATTAGCAAGGTAAATCTCCTAGCCTGGGAAATTTGGTTTAAGTGGCCTAGACAGACACCAAGGTGTGTAGGACCTTGGAATGTTAGCTTGAAGGTTAGGGAGGCACAAACAAAGAAGAAACATTTGAAAACATGTCACCAAGAATGAAATTGTTGAGAGGTATATATAATTCATGCCTTCGTGGGCATGATTAGGACTCTAGATCATCATCAAAATGTCATGTTGGTTTGTGCACCTTTTTCGTACTTATAATGACACCTAGACCAATGAGGGGACTAAGTTATTTATGTTGAAATTATGTTAAAGAGTAATGTTGAATTTTAATTTGAGGTTTATATTGGTGTTAATATTCTTATGTATTATTAATTTTGTGAAATTAAGTGCCTACTATGTCTACTTTGGAAATGGGTATTGATTTATGTATTGAATTTATATTTTGTGATGTTATGACCCCTATCAAATCCCCTAGAAATAAAGTGATGAAAATGGGTTTTAAAATTGAATTTGAAGTGTAACCTCCTCATGAGAATAGGAAGGGTCATTCAAGCATTCTATTTATTAGCTTTTCTTGGTAAATAATGGGGAACATTTTGGGGAAAAGAAACAATTTATAGTTTTTCTTGGCAATAGTAGATTTTGGATTGGGATGAACATAGGCTTGATTTGGAGGAGAAAATATTTTGGAAATCAACTCTACCTTTTGGAAGCAAAAAGAGGTAGTTATTTATTCTTTTGTGTTTAATTTTGAAATGAAATGTGTATGAAAATTTTGTGTATATTTTTATGTGTTTAGTGTATTTGTTTTTGAGTTGGGAGGGTGTATGTATTAGGTTCAAATCTCCAAGTCTAATTGAGAGAAACCCATGTGTGAGGATTGAAAGAGGTATGAGAAGCCTCCAATTGGGGTCTTATTTTCATGATTTCTTTGCAAAGGAAATCTTGGAAAGAGTGCCTTTTTTATTATATGTTTGATGATATTTATTGTTGTGTGGGAAATGGAGTTGAAATGGGGGTTTGATTTGTGATGGTGATTTTTGAAGTAATTGTTTATGGAACTGAAGATTTGAAGGTTGTGGTTTGTTGAAGGTGGATGTTCCATTTGTGAACAATCTAAAAATTATTGATCAATGAAGAGATTTGATATTTTCATATCAACCCCATTGGAGTGTGTCCTCTTGACTCCCCCCTTACCATGAATATGTTTTAGATTCATTCGTGATGTTTCAGCCATTGGGATTTTGGTGTAATATGTGTTTGTGTTGTGATATATGAATGAGTGTTGTTTTTTGAACTGATTATCTTGGAAACCTCCATACTCGAGGGTGGGTTTGGAATCAAAACCTATGGAAGGGAGGAGAGTATGCCTTCCATTGGTTGTATGCAAATGAGTTTTTGTTATAGATTTCAAGTACATTTTTTTGAAGATGCAAAAATAATTTATTTAATGAAGCTGGAAATTAGATCTCTTTTGAAGAGATGATAAAAAGGACTTACGTATTTTGATTGATAAATTTGAAAGATTAGATAAAACTTGTGTATATAGATATAAAATGTTGTAGATGAATTTTATCCAAGTATTTGAATTAAACAGAGGCTTTGAAATTTGAATCCATATTTTGTACTTTGTGTTTTAATGTACATAATGAAATATTGAAGAAATTATTTATTTCTTTCAAGCTATTATTAATCCCCGTAGCCTCAAAAAATATATTTTCTTTATATCTGGAAGGATATCTGATTTCTTATTGAAATGTATTACATATTGATTTCATGTCAATACAAAACAAAGAAATATTACTGTCAAGGAAAAAAAGCATAGGATTTTCTATTCAAGAGTTAATGTAAATTCTCTTACTATTCCATATAAGAAAATTGAATAAAATTTGAGCTATGATATATATCTATTTTCATGTATATATAAAAATATATGAAGTAATATATATATACACGAAGTATATATATTATATATATATGAAAATATATTAAATGATTATTATACAACATAATGAAGTGGCCTATAAAATTTATTAGAAAAGAATAATATTCAAAAGGGAATGACATAACTTGGGGTGGGGAAAACCTCAATCCTCAAGGTTGCGAACTTGGGAGCTTAGGGCCCCCCAACTCCCAAGGAGCCAAGGCTCCTTGGGGAGCCACAATCCCTTAGGGGGCCATGCCTCTTCAAGTGGGTTGGTGCCTTTGGGGTTGGCTCTAAATAACTTCATAAATTTTTATTTTAAAATGATTACCAATAATAAACAATTTTCAATCTTCCTCATGAGTGTTACCACAATAATGGGTTACACTTTTTGGGACATCCTGATTTTTGTTGAAATCACACATTTTTAGAAAATATAATGATTTAAGCCTTGAAAGGTTCCATTTAAAACATTTTAATTGAAGAGGGTTTGATCAAACCCCCTTGGATAGAACCTCGCTAGTTTTAAACCATACCTATAATGGAGTCTCCTCTACACCTATCAAAATGCTGATAAAAAACCACTTTTGATTTACATTTTAGGGGATCAAATAAATTCATTTAAAATTTATGTTTTGTAAGTATGTAGTCCTTATTATAAGCTTCCCAAAAAGTATAATTTTAAATATATTTAATTTGATTATTATATTCATTTTTTATTTCTTGTGAATGTAGATTTTTCAATTAACAGCAAGGTCTTTGTTTCATACATACGAAAAAAATAGGAAAATATAGAAAAAAATTCTAAAAAATACATGTCCTCTAGGTATTGATGTCCTTATTCCAACAAAAATAAATTGAATTCCGATACATACAAAAAAAAGTTATGCTCTTTATAGTACACCTATGTCTAAATTGTAATTGGTTTGACTTCAAAACTTAATTTAAAAAAAAAATTAATAAAACATTATGAAACCAAATGCATCCTCTAGATATTGTAGTTACAAATCTAAATTTGAAAAAATTAGAATATTATCCTTCATAAAAAAAAAGTTATGTGGTTTATAGTACACATCACTCTTTAAAAATGGTGTTTACTATTAAAAACTAGTTATCGAAGGATATAGAAAAAGAAATGCAGTTTGATTCCAAAAAAATTAAATATATATATTTAGAATCTACAGACAAAATGTCACAAATCACTAGTTTGCATCATCTTCAAATTCCTCACGATTTAGAAGCTATAGGTGTCTGAAAGTGAAGATTTAGTTCAAAATGTTCATTTCAATGTCAAGTTTGCCCAAAAAATGTAACCCAGTATTTTGAGATCCCTTTGTAAAAGAGGAAATAAATTGAAATTTAAAACCCTTGATCTGTAAGAAAAGGAAAATTAATTTAGCCATCTCCCTGCAAGAAAATAAAAGATAATAGAAAAACTCCATAAAATCTTAGAGGCATTGCATGCTGGAGAATCCATAAAACTCCATACTAAATCTACAAAGTAATTATCGAAGGCGCAATGAATAAAAGAGAGAAGAAGGAATTTGAAAACCAAAGCAAGTAAAATGAAATATTTAGAGTTGATTAGAGTTATTTATAATCAAATTTATTTCTAAAAATTGGATTCCTATTTCAATTCAATTAATAATTATTTATTTTTGATGTTATGATATAATTTAGAAATGGTGAATTAAGATAATACAAATGGAATAAATACAAACTTAATTATAATATTTCATAAATAATACTTAGCTAATTTTGATAGATTTATCATTATTAAAATCTTTAAAATTAAAGTACTTAAGTCAATTTATTTTAAATATGTTTTGAGTTAATATATTTGAGTAATTTTATCTTAAATAGTGAAATAATGTTAAATAGGAAATTTTGATTAATTTAATAAAAATTTGGTATCAAAGTTTCTACATGAAGAAAGATTAAATTTAAAAATTATAATTGAATAACTAAATTATATTAATTTATTTTTATGTCATTCAAATAATGGATTAAATTATTGAATTTTAATATTTTTAATTTTGTACCATTATTTTTTATTAATTTTATTTTTTGCTAAATAAGTGCTACCAGTGAGGGTAGTTCCCTTTATATTATATCCGGAATACATACAAAAACCTATTGTGAGATAACAGTATGAGCATACAGATAAGCATACAATCCTTAAGAGTGCCAAAGCACACAAAGGCCATTCGCCAGCTCCACTACCTACTCCACTTGGGAGGGTGAGAGGAGGTCACCATACTAGTTGATAAAATATGAGGTCTCCATGTTATCCCACTTGATGCTCTCTCGATAGAGTGTCAGCACTTGGGTGGATACAGTTGGCATCTTCTTCTTTTTGTTGACAATAGTTGCATCAAAGACCTCCCCAATCCATCCTCGGGTCAGGCGTTTGTTGAAGGTCAAGATTGTTGCATGGGCAAGCTCCCTCATTACCTCCTGGACATAAGCATTTGCTATGATTTTTCCTCTAGCTTTCCTTCCCAGGATGAGTACGCAGTTTGCCAAAAATTCCTCATAGAGGAAAACGTCATGGACGTGTCCCTCTGGCAAGCTACTCTCCCCTATGACCTTAAGGATTGCTTCGGCCACATGATCAAGGTCAGCCTTAAACAATCACTTGATCTACTCCATCCTCATTTCCACCGGTACTTCCACCTACTTTCCCCGATCATTCGCATCCCCCTCCTCTCTCTCATCCTCACTCTTTGAATTCTTTAAGCTCTCTGAGCTTGAAGCAACTCTCCGCTGGCATATGCAATCACATTCTATCTCCATGTCGAAAGCCACTGGGAAATTTCTCTTCTAGGCTCATTATAAGGATGCCTTAACGGGGAAGGCCAACATAGTATGTCATCACTATGACTTGGGGGATCTAGAGGATCTCTACGTATCTTAGAAAATATGTCTCATGCACCTTCTCACTTGTCACTACAGTGCCGGGATTGACCATGGATCACATGTTTCTGAAATGATTATTTCCTCTACCTCGTGCTTGCAAGCCCAGTTAGCTAGAAAATCTGTTGCTTTATTTCCTTCTCGGTAGGTGTGGGCTATAGTCACATTGCTTAATTCATCCATGAGCTCCCAAATTGCCTCTGCTTTATATTTTAATTTCCAATTCAAGATGCGTCTAGAAATTATAGTGTTGATACATATCAATGAATGTCTAGGTCTCTAAGTTGATGTTCCTTGCAGAATTGGAGACCACAGAGTAATGGGAAAAACTCAACCTCATTATTGGTGTCGATAGGGAGTTTCTTCGAGAAGGCCTAGAAAGTCTCCCCATGTTCATTTTGGATGATGACCCCAGCTCCAAAGACTCCTAGGTTGCCCTTCGTCGCACTGTCAAAGTTCATTTTTAATCTTCTTGTAGGTGGGGCAACCCACTTGGGGAGTGCTCGCTTCTTCTTCCTTTCCTCCACTTTGTCTGTATTGTAGCATTGAGTAGGGATCATGAAATCTGACCATTTTTTCATGATTTCCCCATCTAATCTAGCAAATGGTGTCGGGGATTAACTTTTTAAATTTTATTAAGATATCTTTGTTGCAAAATTTTTAGATGGATAAGATTTTTGTGTTTAGTTGATATAGTGAGTGTGTTGTGCCCAAGTGCAAGTTTGGACATGATAATGATAACACTAGAAATTTGAGGATGTGTGATTGAGTGCATATATTATGAAATTTCTAATGTTTTCAAAACCTAATTATGTTAGCAACTCACTTGAATTGTTAACATTTTTAATTTGGATAAAATAAAAAACATGAGAATTTGCACTCAAGCTAGTTCGATTGAAGATGTAATATGAGGAAACTTGGATCAAAATTAGGGTTCCTAAAATTTTAAAAATAAATGGGTAAAAGTACCATGTCTGCTACTAGCAAGGTAGTTTCAAGTGAATTGTTTCTATTGAAATAGTTTTGACCAAAATTAATTCACCCAAAACATGTTGTAAACTTCTTTAATTATATTTGTGAAATGTGGAGAATATTTACTTGATAAGATTTAGTCAGTGGGAGCTTTGCTCTAAATATTTTAACTAATCATTTAGACTTTTCCCCTTTCATCTGATATACACCCATTAAATGTGGTACAAATTCATTATGATTGTAATGGTGTGGACATTTGAAATGAAGATTACTTTTTTAATTCACCCAAGTGCTTAAATTGTCTTAAATAATTATTATATTTTATGTTTAGATCCATTCCAAATTATCGATCTAAAGGATATACTGGTTGACCAATTTTAATGTTCACTCTAATTATTGATATGTCTAAATTAGCAAAAAATCATGCTATAGGTTTGTCCAAATTATTTAGAGAGGTGAATTTTATGCATACACTTTTACTTAAGATTAGTGTGTTAGTGTTGGTGACTTGGCATATCTCTGGTGCATGTCTAGAAAAAATTAAGCTGGCAATCCTAACTCAACTATGTATTATTACATCAGCATTAATAGTTTACTCTAATTTTAGAGTACTAATAAATGTGTACTTAACCTAATTGTCCAACTACACTTTAAATGAATTAAAATTTTCTTGAATGATATTAGGTTTATGAGTCCAAGGGAGTCATTTCTAGATAACATGAGACTTGAGAAAATGGACAATGGAATAATTATAAAAGTGAAACATTATGAATTAGAGAAATCTATAAACCAAGAACTTTCCATAATCAAGGCTTGATCTTAATGAAGAAAATATGATAGCTCCTTGGAAGGGTGGTTGTTACATCGTTTTAGTAGTACTTTTGTGAGGTTTAATTACCCTATAGAATCTCACTATGTAGAATCACAGGGATAGACACTTGATGCTTAACCTTTCCATTTTAAAAGTATATTATAATTTATGTGTTTGTCCTCATCTTCATATATGTCTTCATCAACTTCACACCAACACAAGATTTATTCACCATACTTCCTAATCAACTTATCTGTTTAATCCACTTTAAAGTTCTAATCAAAATAATAGTGATGCAATCCATTCTAGCAAGAAGGTGGAGGTTTTTATACTCTCAAATCCACCATCTTAATATTTCTCTAAGTTTAACTATATGTAATCCTGATCCAACTCATTTCTCTAAATGTAGTTTGGCTTCTGAAAATGTATGCAAATGGATTCAAAATGTAGCTTGGTAAAATGTACAACATTCACATCTCTATATGTTTGATATTCCTGTAAAATAAATAGTAGAACTAGGCTCTCTCTTATCATGCACTTGTCTCAACTCACTCTTGAACTTCACAACTTCATGCTCACCCATATTCAATCTTATTTTGTTCGATTAAGCTAGGTACCTCATTACTTTTATTCTAGAAGTCCAAATGGCAAATGATTTATTAGCATGCCTCATTTCATAACTCCCAATTCTCTAAGAATTGGTAATAAATAGGTGTATTGAGATGCACAATTTTTTAATCAACGAGTCTACTATTAAACGATTGATAATAATTTGGTCAAAATCTATATGTTAGTAAACTACCCCCTTGCTAGTTTTATAAAAGGTGGGGATAGACTATTGTTTTGGAACAAGTTAAAACTATTGAGTGCACACATTCTCAAATCATATAATAAAACAATGATCATGAGTCATTATATTTTGTTATGCAATTATATGTCAAGATCCACATAGGTCTTGATGTTAACTACCGAAAAAACTGCCAATTATTTCAATGAAGGGCAAGGGAGAATATACAATAGGGGGATAAGTATCATCATCCAAGATGTATTTAGAATCAAGATCATAGACACTCGGTTAGGGATAGGTTTTAATCCTTTCTTCCATGTTTCAATACTATTGCAACCGCCTTGCTTTAGTCTTCCTAGAGGGAAGCAATTGAGGGTCTTTTTGATATTGCACAACAAACTCAAGTGATTTATTTTGATCAAGTTAGAGATTTCCCATTGTGCTATCAAACCAATACTTGTAGATTTCCCAAAAAAATTCTCCACTATGTATTTTCTTTATATTCAATGTAATTATTCTCAAATGACATCTCAATAAGAATAACCATGGTAGGATTTGTTGCATAGTTAACAGGGCAAACCCTAGTGGGGAGTTTAACATTTTCACCCATTAACAAGTTGGTGGGTTTCCATAGTGGTCTCTACCTTCTCCAGTTAAGATATAACATCCAACTCTTTTAAAGAGCACCTATCCTCCAACTAATCCATATTCCCTTCATCCATTACTTCCATCAATTTAGAGTTTTATTTCTCAACTCATAATAAAAAAATATCCATCCTTACCTCATGCCTTATGATGTTCCACATTGAATTTTATAGCATACTTAGAATCTCTTTCAAGGGTCAAGGACTCACATGTCATACCTTTTTGTAGCATAGATTTGCAATATAGTTAGTAGACAAGTGGAATGGGTTCTTTGAGTTACTATATTAGCTATAGATAAGTTGATCTTGTAGGACAATTAATTAAAGGGTTAAGGACTCATAGGGGATACATTGAAAAAATAATTTAAAATTGGATCATGCTTCACAAAAAGCCCAAATATTAGGTGGAATTGGCATTCAATAAAGTAGAGGAATTTAGACCAATTATGCTTTCAAAGGAAATTTAGTATTCACAATAGAAATGAGAATGGGACAAACCTTATCAAAGAAATATGGTAGAACTATTGATGGGATATGATTCATTTACAAATGGAGTGGATGTTTTATTAATAGTAGTGTTATAAAGGAAGTATATATATCAAAAAGAAACTTTATGACAAGTGAGAAAATTGCTTAGGCCAATAGTTTTAAAAAAGGTGGGGCTAACCTAATGCACACCCATATTATTGAAAGGAAGCTAATATTGTGGAACACTTCGTACACTAATCAATGAGGAGAGATGTAGAAGAAACTAATGATCAACAACTATAGGAAATAATAAGATACACAAAATAACCATAACATAGTTATATACCTTTGTAAAAAACTTTTGGGAAAAACCTAGCCTCCAAAGCATGAACTGGTTATATTATCAACAACAATATTAGCTACATACAATGTCCAAGCTCAAGCTCTTACAAGGGAAATTACCAACATTAGATCTATAGTAATTCTGACAACATAATTGTACTTACAAACTAACTATAAAACCTCCATTTAGAGATCAATCCATGAAACCATGAGTGGAAAACCACAACCCATGGTTCAATTCCATGGCCCAAAATGGTGCCAAAATCAAGGGTCCAAATTCCAACACTTTTCTTGGTCTTGGTCATCTAAGATAAACATAGAATATTCTCATACACCTATCATAGCTTGTCATATGTAATTCTCCAAGTTGGACACTCCATTTTGGATCCATTATTTACATTTATTGATGCTTTATGATACATCATAACATGCATCATAATTTGGTCGACAAGTTAAGTCAATAATGTAACTCCTCTCTTACATGCTCATATGTGTGTCATAGATTCTCTTACACTACTTACATTTTCATAGATGCTATTACACATTTTACATTATAAGATATTATCCTACACACATCTACACAAATCATAACAAAGTATACACATGGAAATAATGTCCAATTCATAGTGTGGTGCCCTTTTACATGAGGGCTCACAAATAATTAATAAATAAAAAATAAATATGAACATTAGGATGCAAGGTTTATAAAAAATTTCCCAACATTCTCACATTTGTCATATACCTTGCATGAGAAAAAGGGAAACACCAATATTATCAACTAACTACTAGGGGCTAAGAGGCCCATAGTTTAATAGTACCACCTAAACTTGTTTGTGCATACTAGCTTTGTTAGTGAATTTGCAACATTTTTCAAAGTGTCAACTTTCTCTAGCATCATTAAATAAAATGGTACTAGATATCAATATGCTTTTTCCATGCATGAAATGTTAGGTTCTTTCATAAAAAGATGGCACTCTAGCTGTTACAATAAAATCTAACTACTCTTTGACTTAGCCCCACATCTGAACATAGTCTCAAAGGTAAATAGCCTTATTATAGGCATGACTAACTACCATGTATGCTACCTATATTTTGGGTAAAGAAAACTTAACCACCACTTTCTGATCTAACTCAATGCACCACTGAATAGGCTAAACACATAGCCCCTGGTAGACCTTCTATCAACATCCCGTATCTAATTGAAATCCACATATCCTTGAATATTCACTGAGTGACAATCCTTTGTAATATTACCATGATAACATATGGAGTAATCAAATGTACCCAACAAATACCTAAAGACCCTCTTCATTGCAACCCAATGCTCCCATCTAGGATTAACCATGTAACAATTCAAGACTCCCACTAGTTGGGCAATGCCTAGTTTGGTGTAGACCATAGCATACATAAGGCCCACAAATAAACTATCATAGTGCATTGAAATCATCTCCTCCATCTTTGTGGGTTTTAAATGACACTACTCAATTAAAATCTTTGTTCCCATAAAAATATGAACACTTAGTAGTTTGTTGTCAACCATATTAAAATGTTGCAAAATAGATTCAACATTCCTCTTATAACTAATCCAAATAATTAAGTTAATATTATTTCATCTAATATACATCCCTAGGATTAACTTAGTATTCCCTAAATATTTCATATCACACTTAAATAAATATAAGATTTCAAGGCCCTAATCATTTCCTTACCATTACCAAATAACAACATATCATTGACATACAATGTGATAATGATAAAATGATCACCACTTTATTTATAATAACATGATGATATGTCTTAGATCTAATAAACTCCAATTCTAAAACATATGAATGAATTTTTTTATACATTCTAGAAGACAATTTTAAACAATGTAGGGATTTCTTCAACTAACAAAGCAAATTTTCCTTACCCTTCACTATGCAATGCTCTCACTATGACATGTAGATCTCCTCCAAATCACTATGCAAGAAAGTTGTCTTCACATCTATCTACACAACCTCAAGATCAAAAGAAACAACACAAGATAATAACATTCTAATGGATGTCAAATTTTCAGCAAAAGAGAAAATATCATGGAAATATATTCCCTCAACCTAGGAATAAATTTTGGCAACCACCCACACTTTATACTTCTCAATACTACCATTATAGTTGAAATTATTTTTGAACACCCATTTGTAGGAAATAAGTTTCTATCGTTGGGGAAACTAAACTAAGTCCCATGTCTCATTCTTATTTAGTGTATCCATCTCCTCATGCATGACTAATTTCTAGGACTAAAAATCATCCATTTCCATTGCCTCTTTAATTATTCTAGCTTCATTAGTATTAGTGAACAAAGTAAAAATGCAGCTAAAATTAGGCAAGCTATACCTTTCTAGTTGTCTCTTTTGTTGAGTGGACCTCCTCACAAGTTGAGGTGGAGGTTCAACATATTCTTCTAAAATATTAAAGTCCTCCTCCTCATTAGGTACATCAAGAACCTTTGTTTCATTATCTAGTGCAAACCTCTTTTTTTTTTTTGTAGTTGCACAACTAACTTCCCATCCTTTGGCTTCTCAATTTTAGAAGATGGTTAATTTGATCTCCCTAAAGATCACATAATAACTATATATAAATTTCTTGGCCATAAGATCCCAAAGATTGTACCCTTTCATGTTGACACCATTCAATGAAGGTACATTTTAGAGCATAGTTATCCAAGTTTAGTTGCTTCTCCTAGGATTATGAGTATATGACTCTTAACTAAAAACATGAAGATGTGAAGTGAGGTTTTTTTTCCCATCCAAAACTCCATAGGGGTTTTCTCAACAAGAACTAATGTAGGAGACCTCTTTGTCATGTCGACACCCTGCACTTGAGCATAGTACACAAATACACACAAACCATACCAAACTACCAATATCAGGAGAGGGAAAGAATAATTTTATGTAAAGAACTTCTAATTTGATTGAAACTAGATAAGAAATACATAAAATAATTAGACAAAATCTTTAACATAAATATAATGTATCAAATTAAGACAACACATTAAGATATCAACGTGCACTTCAAAGGCTTGAAAATTAAACATACGATCCTTTGATCTAAGATATATCCATATGTAATTCCATCAAGATATAAATAAATAGGATAGATAATATGATTAAATGATCATCTCTTACCATAGCCCTTTCATTTTCCCTTGCACCAATCCAAAACTTATTCACTTTGCTCCAATAACATGTGCCCTTATAAAGTCATGATTTTGCATTACTATATGAAACAATTAGACTATTTAGCTAAATAAAACATTCATGTTAGATTTTCATTGCATGAAATAGAAAACCAAGACCTAAAGGCCAAACCTATGCCTCATGGGCTCATATAATATGGCCTTGCCTATGTAACACGATCAATGGCTCCGTAGTTCACCTAATAGACTTCCAACCTTATTAGGTGGACAAAACTTAAATATAATTTGTTCATATTGGATCAATAAATAATTCTAAACTAGATTCTTAACAAAAATCAAGGCTCTCATATTTGCACCATAGATAAACAAAGTTACTTAACACAAGATCATTTGTACTAGTTCAAGACATTATTTTTCTAAAGATAGTAAGTTGAATAACATACCCGTGTACCCTTCTGTTCTCAAGGTTATGTTGACCTATTTTCTCCCCAGGCCAAATAGCCCATCCTTCAAACTTGAAAAATGTTGTCAAAACCCTAAAAATCTTAAGTATAAATCCTTTTCTAAGTGTTTTTCCTTAGAAATTTCAAAAATAATTCAGAAGCAGGCCCTTAGCGCATCAACACAACTTTAGGGTTGTTTTAGGGTTTCAAAGCTACATTGGGTGCTCCTAGCATGCTAGCATGGCTTTGGCCACTGCCGTCAAGGTCTAAAGTTGTGTCCACATAACTTTGAGGTTGGTCTCTAGACTTGAAAGTTGTGCTCCAGCGCTAGTGAAGTAGAGAGCGCATTAGTGCAGCTTCGATGGAGGGCCTAGTCTCCAAAGTTCAACCAAGGCACTAGATTTTAAAGTTTCACCCTGAAATATACCAAGCCAATTTTTTTCACTTTTCCAATTACAACAAGCAGAGCAATACACAATCGTTGAAGTTAGCAATTAAACCAAACGATGCGGAATTCAACTCTAACCAAGAATGTACACTAGGATGGCGTGATCATATGGTCAGAGGATCTCTATGCAATGCTGATAAAGGAACTCTAACCAAGAATGCGCCGAATGTCGACGAGCATATGGTCAGAGGGTCTTGATGCAATGCTGATATAAAGAACTCTAACCAAGAATGCGCCTGATGATGACGAGCATATGGTCAGAGGATCCCTACCAACTATTATGCTGAAATAACTCGACGTCAAGAATGTGCTTTCCAACCTGAAGTGGAATTGGAGCTACCATATGACGGAGATGCAAAGTATTATAAAGCAAATATGAGAAGAAGTATGAAGTGCTGACAGTACTACTATTCAGCTTACAATAATTAGAGACTTCCAACCCAACTCAAATGATAGAAGTTAGCAAACTGAAATGACAGATCAGCAACTTTGAAAAACCAAACCATCAACTTAAAACCCTACAAAAATGCTCACACCTCACTCATTTCTCAACTAAATGACCTCAAATCTGATGCAATGCACTCCTATGACAATGGCAACCAAGCTACACACTATAAACCACTCTTAAACCCAAGTATTTATTTAGCATGCTTTCTAATGCACTCCAAAGAGGGGCGGCCTGGCAAGAAGGGCGATTTCCTTCTAGAAAATTAGATTCTTCATAATAAATTCTGTAAATTGGCACAATGGGGCACCCAACATAAACAAAGGGAAATATGAAATACCCAGAACAAATGCCTTTTTATTTTTCAGATTTATGAATGAAACTACAGATTCAGCCTTGTTATCAGCAACTCCAAAAAATGACATAAAATGCAAATAACTGAACTACAAACAGAACTCAAGCTACAATGCAAACCTCACTACAAAATCACTACTATCAACAAACCTCTCCCTAGGTGCTATCTCTCAAGCACGAAGTGAGCCCAGGCTAGGAGGCATTCATTCCTCGAAGCAGTCCCAAAACCATTACGGCAGCATAACATTATCAAGATTTCGAATGCCCAACTGAGAGCACTCTTCCTCCTTTTATACTTTCCCAACTGGGAGTCTCTAAAATCCTCTTGCATATGGGATAAAACATGAGAGGGAAAATAATATAATCCTCTTCAATTCTTTTTCAACCTCAACCTTAAAGTCCCCTCTTTTAAAACAACATTAATATTAAATAATAATATTTAATTTACGAACTTTAAAACGGAGGCCAAGATGATGTCGGAAATCAATGATCTATAGCTCGTTGGAAAGGTCTTGACAAGACGAATCCAACCCCACTCTCAAAATCCTGTTCTGGTGCCAATCCTAAACTTACTAAAAATAGTTGTAACCAACAGGGACTAAGGAGAACAAACCCGGAAAGAAACTGCCAACCAAACCACAATCCACGAACAAAAGCAACCACTAAAACATGAAACCCCAATTTCAACCTCCAAGTAGCCTACGGGTCTCTGGAATAGGCCAACGGTCAACTGTAAAAGATCAATCTAGAAAACGGGACATTACAGTCTGCCCTTCCCAAGATTGCTTGTCCTCAAGCAATTGTAAGCCTGGATGCTGCAGAATCTCATCATTCTCCCAAGTAGCATCCTCCATAGGCAAGTTCTTCCACTTCACCAAATACTCTCTGATAGTTATTTTCCTCAAGGAATGCTCCCTGGAATCAAGAATATCTTCTGGAATCAAAACTAACTGTCCTTCTTCATCCAAGGGTGGCATCTGTGATGAAGCAACAACATTGTGTCCAAGTGCCTTCTTGAGGTGAGACACGTGGAATACATTGTGCATTCTGCTATCTGAAGGTAGCTCCAACTCATAAGCTACTACCCCCACCTTCCTAGTGACCTTGAACAGCCCATAAAAACGTGGTTTAAGCTTCTCAGCTCCACTTTTCTTGAGAGTGGACTGTCTATAAGGTTGTAGTCGAAGATAAACCATATCTCCAACTTCAAAAGAGCGCTCAACACACCGCTGATCAGCATACATCTTCTGCTGATTCTGTGCAATCTGTAGATTGTTCTTCAATGAGTTCAAGATATCTTGACTCTGCTGTAACAAATCTTTGGCCTGAGGGGCTTTGCTATCACCAAACACCAAATCAACAAAGCTAAGAGCCTCATAACCGTAAAGAGCCATGAAAGGTGACATCCTTATTGACATGTGAAAAGTAGAATTATAACAATACTCGCCCATGTGAAGCCACTTCACCCAAGCTCTTTGCTGCTCTGAAACATAGTTTCTCAGGTAACCTTCCAACCACTTGTTCACTATCTCTGTCTGTCCATCGGTTTGAGGGTGATAACTAGTGCTTGGAGTAAGCACTGTACCACTCATTCTGAAAACCTCTTGCCAAAAAGTGCTTAGGAACTTGTTGTCCCTATCACTCACAATATTTTTTGGCAACCCATGTAATCTAAACACCTCATGAAAAAACAAATCTGCAACTTGGGCTGCTGAAAAAGAGCTGGCAATGGCGAAGAAGTGAGCAAATTTTGTTAATCTATCCACTACAACATAGATATAGTCTTTACCTTGAACCTTGGGCAACCCTGTGATGAAGTCCATTGATATGCTTTCCCATTTTTGATTGGGAATGGGAAGAGGTTGCAGAAGACCAGCTGGTAAAGTATGCTCATTCTTGTTCATCTGACAAGTGGGACACTCCTGAATGTAACGTTGAACCTCCCCTTTCAGCCCTTTCCAAGAAAATCTTTCCTTGATCTGCCTATATGTCTTGAAGAACCCTTGATGACCAGCAAGTGGAATGTCATGAAAGGTCAACAAAATCTTCTTTTTGAGCTTAGAATCAGCCACCACAAAGATTCTACCCTTGTAGTGTATCAGCCCTTCGACCACTTTGTACCTTTCGTCAAGAAAAGTACCCTCAATGATGCTGGTTGCAAACTGATTTTTGGCATAATCAGCAAGCAACATGTCCCTCCAATCAGCTATAAGCTCACACAATGAGCTCAAATGAGGTCTCCTAGAAAGAGCATCAGCCACAATATTATTTTTTCCTTTGACATATTCGATGTCAAAATCGTAAGCTTGAAGCTTACTCACCCACTTTTGTTGCCTCTCGTTCAAATCTTTTTGATGCATGAAGTGCTTGAGGCTATTGTGATCAGTCTTGACCACAAACTTGCTCCCCACCAAGTACTGTCTGAACTTAGCTAATGCATGCATAATGGCAAGCATCTCCTTGTCGTAGATGGAGTAGGTCCTTTCAACACTTCTTAATTTTCTGCTTTCAAACACAATGGGATGTTTGTCTTGCATCAAAACAGTCCCAACTCCTTCACCGGATGCATCACACTGTAGCTCGAATGGCTTGGAGAAGTCTGGGATAGCTAAAACCGGACAAGAGCTCATGATCCCCTTAAATTTATCAAAAGTAGTTTGATCCTTTTCCGACCAACAAAAAGCACCCTTTTTCGTGAGGTCAGTAAGAGGAGCAACATTCTGAGAGTAGCCCTTCACAAATCTTCTGTAAAATCCACAAAGACCCAAAAATCCTTTCAGATGAGTCAAATTCTCAGGAGGTGGCCAATCAACAATTGCCTTGATCTTTTCAGGATCAACCTTCACTCCTTCAGCACTGATTATATGGCCAAGGTAAAGTAACTCCTTCATTCCAAATTCACATTTGGATTCTTTGGCAAACAAACTCTCTGATTCCAGGATGCTAAGCACTTCCTCCAAGTGCTTGAGATGTTCTTCCCATGTTTTGATGTAGATCAGGATATCATCAAAAAATATCAATACAAACTTCCTCAACTGCTTCTGAAAGATTTTGTTCATACATGACTGGAAGGTAGCAGGAGAATTAGTCAACCCAAATGGCATGACTAGAAACTCGAAGTGGCCCTAGTGACATCTAAATGTTGTCTTCTCAACATCAGATCCTCTCATCCGAATCTGGTAATAACCCGATCTCAAATCAATCTTTGAAAA
The DNA here is from genome assembly GCA_027924645.1 of Cunninghamia lanceolata. NCBI lineage: Eukaryota > Viridiplantae > Streptophyta > Pinopsida > Cupressales > Cupressaceae > Cunninghamia > Cunninghamia lanceolata. The sequence goes on along the minus strand of BSBN01000787.1, from coordinate 3,092,244 downwards.
GAACTTGGCTCCATGTAGCTCATCAATGAGCTCATCTATCCTCGGGATGGGATATCAATTTTTGATAGTGCTTTGATTCAAAGCACGATAGTCCACACACATGCAGATGGTACCATCCTTCTTCTTCACCAGGACAACTGCCGAAGCAAAGGGGCTCTTGCTTGGATGAATGAAGCCCATCTCCAAGAGTTCCTGAATGTTTTTCTCAATCTCGTCCTTTTGCTTCTTAGGATACCGATAAGGAGTTGTAATAACTGGTTTAGCTCCTTCCTTGAGCTCTATGACATGCTCCGAACCTTGATCAGGAGGTGGTCCAGGAGGTAAATCAGCAAACACCTTGCTCTTCTTTTTGAGTAAAGACTGAATATCAGGAGGGTAGTCTCTCTTTGTTTCAACCGGACTAGCAGGAAGAATCATACACTCTACAGCCCACTCAACTTGATCATGACGAATCAACCTCGCCATCCTCTTGAATGACACAATCCGAGGACCACCATTGGACATTCCTCTTATCACTACATTCTTCCCTTCTGATTGAAACTTGAGCTCCATGGTTTGCAGATTTAGAGTGATCTCCCCGAGTGAACGCAGCCATTGAATGCCTAGGACAGCATCCGTATCTCCAATTTTGACTACATAGAAGTCGTCCTTGACCTCATAGTTTCCCACTTGCATGGTCATGTTTGAGATCTTCTTGGTGCAGGTGATGTGAAAACCATCAGCAACCATAACCTTGAAGCCTTCAAACTCTTCTGTTTGCAGCCCCTTCTTTGCCACCACAGCTTCGTCAATGAAGTTATGCATTGCTCCAGTGTCAATCAAAGCAACTATGCCGTTGCCCCTTAATCATCCCTCGAACTTTGAAGGATTCATTCCTTTGAAAGCTTGAAAGTTGAGCCAAAGTGCCTCCACTTCCCTTTTCATCTTCGGATTCCTCTGGGACTTTTTCCACTTCACTGTCTTCAGAATCAGACTGCTGGTCTGACAAATCAGAATTACTTTCTTCAGCTGAATAGTATTCAATTTGATGAAATTTGCCTCCTTTTGGGCAAACATGATCTTGGGACCATTTTTCTCTACACCGGAAACATAACCCTTTTCTTCTGAGTTCATTAAGTGTCTCAGGATCCAACCTTGTGACATGAGGTTGATGTTGTTTGAACTCCTTATGCTGAGGTCTTTTTCCTTTATCTCTTTTGTGAAATGATGGCTTGGGTTGAAACTTTTCTTTAGGAGCAGCCCACTCCATGTTTCTTGCCTTCTTCATTGCCTCTTGTAGAGAGGGTGGATCAAAAGCTTTAATCCAACCCTTGAGTGGCTCCGTCAATCCTTCACTGAATAGGATCACCAAGTGCCTCTCAGTGACTCCTGTGACCATGACTGAAAGCCTTTGAAACTCAGCTATGTAGGCATCAATTGTACCGTATTGCTTAAGTTGTGCCAATTCTCTGAAATGCACTTCTGGATCTTTTTTCTCAAATCTCTCTATGAGCTTATTGGTAAACTCATCATAGGTAGTGATAGACCGATGACCCAAGGTGACTAGACCACGGTACCACCACTCGTGTGCCACCCCATCCAGGTGTAGCGTAGCGAACTTAATCACCTCCTCCTCCTCCATGGGTCTGAGAGCTAGATAGTTGTCTAACTTTTGTATCCAGGCTCTGGCTGAACTATTGTCACTCCCATCAAAATGTGGAAGCATAACCTTGTTGATAGCTTGATGCAAATCCCCATGAACTATTGTCCTCCTTTGTTCATAATGTCTTCCTTGTCCTCTATCCTTCCTTTTATGATCCATAAAATCATTATAAGACATATCTACCTTAATTTCATCAGGTAGAGAATCATACTCAGCGCGGCCGAGTCTCAACTGTTCAACAAAGGACACATTTTCTTCTAGATCAAGATGAGGTTTTACTGGTGCCAAGAAAGTGGGTTTGAATGGCCTGGAAGAAATGTATGTGCTATTTGAAGCAGGCTGAGCAGCATGTCCATTATGCTGGTTGGTGGCACTGTGTTCTCCACTATGTCCTGAATTGTTTAGTGGAGGTTGGTTCTGACCCATTCTCCCCATCATGAGAGATATCATATCCATTAAGGTATCCATCTTCCTCTCAAACCTCTTTGCCGGACTTAATGATCTTTCTCTTCCTTTCCCACTATCATCTCTATTACTTCCCGACGTCCTCTCATTATCCCCCATTTCTCCTTTAGGAGAAGACTCACAATTGGCTCTTAATACCTCTGAAGCTGTCTGACCTTCTGGGGCCTGATGCCAATGAAACTGACTAGTAGCCTTCTTGTATTCTCTTGCTAAGTACCTCTGTTCTCTGTCACTCATAGAAGGTTTGTTTTCACAGGATGGCAGGATGCGTGGCTCTGATACCACTGAAATATACCAAGCCAATTTTTTTCACTTTTCCAATTACAACAAGCAAAGCAATACACAATCGTTGAAGTTAGCAATTAAACCAAACGATGCGGAATTCAACTCTAACCAAGAATGTACACCAGGATGGCGTGATCATATGGTCAGAGGATCTCTATGCAATGCTGATAAAGGAACTCTAACCAAGAATGTGCCGGATGTCGACGAGCATATGGTCAGAGGGTCTTGATGCAATGCTGATATAAAGAACTCTAACCAAGAATGCGCCTGATGATGACGAGCATATGGTCAGAGGATCCCTACCAACTATTATGCTGAAATAACTCGACGTCAAGAATGTGCTTTCCAACCTAAAGTGGAATTGGAGCTACCATATGACAGAGATGCAAAGTATTATAAAGCAAATATGAGAAGAAGTATGAAGTGCTGACAGTACTACTATTTAGCTTACAATAATTAGAGACTTCCAACCCAACTCAAATGATAGAAGTTAGCAAACTGAAATGACGGATTAGCAACTTTGAAAAACCAAACCATCAACTTAAAACCCTACAAAAATGCTCACACCTCACTCATTTCTCAACTAAATGACCTCAAATCTGATGCAATGCACTTCTATGACAATGGCAACCAAGCTACACACTATAAACCACTCTTAAACCCAAGTATTTATTTAGCATGCTTTCTAATGCACTCCAAAGGGGGGCGGCCTGGCAAGAAGGGCGATTTCCTTCTAGAAAGTCAGATTCTTCATAATAAATTCTGTAAATTGGCACAATGGGGCGCCCAACATAAACAAAGGGAAATATGAAATACCCAGAACAAATACCTTTTTATTTTTCAGATTTATGAATGAAACTACATATTCAGCCTTGTTATCAGCAACTCCAAAAAATGACATAAAATGCAAATAACTGAACTACAAACAGAACTCAAGCTACAATGCAAACCTCACTACAAAATCACTACTATCAGCAAACCTCTCCCTAGGTGCTATCTCTCAAGCATGAAGTGAGCCCAGGCTAGGAGGCATTCATTCCTCGAAGCAGTCCCAAAACCATTACGACAGCATAACATTATCAAGATTTCGGATGCCCAAATGAGAGCACTCTTCCTCCTTTTATACTTTTCCAACTGGGAGTCTCTAAAATCCTCTTGCATATGGGATAAAACATGAGAGGGAAAATAATATAATCCTCTTCAATTCTTTTTCAACCTCAACCTTAAAGTCCCCTCTTTTAAAACAACATTAATATTAAATAATAATATTTAATTTACGGACTTTAAAACAGAGGCCAAGATGATGTCGGAAATCAATGATCTATAGCTCATTGGAAAGGTCTTGACAAGACGAATCCAACCCCACTCTCAAAATCCTGTTCTGGTGCCAATCCTGAACTTACTAAAAATAGCCGTAACCAACAGGGACTAAGGAGAACAAACCTGGAAAGAAACTGCCAACCAAACCACAATCCATGAACAAAAGCAACCACTAAAACATGAAACCCCAATTTCAACCTCCAAGTAGCCTACGGGTCTCTGGAATAGGCCAACGGTCAACTGTAAAAGATCAATCTAGAAAACGGGACATTACATACCCATGCGCTACTAAGGCAAAAGAAACAAACACATTTAAAGTGTTATAAAAGCTAGGGGTGCACTTTTTCTGCCCTAAAACATGTTTTATTTTCACATGAAGACTTTTGTTCAACACATCCAAGGGTGCCATTAATGTTGTATGATGCTAAGGATTTTAGGTAGCTAGAATAGTGTGGGTGCCAGTACTAGAGGAAAATGGGATAGATTTTTAGTAGCCCTAGGTAGATGATAAACCTCCAACATTAAAGTTTGGTACCCAAAAGGCATGGGTAACACTCCATTGATCATATTTTCATAACAGAGCCATTGGGGTAGATTTATTGCAGCATGGGTAACCTACACATCTAGTTGACCACATCTTCTCATGCCCAAGCTTGTAACAGTTATGTGAAAATGCTATATATGCATGAAAAAGATGTAATTTTAAGGTTAGTTGTTCTCTAGGTCATTATCCAGAAAGAAATATTTGTTGTAGGTCTAGGCCTCTATGTATTTTCCAAGTGCTGAGTGGATTTGATGGACTATGCTCTCTTCTGAGCCTCTCATGTCTCCATTATCAACTCAATAATGAGTGGAAAGTTATCATACTTTGTCTATCTTTGCTTGTATTGAATCTTTCCTTTCTTTGTAATGGTTGTTTAGCCTTCATGATTAATAAAATTATTAAAATTTGCCTCTCTTCAGTTTTACATTGTGTTTTCTTGAGAATTGCACACTTATTTTATGGATGAATGGTTCCTCCGTAGTTGTGGTTTTCTTCTCAAACTTCCATTAAAGTCTATATGAGTTTGTGTAAGTATCTTTCAATTTTAGAGATCATTGTTGTGTTATCTTAGAATTAGATAAACACACTAAATCTAGTGCATCACCCCTTTTTATTTCAGTTTTCCTTCTTCCCCTTTTCCCTAGTGAATTTGTTGCAGCAACAAGCTTCAACAAAAGAGTGCAAATTCAAGCGACATGTTAAATACACTATGTGATGACTATGTCATGCAAGTACTTAAGAGTGCTAGTGGATTGACATAAAACAATTCAATTTATATACAATCCCTAAAAAGTACAATAGAGAGGTTATTATACTAACATAAACAATCCAATCATTCTTCTTGATAATATGCATAAGTTTCTATAGGCACATTTGAAATATAAAATAAAATAAAATAATATTATTCCAATGAACGCATGAACACAATTTGCATACAGGAATGAGTTAATAACTAATTCTCAAATCAAGCTATACTTTATCAATTATCTTGCAAAAGCAAAAAGTGAATAGAAGGACAATTATAAATTTCATATCTACATTTAGTCTATTTAAATGCATTAAATTTAGAACATTTGTTGCAATAAATATTTACTATTCAATTAGGCATTTAAAAAATGTGCTTGAGCCTATTTCATTGTGACAGATAATGTATATGATTAATTTACATTTTACGAGTATATACATGATGAATGGATGAATTTGGTGATATATTGATTGATAAAGCTAGATAATGGATTAATTCATTCATGACATGCTATGACTAATATGCAGGCATAAAGATTAAATTTAGACCTATTTCTCAATGAATATAGAATCACATTTGAACAAAATACTAAGCTTTATCAATTTCTTACCACACTCAAAGTAAGAAATGCTCAGGAAAGGCATTCCAATCCATTATTAATCTAAACCACTAGATTTATTCTATCCCACTACAAACATATATATAATAGCAAAAAGGATCGATTCATATCTAATACTTATAAGTTACATTGATAAGGCAAAATTAAATGTCACATAATCAAGATCACTAATTGAAGAGGAAAACCATTCAAAGAAGGCCAAATTCAAGACACATTATATAAAAAGAGATGATAGATCACTAAAGTTCTATTGTTTCTTGTACCAACAAACATAGAGAATTTGCATTTCTATTCTAGAATAACCCTTAACTGAAAGGAACTGATGAAACAGAGCATGTAAATCCATGACATGGTAAAAGCTTATTTAAAATAAAGTAGAAAGTAAAACAAATTCTATGTCTTGGCAAATTGGGAACTAGAGATCACACTCCTAAACCATTTGAATATCATCACACCCACACATTTTTGCATGGATGATTGAGAGAAGAACAAAAATAGTGCCACATTTTTAGGATCCACATCAAAAAGTAGCATCGCTATAAATATTCCTAAATCTATATTCAAACGTGATCTATAGGTGCCAAAACATATTGGAAGGGTAATTTTTGTCTAGAAGTTACAAGTGTCTAGTAGACATGCATGCAAAGTGTGAAATCATAGACAAGGTGCCTGACATTTCAAGGAAAGTGGCCTTATGAAACTATTTGACAGAAAGTCTCAATGAAGATGTCAACCCTAATAGTGCAATGATTGCAAGAGATGCACAAAATAGATTTGTTGAAAAGGTTTTCAAAAATAAACTTCCAACCAAATGCAATCTATTGGTGAAAGCTAGATTCCTCAGTCTGTGCCAGCATCCTCCCTGTTGTGCCAAACTGGGTTCTTTGGAACAAGGTATGAAGATATATCAAAGTGTATATGATAGGGAATTTTACTAGATGTTGAATTCAGTAAACATTCGCTAGGTTCTCTAAGCTAGCTTTATGAGAGAAAGGAAACTATGGTTAAAATCTGCTAAGCTACATATATAAAGGGGTGAAGGATATCCCAAAATAACCATCAAAACAAGTAAACACTCATCAAAGCTTGATCAAAATAAAACTTAAGTGCACTACAAGAGTTCTAGGACTTAGATCCATTGTCAGATGCATAAAACATGATGGGAAGCATACGAATTTCTATAATCTAAATAGGATATAAATCTATATGAACATCAATTAATATTCAAGATAAAGGATGAATGATAAAATAATGATAATGAACTGCAATATACTTCTTGTAGACACATAAAATTGTCTGTGTCTTACAACACCTAGTCAACACATCACTTAGAGATATCTTGTAACATTTTGCCCTAGGTCCTAGCATAATCCCACTTATAAATCCCATTTAATCACCTTTCCAATTAATTAAATAGATCCCCTTTATTTAATTAATTCCCCCTTTATCACATATGCAAAACAATTCAAATAAAATATTTGAATTAAATCCCTATTCCCTCATCTTTTACTGCATGCAAACAAGTGTCACATGACTTCAACCACTCACATGCACAACTAATTTAAATAAATTTTTATTTAAATTAGATTTATCCTACACATGTCACAAGACTACAATCCCATTTATTCCCACTATTCTCCTAATTTTGGCTACTTGTCATAACCCTTTATGGTGCATCATAAGCACTAAGTTTCGCTTTCAATCCTGGCCATCCACATCACACAATTGGATTTCAATCCTAGCCATTTAGTTGATTCCCTCTCTATCTATAAATTAAAACTTTTATTTCAATTTCAAACCCTCACTCACAGAAGTCATTTTCATGCAATGCTTGAGCTCTGTTATGCTACAACAATGAGAAATCAACAATCCGTCAACATCAGGCATTCTTATGCGAGATCGAGAAGAACCATCAAACCTAGCTTGAAGATTGGTTTGCTTTACATATCTGTTTTCATTTTCATGCTAGTTTGTCCTTCATGGTGCTAGTTAGGGTTTAGTTAGTTTGATGTTTTTTACATTAAATCTAATTTTCCCTAACTACAAAATGGTGAACCCAACATGAATCCCTTGATCTATCTCGCTTTTGTAGGTTTTATTAACTTTTTGTTGCAGGTTTATGTCATTTTTGGATAAAACCCTACGTTTTAAATATTTCATTAAATCCTCCAAATGGCTACAAATTTTTCAACAAAATTTTCATAGAAGTTTGTGCATCCTCTGAGGAAGCTACAACAGCAAAATCACGTGTTGATCACCATTTTGTAGGAGCTATCACAATTTTATGTTTTTTCATAAAATCAACTTTTTGGGGGTAAATCAATGAACTCTTCAGAACTCTTTATATTTCTAGAAAGCTCTTAAAATTTTAATGGGGGTATGTTCTTCCCATATTTAATTTTGAGGTCATATGAGGTGCAAAATGATCAAATCTTTGTCAATTATAGGGTTTTCATAAATCCACATTTCTGAGCACAAATTAGGGATTTTTTCTAATTTTTTATATTTCTGGAAAGGTCTCAGAAAATTAATAGGGGTCTCTTCTCTAAGTTTTTAATTTTCAGGTCAAAAACGTTTCAAAATGATCAAATCTATGTCACTATCTAAAAAAATGTGTCTAAAATTGCAATCTTCTGACGAGCTTATCTTTTTATGGCTGCATTATAACATTATTTTCTAATTTTTTCAGGGATTTGGTTTTGTGCTAACACTTTGATTGCAGCTATCTTGTTTGTCGAAGAATAGAAACTGAAACTACTAATGGTGGTTTTGCAGGGCTTTCACCGATTAGATATTTTCTTTTTCAAATGTTTGTTTGCATATAGATTAACTAGGGGGTTAATTAATCACTATTTGTTGTACTTGTAAGGTGGTAGGTGTATTCTCTCACCTTGTGCAAACTTGGTGATCAGAAGCCAAACCCATCTCTTTTATGTTTTTAATCCCTTAGAGGTCCTACCTCCCGATTTGTGAGAGGAAACAACCCAAGCAGTACTTTTGCTTCAGTCAGCTATATAAATAATTGTGGTTGTGATGAAAGTCATCAATCACCTGGTGATGCTGTTCTATACCGATGGAAGTCTCCCTCAGTATCCATGAGATGCGTGAAAACCCTTTCTGAGGGCTGGGAGGCCTCTTAAATGAGTGAACCGCCGCATGTATAAACACCATATTATCCTGAAACACTAACTAGAAACCACTTGTTGTAGAGGCCAAAAACCTTTTTTTTCTTGCTAGTGTAGGAGGTCAGACCTCTGAAGCCACCCTATATGTACTATTCAAGGTAGAGACAAAAAATCCCTCAGTTCATAAGATCTCTAGATCTTCGGGGTAAGATATTTGGTGTGTCCGTGCCATGGTGGGGGAGCCAGTGTCACCAATATCTCTAGTTGTCTACCTTGTCTCAGTATATGGAGTAATCCAAGTATGAACTCAACAAGTAGTATCCTCTTTCTAGCCTAGGTTGTGCATGCTTATGAGTGTTTTCAAATTTGTAGAGACCAGTGAAAATTTTTGGGGCTAATCTAGGCCTCCATCCAAACTTCTACTCTGATTTTATATCAGAGTCATTCATAATATTCTGTCTACCATGTTTTGTGTGTGTGTTCAAAAACAAACATTATCAATCTCAACCAAACACCACACCTCGAATCTATAACATTTCAACCTTACAAATGTCAAAAGCTTGCTCAAAAAAGTCAAACACTATCATCTTGGTCATCTTAATCATATCCCAAATTAATTTCATTCCTAATCATCCCTCATCATTACTCTGATCCTAATCAAGCACTTGTCACAATGGTCCTTGTCCTTAGCAAGCCTGCACCTAATCCAAAGCCCAAGGTTATACTTCAAGGAGCCCCTTTGCCTAATCATGAAGATAATCCAAAGCCCAAGGTCATACTTTGAGGAGCCCCTTCGCCTAGTCATGAAGACAATCCAAAACCATGCATACTCCAAGGTGACCCAAAATTTGCTCCTAATGATGATGAGGATCATGTGGATTTTGAGGCATACTTGGAGGAACAAACTGAAATCCAAAGACTTCAATCTATGTGTAACTCCATCCCAACACTAGAGTAAAGGATCATAGCACAAGAACTCCAAGACCTCATTCAAACAATTCACCAAATTCCACAACCCTTAGACCTACAAATCATACAAAGATTCCTAGCCATCATTCAAAATTTTCAACAAAACCAATCACCACAAATACAACTCCTAGTCGAAATCCAACAAGTCATGAAATATCCATCTCAAAATCCTTCACAACATGAGTATGCTATTACTAGTTGATCCTTAAGCCATCTTAATGATACTCCTGACAAGGGAAATACAACCTTAAGTTTGGAATCATATACCAATCCATCTACTAGTCCTCCATCACCATCCAATAGAATGTCTATCTCAAAGCCTAGGAGGCCTACACCAACACCACCATCAAACTTCCCAAGCTCTAATCCATCAAACAAAGAATCCTTTGACAATTTTCTCCAAAGACTACTAGAATGTAATAAACCCCTTCCATGTCACCAAACACCTATCCTTCATCCTAACAAAGAATCCTCCAACACCATACCCACTTCTTCAACCCCATCATGTGGTACACAACCCCTCGAGCCTATTGAAGATTTTATTCCCATGAGTCCATGTCAACACTCATTGCCCTCTCATGTTGTTGACCAAGAACCTATCCAAGAGTCATCCACTTCCATTCAACCAAGCCAAGAGCTATGTCAAGAGCATTATCCTAAGCATGAGGAAACATTAACCCCTCATTCTAATCAAGATCTAAGCCCTTCTAATGATCCCACCCATAACACACTTGGTCCTATTCATGATCAATCTCCCATAGATGATCTAGATCCAACCTATGATCAAGAAGGCCATGATGATCCCCTTAGGAAACTTTATGCATTCCATGGTCAAGAGCCTATTACCACTCCTACACATCCTCCAACTAGTCCTATTCATGATTCACAAACATCCATTTGTCATTATGAGACACATGCCTCCCAAGTACACATAGAATATCAAACCAATAGCTTGGATCTACATGCACATAATCAAGATCCTAATGATCCTTCATCATCATCCACTATCAACCCCATTTCAGATCCACCAAAATGTCCACTTGGTCTTACCACCTTCATCCATGAATGTTCCTTCTTAGGAAAGCAGCAACCATTATCCACCACTTCACCTTCTCCATCTAATAATGAACTCAAGTCTAGTATTCCAACCACACATAGTCCCATAGTCCATCGCATGCTCCAAAACATGAACTATCAAGGTAAAGGCTTAGGCCTTCACGAACAAGGTATTTTGGAGCCCGTCCATGTCAATGTCCCTTCACACTCGTATGGCCTTAGATATACACCCAAAGGTAAACAATCTCAAGATGTTGATAATACTTTCATTCCTCTTAAATCCACATCCTTCCATCCCAAATCCCATAAATCTTATCACACTCCCAAAATATATGTTTCCATTCCACCTCTATTATCCTACAAATGTCAAAAGCATGTGACCATACACCTTCCACCATCCAATCTACCTCCACTTCTTCCAACTCCTAATATCCCTCCATCTACTTTACCATCACTTCTCCCAATTCCAAATCCATCCATTTACACATTCCCTCAAATTCCTAATCATGGCCAATCAATGCACACATCGTCTAAACATAAAGCTTCCACCATGTCCATGGGATTCAAAAATAAACATTTGGATGCCTCTACCCATAAAGCCAAAAATCCTAAGGGTCCCAATGCCTTAGGACATCAATTCAAAAAGTCAAAGCAAAGTACATTCAAAAATCCATCTAAAAGGCTATCCAAACCCATACCTTCCAAAGAAAAGGCTAAGACTAAAATGGTTTGGGTACCTAAGCAAAAACAAAGCAAGTCAAATGAGGCATCCACATAACAAAAATTCCAACCATCCTCTTCCATCTAAAAGTCCCACTCCATTTAAAAGTTTCAAATTCCTAAATCCCACAAGCAAAACAAAAATCATAAAAATACTAAGTCTATGTGGGTACCTAAAGCATTTCATCAACCATCTCCTAAGCAAACATCTCCATTGTTTCCTACACCACCTCCAAATCAAAAGCTTCAATGTTCATCATGGTGTGTGCAACCATTGGTCATGGTTCCCTTTCATTCCACAACAATTCCACATACCTCCATCTCTCCATCATTCATCCATCATCCTACATATTTCACCCATCACCTTCCTATGGTCCATGCTTTTGGATAAGCCTTTCATCCCCCCTTTTGCATAAGTCTTTCATTCATCTTTACATACGTCCTACATAATCCACATCATAATCTACTTTCCCCCGTCCTTTATCCTTCCTTTCATAATCCACTATCTTCCCTATGTAATCCACATCATAATCCACTATCCTCCATCCATCCATGCATAATACATTATCTACCTCATCCATCTTCCTCTCATGTGATTCCCTTACCAACATCTATGAGCATAATGACTTGGCATGGTCCATTTGTGACGACATCCATCTCTAATAGGACTATCACCTTTCATGGAACTAGACACTTGAGTCCCTCCTATCCATATTCCCCTTCTCCCATCCAAATATTCCAAAAAAATCAAAAAAGTAAAAAAAAATCAAATTAGTAAAGATAAATCCCTTAGTCCAATGGTGAAAACCACCCTTGGTGGCACCTTGGATAAGTACCATGATGAAAACCTGGCAAATAGGCGTCATGTGTAGGTTGATCTTCTATGTCACTCACACTTGGGGGCACATTGTCTCATCCAACCTATCATTTTCCATCCTACCATTTCTTATCCTATCTTACCATCCTTATCCATTGCACCCACATTCCTATCTACCCATCCTTCCTTCCTCCTTTTGATCTTGATATAGATATGGGGGCAAAAATGTTAACAAATGTTTGTAGATATCTTTTGATATACCTAATCCTTCCAACCAATCTTATCATTGTCCTATTGCCATGAGCTTTGTCATGTAAAATCCTAACTAGAATGGGGCAAGTTATTCCTATGCGACATAGTCTTTGGAGATCACATCCTAGCTTCCTTATGATGCATACATCCATTCCACTATATTTTATCCTTTTACCCATCCATCTCTGATGAGTCTTCCTCACATTTACTATCATCCATCCTTTCATGCATCAATCCTACCTCCTTGCACCTAGACTTGGTTTTCCCTTGTCATTGACATCAAATATTCAACAAAATCCAAGCAATAAAATCAATTCTTCAAAATCAACTCATTAAATCAAATTCCTCCAAATCAAATCACTTCTTCTAATCAACTCAATCCAATCATCCAATCATTCCAAGCAATAAACTCAAATCAATCAATCATCAATCCATACCAATCAAGTCAATCAATCCTGCTAAATTATCCAATTGCATCCTTGGTTTTGTTCCAATCTTGTGGTCAACCAAATCAATCAATCATCATCATCAATAGAATTTATCATCCCCAATCCTAGTGTTGTTCTTGGGATATATCGTTCCTATATCAACAACACAATCCTCACATTGTTCTTGGGATAAAGCATTCCCACATCAACAATGTTATCAATATCAATCAATCAATCAATTATTGGTTTACAACTTGACAGGGCCAATACCTTGTTTGTTTTTGAATCATTTGTGCATGCTTGTTTTCTTTCTTGTGCGTGTTATGATTTTATCTTGCACTTGCATCAAATCCGAATCATTCCCAGCTAATATTCATATCTTGTATCTAAACAAGGTTGTTTTATGCTGGGGCATGAGACACATCATCACCTTGGTCCTTATACCTTGGTGCATAATGTCTAGTGTTATATCAAACATCATTGTTTCTCACCTTCATTGCAGCATAACACATCCTTCCCTTTCTTCTATCCATTCCCTTATCTTTCTTCCTTGACCAATCCCTTTCATTTTGAGAGTCTACTCGTGTTTGTCCAACCCGCTTATCCTCTCGAGGGGGCATAATCATCCCATCCTTTTCTCTTCTATCCATACCTTAACTTCTTTGAAATGATGTTACTCGACATAAATCTCATCATCTCTAACATCATCTCAAAGAGGGGCAAAATGTAGACACCTAAAATTGTTTGTCTTACAACACCTAGTCGACACATCACCTAGAGATATCTTATAACGTTTTGCCCTAGGTCCTAACATAATCGCACTTATAAATCCCATTTAATCACCTTTCCAATTAATTAAATAAACCCCCTTTATTTAATTAATTCCCCCTTTATCACATATTCAAAACAATTCAAATAAAATATTTGAATTAAATCCCTATTCCCTCATCTTTTACTGCATGCAAACAAGTGTCACATGACTTCAACCACTCACATGCACAACTAATTTAAATAAATTTTTATTTAAATTAGATTTATCCTACACATGTCACGTGACTACAATCCCATTTATTCCCACTATTCTCCTAATTTTGGCTACTTGTCATAACCCTTTATGGTGCATCATAAGCACTAAGTTTGGCTTTCAATCCTGGCCATCCACATCACACAATTAGATTTCAATCCTAGCCATTTAGTTGATTCCCTCTCTATCTATAAATTGAAACTCTTATTTCAATTTCAAACACTCACTGACTCACTCACTTACTCACAGAAGTCATTTTCATGTAATGCTTGAGCTCTGTTATGCTACAAAAATGAGCAATCAACAATCCTTTGACATCCTGCATTCTTATGCGAGATCAAGAAGAACCATGGAGATAAATCAAACCTATCTTGAAGATCGTTTTGCTTTACATTTATGTTTTCATTTTCATGCTAGTTTGTCATTCGTGGTGCTAGTTAGGGTTTAGTTAGTTTGCTGATTTTGACATTAAATATGATTTTCCCTAACTACACTTCTCATAGAGAGTACCAGTTTGGAATCAAAATTTAGACAAAATACATAGAGATATCTAAAGGTGTAGTATTCTTTGGCTTCCATTTCGTTGACAAAAGCATCAATTATAATCAACTCTGACAAGTCCATTCCTACTATTCTCCTAATTTTGGCTACTTGTCATAACCCTTTATGGTGCGTCATAAGCACTAAGTTTGGCTTTCAATCCTATCCATCCACATCACACAATTAGCTTTCAATCCTAGCCATTCAGTTGATTCCCTCTCTATCTATAAATTGAAACTCTTATTTCAATTTCAAACCCTCACTCACTCACTCACTCACAGAAGTCATTTTCATGCAATGCTTGAGCTTTGTTATGCTGCAACAGTGAACAATCAACAATCCTTTGACATCTTGCATTTTCATGCGAGATCAAGAAGAACCATGGAGATAAATCAAACCTAGCTTGAAGATCAGTTTGCTTTACATTTCTATTTTCATTTTAATGCTAGTTTGTCCTTCATGGTTCTAGTTAGGGTTTAGTTAGTTTGTTGTTTTTGACATTAAATCTGATTTTCCCTAACTACACTTCTCATGGAGAGTACCAGTTTGGAATCAAAATTTAGACAAAATACATAGAGATATCTAAAGGTGTAGTATTCTCTGACTTCCATTTCGTTGACAAAAGCATCAATTATAATCAACTCTGACAAGGCCATTCTAATTTGAACATCTTAACCAAAATCATTAAGAGATTTCATAAACAATTTCCTATATGATTAGAGATATGCAAAACATAAAGATCATAATGCAATTTCTTGCATTCAAATTGGGAAAAATAAGAGTACTTATAGTAAGAGAGGATGCATATCTCTTATGGCATAACTCCTACTATTTGATATTAGATTCTTGCCTATTTAGCTCCATTTCTCTCCACGAATATCCCAATTGTTCTAGAAAGCATGTTGATTGTGCCAAGACCTCCACGCAAGTGCTTAAGAGCTATCTCAACAATATACCTAGACACAATGAATCATATCATTCCCCTTCCAAAAATTCCCTTATTATTTATCATTCGAAGTTTCCCCCAAATTCACTCTTGTTCCTAATTTATATCCATCAAATCCTCCAAACAATCCTTCCACATTCCAAAAACCTCACATAAAAAAAAATAGAAAGCAATAAAATGTCGTAATTCCTTCTTTCCCACTCACTCCTCAAATTACTAAATTAAGCCCCACCATGGCCTAAACTTGATGGTCGTATGGCCGTATTTAGGCATTTTTTCCATAAAATACAATCAAAATTTTAAAAAGATTGTATCATATGAAAGGAGAGATTTTGGATAGACTGTCAAATTTTATATAGAATTGTAATAAAATATATATTTGACTTTGTTAAGTGTGAAAAAGATGAATAATGAGACTAGCATGCACAGTAGATCAAACCCTCTTTCACAATAACATTCTAGGACAAGACCAAACCAAATCACTACCAAAAGGAGGTGGACTTAGATATAGATCTTGTACTCAGGAGTACTTTGGAAAGATTTGATTTAATCAAGCCTTTTTATCAAACCCTAGGTCAATGATGCAACAAACCCTAGTTCTATGATGATCTAATTATAAGAGATGTACAACAAATCTCCAAAAACCAATTATATAGGGAGGATCAGGAAGATGATAGAACATGTGTCTCGGATGCGGAGATGTCAGAGGACTATTTCAAAAGTGCCCAAGTCCTGAAAGGTTGAATCTTCTAAAATTGTAAACTGGAGAAATGTTGTAGAGACCACCCTAATGCCAGATTTGAAGTCTGCTGGGGCGGGAAGACTAGTTTGCACAGAGGAATACTCCCAATATGTTGTCAAATCTTGAAACCCTGATCCTTGCTCAATCTTCCTGTATCTTCATATTTCCTAGATCTCGCACCTATAACCTGCACACAAGAAGAAGAGAAGGGGTTTGGGGGTTATGGTGTTTAGGGACTTGCCTTAGTCAAATCCTGGGATAACATTCAAGCTTCTCAACACCATTGATAGATAAAGAGAGTGTGTCCTTGCAGGGCAGAGCCTAAATACAAAATTAATATGATGAAATCAAATGATGATGAACAACAATGATATCACCTATGTGATGAAACCCTTAGGAGGATGAAGGCTCTTCAACTCATAAGGAGAGATAGATGATAACTTCAAACTTGCAACAACACACACAATGACAATGCAAATCTACTCTAGAATCACAATGAATGCTTTGAATGCTCTTTACTCCAATGCTTCAAGTTGGCTATCTCTATCTAGGTTCATAATGATTTCAAAAACACACTTATATATGCTTTCCCGTTAACATTTGTCAAATTAAACCAAAAGAGCCGACAAGGAGAAACCTTTTTAAAGGTCCTAAGCTGACATACATTTAAATTTGCCCTAACCAATCAAGGAAGATTTGAGTGTGGGCACCCAAGTCTTGAGGCTCCTTTTTGGTCTGGGGTAAGATAAAATATGGGCCCCTTGTTCCCAATTTACATTGGTTTCAGGGAATTTTGCATCGGGATGAATATTTATAATGTATAATGTAATCACGGGGACCTAGGAGCTAAATGAGGGGGTAAAAAGACATGTGTCCACTTTTTACTCCATAACATTTAGCCCCCACTCTAATGTGTGTATGATCTTTTGATATGTACATGCATAAAAGTATAGTTAAATCATATCAAACACTAGAGAGAAGACACATCCTAAGTTCAAAAGACTATTTCTAGCCCCCAAGCATAGGCAAACATAAGAAAACACTTGACGGTCACGCAAAACACAGAGAATATAGTAAGTAAGCACACAATACATAAAGAAGATAGGGAAGAGGCACGTAATACACAAAGAAGGCATGAACATAATCACATAGTATACAAGGTATACACAAAGAGAAGACATGACTAAACAATGATGCTACCCTAACTAGCCGATGGGGAAGCTCGTCACTACACGCCTCCATCAAAAAGCACAAAAAATGCAGCGTGGGGGGAACTCATCGCTATGCACCACCACAAAACATGCAAGACACACGGCATGGGGGAGCTCATCACTATGCGCTGCCACAAAACATGCAAAATCCACAAGGAAGACACACGGAATACATGAGCATCATAGAGTATGTCGTCGACACACTATATGTCTAAAACACCTCAAACATGGGTGATGGGGTGGAGCTCATTGCTATGTGCCACCATCTAAGACATGCCAAACACACCTGACGATTGAGCTATTCTACCACAATCGCCAAAAACATGCTTAAGGGTGAATAACTAAAGATCCAACCCCACCTTTGTAACTGACTTTTAAAAGGATGTGCAACCACTCAAGGGAATACACAATCCTGCCTTCCACAAAAGGGCTTTCAAAAACATACAACCCCACCTTCATCATGAAGACACATTATAGTGAAAAGGAAGCATGTGCACAAAGTATACAACCCCACCTGCATCATGAAGACACCTTACAATGAAAAGGAAGCATACGCGACACACAAAACAAAGTATACAACCCCACCTACATCACGGAGACACCTTTTAGTGAAAATAAAGTATGCATAAACATGCTTTATTATAATATCTAAGATATCCAAGCATTTACCACAATATATGCCCCCACCTTAAAGTGGTTGATCTCGCTTGCTGGTAGCAATCATGTTTAAGGTAAGGTTGAAAACACATGAGGGAACAAGAGCTTTCGCAAAGCCCGTGCCCTAAAGTGACATGTGTTTACGATCGCTGATTGTTTCCAATAATCACAATAGAAACATATTAAACATGATTGCAAAGATGATGATTACAATATAAAGCAATCAACTAGTAGCAATCATGCCCATAAGGCAACAATATATGCCTTATATATACCCCAATATATGCCCCCACCTTAAAGTGGTTGATCCCGCTTGCTGGTAGCAATCATGTTTAAGGTAAGGTTGAAAACACACGAGGGAACAAGAGCTTTCCCAAAGCCCATGCCCTAAAGTGACATGTGCTTACGATCATCGATTGTTTCCAACAATCACAATAGAAACACATTAGTATTATATGCTAATGATTAACAAACTTCAGTTAGAAAATCTTATGTAAGATAACAACCAAATCATCTTGCGAACAAATGATACAAAAATAAGGCAACATACCACTTAATAAACTGAGGCTATACTTACGGGTTCAGAACTAAGTATAGCTGTGAGGTTATACTTCAGGTATCTCAGAACTGAGTGTAGCTACAAGGTGAGATACAAAAACATTCCAAAATGCTTAGAAGCATATTTAGAGTATTGCAAAGGTTTGTTACAAGAATTTCACAACACTACATATGATCACATCACAACACAAAGTGATTCTACTAGTCAAGTGTCAGTATCAAATTAACCCCATCTTCATATATGGACTAGGTCCAATTTTGTTTTCTTATAGGGACACATGATCCTTATCAGTGTTTATTCATTATCGTCATTTGCCAACTAGTATAGCCATGGAAGAGTGAAATCATGAAAAATGAAAGAGGAGACAAAAGTGACCTAGGTTTACAACGTGGGAAGATGCCCCCAAGACACCATCCACAACATTATGCCCCCAAGGCACCACACTCAACAATTACAATAAGAAAGAGTGAGAATAGAAGAATATAGAAACAAATAGAGGGAATTTCACAACAGAGGTGGTCTCCTTGTATCCTTGACCTTACAAGAGCATCAAGGGTTATCCAAGGAGACCTAAACAACATTCAACACAATACAGCGGAACACAACACTACACATAAGAGGAGGCCACCCGTGAGAGTAACTCAAAGAGGTGATACATCAAAGGTGGTTGAATGGATGAGAAATACTTACCTGGTAATGGTTGTCTTTGATCTTGATTTTTATATGTACTGTTAGGTCTTGGTGCTTTCTTTTGAGCTTCTCCTTTCCCTTCTAGTCTTGGTAGTTGTATTTTCCAAGGGAGTTTCTTTGTCGACCATCAAGGGTTCATGATTTTCCGCACTTTTCTATATTTGTAAAGAGGAAGTCAGTAGAGAAGTAATATTATGCTTTTGTAATGGATAGCTTTTCTCTTGAAGATTTTCTCCCAATTCATGTAAGGATGGTAGAGGAGGAACCCTAAAAATTCATTTTCATTTCGGTTGAGGTGGTATTGGAGCATCTTGAACCTTAGCAATGTTATTTTCTTTTTGATTAAGCTCAACATCCATCCCTAAAGGATTTAATGTGAGAGCTCTTCTTTTGTAGGGAGAGCATTGGAATGAAGGGAAAGTAGAGTGTTGTTAAGAGGATTGTTGGTTATTGCTTCTTTAGTGATGTTTAGGGGTGTTCAGCATGTGACCAAAGGAGAACTATTCATGGTCTCTGTAGCCTTAGAGATATCCAAGGTACTTAAATATTCAAGCAAAGGTAGGAGATCCATAGGATTTGTTATAGGAACCTCATGTATTATGTTGTTGATGAGAGTTTTAAGATTAGTAGATGAACATACATTATCTACCAATTAAGGAGTCTTTTTGAGAGGAAGCTCTTCATTCTCTAATGCTCCCTCTTTTAAAGGTAGAACATTGGAATGCAGAGAGGGTAAGGTGATGTCAAGGAATGTATCAATGATTTCATCCTCTTGTGCCAAAATATCCTCACAAGTGGGGACCATTTTGGGAGAGGGATGGGATGAGATAGACAAAGGATAGGTCAGCCTCATATGTCTTAGAGATGATATCCATGATATCATCATGAAATGTAGTAGAAAAAGAAGAATCATCACCATCATCTTCCTCATGATTATTCATGAATTGTGTGAGATCGTCTAATATCAAAGGATATATACCCATGAGGGTTGTGAAGCTATCAAAAGTAGATATATAACAAAGAATTTCATATGTGGAACCCATAGAAATGTCAATATCATATATGCATGCTATGTGATTTAAGGCTTGAGGATGTTTATTAGTGAATTTAGAGAAATTTTCAAAATCTAGGATGTAGGCAAACAAAGCCTCCAAAGATGAACAAGAAGCATCCATAATGAGCATATTATATGCACTTTTTCCAAGATTATGTAAGATTTTCAAATGAATAATCAAAAATATGCTATAAAAATGCAAGATCTGATTTGAAAAATCAACAAGATGCAAATGCTCGAAGCTACAAGTTCATCGAAATGTTAAGTATGAAAAAGATGAATGATGAGACTCACGTGCACACTAGATCAAACCCTCTTTCACAATAACATTCAAGGACATGACCAAGCCAAATCACTACCAAAAGGAGGTGGACTTAACAATAGATCTTGTACTCAAGAATTCTATGGAAAGATCTTATTTAATCAAGCCTTTTTATCAAACCCTAGGTTAATGATGCAACAAACCCTAGTTCTATGATGATCTAATTATAACATAAGATGTATGGAAAATATCCATAAACCAATTGTATGGGGAGGATCAGGAAGATGATAGAACTTGTGTCCCAGATGCGAAGCTATCAGAGGACTATTTCAAAGGCACCCAAGTCCTGAAAGGTTGAATCTTTCAAAACTGTAAACTAGAGAAATGTTGTAGAGACTGTCCTAATGCCAGATATGAAGTCTATTGGGTTGGGACATGAAGATTAGGGTGTAAACATCCAAGTCTTGCACAGAGGAGTACTAAAATATTGTCAGACCCTGAAAGCCTGATCCTTGCTCAGTCTTCCTGTATCTTCATATTTCCCAAATCTCGTACCTGTAACCTACACACAAGAAGAAGAGAAGGGGTTTGGGGGTTATGGTGTTTAGGGACTTGCCTTAGTCAAATCTCAGGATAGCATTCAAGCTTCCCAACATTGTTGATAGATAAAGAGAGTGTGCCATTGCAAGGTAGAGGCTAAACACAAAATCAATATGATGATGATGATGATGATGAACAACAATGATATCACCTATGTGATGAAACCCTTAGGAGGATGAAGGCTCTTCAAATCATAAGGAGAGATAGATGATAACTTCAAACCTGCAACAACACACACAATGACAATACAAATATGCTCTAGAATCATAATGAATGCTTTGAATGCTCTTTACTCCAATGCTTCAAGTTGGCTATCTCTATCTAGGTTCATAATGAATTCAAAAACACAATTATATATGTTTTCCCACTCACATTTGTCAAATTAAACCAAAAGAGTCGACAAGGAGAAACCTTTTTAAAGGTCCTATACCAACAAACATTTAAATTTTCCTTAAGCAATCAGGGAAGACTTGGGTGCAGGTGCCCAAGTCTTGAGGCTCCTTTTTGGTCTAGCGTAAGATAAAATATGGGCCCCTTGTTCCAAATTTACATTGGTTTTAGAGAATTTTGCATCAGGATGAATATTTATAATGTATAATGTAATCACGGGGACCTAGGAGCTAAACAAGGAGGTAAAAATGCATGTGTCCACTTTTTACTCCATAATAGACTTATATATAATTTTACTTATACTAAGGTATGTCTTAGTATTTTAAGGGCACCTTTGAATGGATAACCGTCATAAAAAATTTACTTAACAAGCAGGATCGACCATCAAATTTAGGCCCTAAGCCCCACTAGAAAAAGGTAACTACAAGAGTAAAAATCTTTTTAATAAGTAATCAAAATATTTCCCAAATTAATTGACAACTCAACAACTATTGATTAAGGAAATGAAAATACTTTAATCCATAAAAAATATTAAATCAATTAATTAAATAAAGGGCACGCACACAAATTATGAAACTAACTTTAAAACTATTTATTTTCCCTAAGCGTGAGAGAGATCAGTTTCCCCATAAAAATCCTTTAATTTTTGAGTCAACTAGATAATAGCATTAATCAAGGTTCCTATCGCACATCAACACATAGTTAATTGCCATCAATAATCATTTTAACTGATAAGAATAATAATCAGAATAAATTAAACAATTAATCAAACAAATAATTTAATAATCAAAATAAATCTATATCATAAATTAAAGAAATAATTTGTCCGTAACATTCTTAATAAGGTCTTATTAATATAAAAGTCACTTGTAATATAATAGGTGGCCTTACACTATTGATTAGGTAACATGCAGTATTAATTTCCTTTACCTAAACTTTTGGTACAATCTAGACCCATTGAGCACACTCCTAGCCCTCTCTATTGCCATGTTCATGCATTCTACAAATCCATTCTACTCAAGGGTATATGGAGTTGTCTTTTCCCTTTAATGTCATTCTCCTTACAAAATTTTCTCCTAAGAAAATAAATCTGTGTCTTCTTGGAATAACCATCAATAAATGATACATAATAAAAAGATTTTGAAAAATAAGGAACATCCACAAGATCTAATACATTAGAATGGATAAGATCCAAATCCCAGAGGAATTTAAAAACCTAGGTAAAACTAAACACAATTTTATTTTCCATAGATATAGTACTCACAAATATTAAACTCAAGAGATCACTCAATAAGCCCCTCTACAAAAATTTTATTTTTTCAAGGTCTATAGACATCTCATCATTATGGCCCTTGTGTTGGTCCCATATCATTGTCTTTTTGTTGGGTAACTTGCTCTCTGAGGTAAGAGCATAATTAGGTACCCAAAATTCATGACCATGATAATTGGATACAAAAAATCTTTTACTGATAGGTTTTGATGACAAAGGTGTATATTTTGTAGATCTCTTCACCACATTTACAAAAGAAATATAGCATTATATGTAAGTACTACCATCAAGTCAAAAGAGAGTACCAACTTGAATATGCTTCATGAGCACCATAGATTCTTGAACCATCTTATAAGCTCCATTTCCAAAGATAAATTGCATGCCCACATTATTCATTTTACTTCTACATAATAGGTTTTGTGTCAAACTAGGGATGTGTAAGACTATAGTAATCCCCTCAATCCTCCCATTAGAGAATCATAATTTGACTCTCCCATGGCCAATAATGCTAAGATATGATTCCCCAAAAATGTTTTGAGAATCATAATGTGGAAGGTTGATCATTGGTGGTTGGTGCTCCTCGAATGGAGATGCGGCCACGACGAGTGGTGATGACACAATTAGGTGTTTTGGCTCTAATGGTAATGGTAGAAATGTGGTAGGAGGATTCTTCTATGCAACCCACAATGGAGTCAAAAGAGGATGGAGGGGTGACAACATTGTAGGTTTGATTGGAGAATGAGGCTTTGCATTTGTTGTGATCGGGAAGCGGATCCTTGTATGCTCCTAAGTTTGCATTGGGCATTGTTTGGGTGATTCATCAATGGTGATATCATCATGATCGACAAGGTCTTGAATACATTATTTAACCTCATACAATCATAAGTTTTATGACCCTTGACACGATGGTATTCACAATATGCATTCTCATTAAACCATGAGGGTTTAAATTGGTTGTCATCGTATGGTCTAATGGCGGGCAATTAGATGAGGTCAGCATTCCAAAAGGTCCATCAAGACAATCTAACACACCCAAATGAAAATTCACACCCTTAGGTGAACCCATCAAAAATGTCTTGAGAAACCTTTTGAAAGCTGGCCTCATCCAAATACCTGCCATTAGAGCATACAATGACAACCAATTTAAACCCTCATGGTTTAATGAGAATGCATATTGTGAATACCATCGAGTCAAGGGTCATAAAACTTTCGATTGTATGAGGTTAAAGAATTATATTCAAGACCTTGTTGATCGTGGTGATATCACCATTGATGAACCACCCAAACAATCACCCAATGTAAACTTAGGAGCATACAAGGATCTGCTTCTTGATCACAACAAAGGCAAAGCCTCATCCTCCAATCAAACCTACAATGTCGTCACCCCTCCATCCTCTTTCGACTCTATTGTGGGTCACATATAAGAATCCTCCAACTACATTGATACCATTACCATTGGAGCCAAAACACCTAATTATGTCGTCACCACCCATTGTGGCCGCATCTCCATTCGAGGAGCACTAACCACCAATGATCAACCTTCCACATCCGCACCCACTAACCACCCACCCACAAACAAGTACAACCTTCTCAAGCACCTTGGGAAAACCCCCGCACAAATCTCTATCCTAGAGTTGCTTCGCACATCTTCTCTCCACAAGGAATTCCTTGACAAAGCCTTGATAGAGACCTGCGTCCCTACCGACTTGAATGTTGATCAATTCCAAGCCAATGTGGGACACATCTCATCGCCACATCATCTCACCTTTTCCAAGCATGACCTTCCCACCTCAAGCACATCCCATAATGAAGCTCTCCATATTGAAGTACATATCCAAAAACATACCATAAAAAGAGTCTTGATAGATGGTGGCTCTGGCCTAAACCTTTGCACTCTTAAAATAATACAACAAATGGGATATTATGATGTAGTTGTAGACTCAAGTGAGATCATCACTATCAAGGGATATGATGACACTGAGCATCTATCCAAAGGAACCATAAAGATTCCCATCCAAGTAGGACAGAAGATTTTGGAGACCAAATTTCAAGTGCTTGATCTTGATCTCCCTTACAATATCCTCCTCAGTCGTCCATGGATCCATGACATGTAAGCCATTCCATCAACATATCATCAATGCCTCAAGTTCCCATTCAACGGCATGGAAGTCATAATCTATGTTGACCCACATCCTGTTCAATATTGCACATTCTTGGAAGGACATGATGTTGAAAGAACACCAATACACTAAAAGGGGGGTGAATCAGTGTATGTTAAAAACTTTAAAAAGAAACCAATGGTTAAGAATTAAAGGCACACATAAATCACATACACACAAGGAAACACCAGATATACATGGAAAATCCTAAAAGGGAAAAGCCACGGTGAGAATGTTGCTTGAGTTTATTGCTCAAATCCAACCTCATAATAAAAGATTTTATAGATGTTTTTTAAGCATCAAATTATAGGTACATTGACACCTAGGACAATGTTTTATGGCTCCAACCTTCAGGTGCACTATACACCTAATTGAGCACCAACCCAATACAATGAGGCACCAACCCCTAAATCCTTAAAAATTATGATATGCAGACGCTAGTTCTTCACTAACCTAAAATGCACCCTTTCAATTCTTATACAGTCTCACCCGCACTTCTGCACTCTGTGTTCTCATTAACAAAACTTTATCTTCTCTCTATGCTCTCTACATTCTCTGCTCACTTTAACAAAAACTCCTACCCTCTCATTGCATGACTTTAATGCTCTATGTACGATGTGTTCGTATTAACACAGTCTAATTTCTCTCTTGCATACACCTTGCAGCATTCACACATCAACCCCTACTTTTGCAAGCGTCTATTTTTAATATTTCTGTGAGAAGTAGTTGCACAACTGCAACTCATTACAAAACTAAAATTGTTTTAGCAAACTAAAAATCAACAGTTTCAAAATCATTACATAACAAACAACAATCAGTTTAACTATCACAAAATAGTATAATGATTGTAAAATGGAACCGTTGCCTTAGCATTCGCAATGTGTAAAACAATGGACATTGTGTACACTCTACAAATAATATAGTCTTCAATCTCTAAAAAAAATTATTGGTGAAATGTCCCTTCCCTAGACTTAGCCTACATCCCCTTTATCAGCGAAAACACATTATTACAAACTTTACCCTTTTTCCATTCTATCAACAAATTTTCCCTTTTTTGAAGCATCCCCTCGAATAGTTTATTGGAAAGAATTCAATTTCATGAACTTGAGCATGTTTCCTTTGTTATCAAAAAATTCTCAATTTTAAGAACCTTAGCCTTTAACTTGATCTCCCTATGCCTTTATCGGCAAAAACACCAAAGTGTGAACTAACATTCCTTCATGCCTTTTGTCGCCTAATCAGCGTATCGATGAAAAGACTTACTTGCGAATAAGTTCACAAAACACCAACTTTCCCGACAACAAAATCCTTGCACCTCTAACATTCTTTTTCCATGCCTTCTTCTTCTTGTTCGATGAATCGACAAAAATAGAACTCTCAAACTTTCGAAGTCTTAAGCTTTTCAAAAGATGTCATTACAGGTTTGCCTTCTCAAGCCTCTATCAACCAGTCGGCAAATTGGAAAAAAATTGAACTTGTGAACAAGTCCACAAAACAAATACTTTGTCGATATCATAAGACTTCTCACTTCAAATACCTTTCTCCATGCCTCTATTAGCAAATCGCCAAATTGGCAAACCAACAAGCTTCGTAACTCTTGAAATAACCTTTTGCCAAGACTTAACACATTTTCTCTCTTCCAAATCTTTAACGAAAGCACTTCCCCTTTCTCTGTTGTTAGCGAATCGGCCAAAAATGAAATTGGCGAACTAGTCAGTTCACAAACTGAAGAAATCTTTGACTGGCTATAACAGCCAAATTTCACCCAAACCTCACAAAAATGAAACTGTGAATACCCATTTGGGTTATTAACAAGATGAAGTCTTCAATTTGGACAAACAACCTAAAATGGCCTCTATTCCAATTAATCTTCTTATCTCAATGCAATCTCATCAATAGAACAAAGATAGAGACATCATCCTTTGACATTAATGACAATAATGCCAACAATTTCAACAATTAGTTGACACAACTCATCATTTATTTGACATCAATGACAACAATTCAACAATTCAACCATCCACTTCCCAACCAAAATCATCCACCAATTACAATGACCCCTCTAACATTGCATCCACCTCATCACCATCATCCATTCTTAAGATCAAGATCAAAGCAAGTGACCTAGGGTGTGGAGAGTATGACCTACATGGTACCTTTTGTGTAGGGCAACTTCTACCAACCCCCAGAATGTTTGGTACACCTAAAGAAGTCTCTACGATGATCATCAAATGTAAATTGTCTCCCATCTTTGAAACAAAGCACTTGATAGAACAAGATGTCCTTGAAGATATTTCATCATGGATCTACAAAGACAAAGATGAAGTACCAGCAGCTCCTACCCTACCCGTTGAACAATATGGCAAGGGTCTAGAAATTGTCAAAAACATGGGCTATAAAGAACAAGGTGGTATGGGCCTTCACAAGCAAGGGATCCTTGAACCTATCCAAGAAACCAAAAATCCATACCTTTGAGGTTTGGGGTATGGAAAACAAGAGCTTACCCCCACATACATTGAATGTATCTTAAGTGAGGTTGCAAGAGCTTTTCTCGTAATCAAAAACACTAGTGAAGAGGATTATCAAGACTCTTTCGCCAATTTTGCCAAATTATTTAAATCCTCCATTTGCACCATTTATAGCCTATCCACCATGCCATCAAGATCCAATGACCTTCCACTTGTCTATCCACAACTCATCAACTAGGACCAATAAGGACCTCTCGTCCTTGATGTCACACAAAATGACAATAGTCAAACTAATGGGGGTTAGAGACCACTTACCCCTTGGAGATCATAGAGATAGCTACATCATAGAGATAAACACATCCTCATACTTCGGGGAGACATCCACATCTCTTAGTCATAAAAATATGAAAATAAAAATAACATCCCCTAGTGAAAACCATGTTGTGGCACTTTCAGATGAAGAAAAAATCAAAATAAAGGACGTATCTTCTAGTGAAAACCTCCCTGAGGCACAAGAAGATGAGAAAATGGATCTCCCTGAGGTCCCTAAATTGTATCAAGAGTGGTCACCCATCCTCATAGAGGCATCACAATAAATGAACCTCAGCACTGAGGAGTCACCAAAGATCACCGTTCGAGTTGCTTCCCTAACATCAGTAGAACAAGATGCCTTTTTGGCATTCTTCAAAGAAAGGAGTCATAACTTTGCATGGACCTATGTTGATATGCTAGGGTTGGACTGTGCGTTAGTCATCCATCATCTTGCTATACATCCTGATGCAAAATCAATAAAGAAAAAACTCAGAAAAATAAATCCACAAGTGGCACTATTCGTCAAATAAGATCTAAATAAGCTCCTAGATGTGGGATTCATTTGTCCTATCGACTATCCTAAGTGGGTGTTGAATATTGTGCCCATAGCCAAAGTCACTGGGGGCATCTGAGTATGCACGGACTTTAGGGACCTTAATAAGGCTTGCCCTAAAGATGACTTTCCTCTACCAAACATCGACATCATTGTCGATCTCACAGCTAGGCATGAAATGCTATCACTAATGGATGGATTTTCTAATTATAATCAAATCAATATTGCCAAAGAAGACCAACATAAGGCATCTTTCATATGTCCATGGGGTACATACTGCTTGGTTGTAATGTCCTTTGGCCTTAAGAATGCAGGTACCACCTATCAAAGAGCAATGATCATGATCTTCAATGATCTCTTCCATAGCATCAAGGAAGATTATGTTGACGACCTATTGGGAAAATCAAAAACAAGGGATGAACATTTACAAGTGCTAGCAAAAATATTTGATTGGCTAGAACAATACAAAGTAAGGCTTAATCCTATGAAATGCGTCTTTGGCTCAGTCACCTCCGAAAAGCTCCTAGGCTATATAGTATCAAGACGAAGCATAGAAGTGGACCCCGCAAAAGTGAAAGCAATAGTGGAAATGCCTCCTCCTAAGAATCTCGAGTATCTATGAAGCCTACAAGGAAATTTTCAATGAATAAGACATTTTGTAGCTCAACTAGCTGACAAGTGTCAACCATTTCAGCATCTCCTCTAAAAAAATAGCATTCACATGGGATGAGAATTGTCAAAAGGCCTTCGAGCAGTTAAAATAATATCTCTCTAAGCCTCCCATCCTTATTGTTGCAAGTATGGGCCTAACCGGTGTTGTAATTGATGTCAACATACTCCTGTTACATTGATGATAAGGATTGGATGAGCTATGTGCTGAGGATATTGAGAAAATTAGTCCTAATCAGGAACAAAGAACGAGAGTGAAGATAGTGAGGTAAAGATCCCAACTAAGATGAAGATCAGAGGATGTGCTTCAAAGGGTTTGTAGATATGTGTCTTAAGATAATCTAGTAAATATTTTAGAGGTCCACATGAAGATCTGAAGAAGTTATGGCCACTTAAGTAAAACCAGTTCTGGCAGATGTTCAGAGGTGAGAATAACACAGATAGGTCCGATAAGATCTGGAAATGCAATAGCTTGTTCTATGGATCTGGTGGAGTGTTTAGGAAGTTAATATGAACTGACAACTCAATTGGTTCATGGTCTGAAGGTCCGCAAGAATCTATTCCAATATGACAGTGATGACAGACTGTGTTCTTGAGGTTCCAAATGAAGGAGAGAATGATTTTAGTAAGCAGTGTGGATGTTCTTGGTGATTTAGGAAAGCTTGTGGAGGTCCTTGGATTATGTCCAGTTCGTGTTGGTGGTCCACTTTGAAGTTTGAGCTTGTAATTGAAGAATTACTTCCAGATGATGATGTTCTTCCTAAGTCCGGCCGATCGGATGAGTTACACCTCCTGCAGATGATCTTGAAGATGCTCTATGAAGAATGGTGTATTCCTAAAGAAGGATTGAAGTCTCAGATCTATGTGGCCAATAGCATGTTGATCTGCGTAAAGTCCTTTTGTAATAAGTCATGTTGTATTTATGTATTTGCTCTGTAATGTATGCTGACTTGGATGATTATCCCTAAGTCAATGTCTTGTATAAATAAGGAGTTGTAAAGTCATTTCAAAAATGTCTTGTGGAGATGAGAGGGTGGTAAAGAGGAGCAGAGCGAAAGGCAGAGCAAAAGTATTGAGCTTATATGGAATTGACTCAGGCGTGGTGAAGATGCTATTCTTCAATTCAAGTATCTAATACTCATTATTCTATAGACAGTGTGTCTCCTGTAGGCAGTGGGCCTCTTGTGAGCAGTGTGCTCGGGCAGTGGGCCCTAATTGGCATGTGCCATTTTGTTTTTCCTATTCTTTTAACAGAGAATACAATCTCGGGTTAGTCACCCCGTGGTTTTTCCCTTAACCAGGTTTTCCACGTCAAAAATCTTGATGGCTTATGTGTTAATGTGTTGCTGCACTTGAATTGTTGCATTATGTTTCCTTGATTGACTTATTATTATGCTGTTGAATTAAGAAAAGGATTTAAGTGATAAATTACAAGAAATGTTTGAACAACTGATTCACCCCCCCTCTCAGTTGTCTGTCCTAAATCTAACAATTGGTATCAAAGCCAAGTTTCTCTAAAAGGAGCTTAACCGCTTGAGGAGATCCAGGATGTCGTCCTACAAAAAGGATAGTTCAAGGTTAGATGGAACCAATTTCACTCTTTGGAAAAGTAGCATGGAATGCCACTTGCAATGTTTGGGAATACAGTATTAGATTATGGCTTCAAAGAAGTATGATCCCCCACAGAATGGTCTGTGCACCGTAGATGAAATCAGAGATGCTAAAAATAATCTATGGGCTAAAGAAGCTTTTCTAAGTGCCTTATCTAATTCAGAGCTAACAAATGTTGTTGATCTAAAAATTGCATATGAGATTTGGCAAAATCTGGAACTTCTACATGAAGGAGACAGATATGTTAAATGTGCCAAGCTACAGAGTCTAAAAGGAAAATTTGAAAACCTAAAGATGAGAGAAGATGAAAATATCACTACATTTATGCCCAGAGTAAATGAGCTTGTTTGTGGCATTAGATGTGCTGGTGGAATCTTGGATGAAGATGAGATTGTTGGCAAAGTTCTTAGATCCCTTCCTAATTCTTACAAATACAAGGTTGTTGCCATTGAAGAATTCAGATCCTATTCAGGTATCACAAGAGATCAATTGGTTGGTAAATTGGCTGCATTTGAATTGACTGATTTTGGAGATGCCCCCCCAAAGACTCAATCTGCATTCAAAGCTAGTGCCTCTGTAAAAGGAAAACAAAGGTTTGATCTGGGAGAGTACTCATCAATGAAACTATCATGGTATAAAAAAGCAAGAAAAGGCCTGGAAGAAGATGAAGCAGAACCTACTCAATTTGAAGCCCTTATTGCAAAAGGACTGCCAAGAGGATCCAGTAAGTATGAGGGGAAATTTCCTTTTAAATGTTTTAACTGCAATAAGATTGGTCATTTTGTCTCAAAATGTCCAGAAAGATTTTCAAGGTCAAATCCTAACAGATCAAGGTTTCAAAAGAAATGTTACTATGTCCATGAAGATGATGATGAAGGAGTAACAGATGATGAATCAGAAATAGGAAACAAATCCGGAAGGGACTGGATGTTTATTGCCATCAAGGAAGAAGATCCAATGCCCTCTGAATCTGTCAATCACAGAATTATAGAAAGAGCTCTGGCTACCCAAGTTGAAGAAAAGGATGATTGGGTTATTGACAGTGGATGCTCTCACCATATGACATGTGACAAAAATAAATTCATAGATTTGGAAAGGTATGAAGGAAGAGTGGTAAAATTTGGTGATAATTCTGTTGGCAGAATCAAGGGTAGAGGAACCATTTCTTTTGATGGAAGGAACAAAACCAATAATGTACTGTATGTTGAAGGTCTGAAGCACAATCTTCTCAGTGTTGGACAGTTGGTGGACAAAGGCTATGATCTCTGATTCAAAAATGGAAAATGCTAGATCTTTGAAAGTTCTGGAACAAAGATTGCATCCGGTACTCAAACAAAAGGTAATATCTTCCACTTGGTTGGTACTGGTAAAAGTTGTTTATTTGTTCAAGTTGATTAGAGTTGGTTGTGGAATAGAAGAATGTGTCATGTGAATTTTGATAATATCATCAAGATAAGCAACACCCAGGCTGTGAGAGATCTTCCAAGACTGGTGAAACCTACTAATAGCTTGTGCAAACAATGTCAGTTGGGTAAGCAAAGTAGAGTCACATTCAAAAGTAAGGATGAGTCTTCCACCATATTATTGGACTTAGTTCATACTAATTTATGTGGTCTGGCAAGAATCAGAAGTGTGCAAGGTGATAGATACTTCATGCTATTAATTGATGATTACTCCCGGATGATGTGGGTGACTTTTCTGAAAGAGAAATCAGAGGCTCTTGAGAAATTCAAAATATTCAAAGCTATGGTAGAGAATGAAACTGGATTGAACATAAAATGTCTAAGGTTTGATAGAGGTGGAGAATTCAGATCCGGTGAGTTCATAGAATTCTGTGAGAAACATGGAATAAAGAGACAGTTGTCTGCCCCAAGGACTCCATAGCAGAATAGAGCAGTGGAGAGAAAAAACTAGACCATCCAAGAAGCATCTAGAACCATGATGATGGAAGCAAATGTTCCTCAGATCTACTAGAGAGAAGCTGTAAGCACTACAGTCTATACTCTTAATCGAGTACAAATCAGAAACAATACTCGTAAGACTCCTTATGAACTCTGGTTTGGTATCACTCCCATTGTGAGGTATTTCAGAGTCTTTAGTAGCAAATGTTACATTAAAAAAGATGAATATCTACGTAAATTTGATGCTAGAAGTGATGAAGGAATATTCTTGGGTTATTCTACTCAAAGCAAAGCATACCAGTGTTATAACAAAGGATTGAGAAAGATTATAGAAAGTATAAATGTGAAGGTTGATAAGGTATTGAAAAACCCTCAAGGTTTTATGAGTATGATGAAGATGATCAAAATGATATTTTGGTCCAAGGAGTTCAAGCCCCTTCCGAAACTTAGATTCAGACTAATCCAGTGAATTAGGAAGAAGAGATAAGTTTGAATGAACCTATTCAAGAAATAGAAGTGCAAGAAAGTTCCAAAATTCCTAGGTATGTAAGACTGAATCACTCTGAAGATTAGATCATAGGTGATAAAAGAAAAGGTGTTCAAACAAGAAGAAAGATTGCTCAAGACTCAAAAGAGTATTGTCTGATTTCAAAGATTGAACCAAAGTCAGTAAATGAAGCATGCAATGATGAAAGCTAGACCAAAGCAATAAAGGAGGACCTGATGCAAATTGAGAAAAATCACACTTGGGATCTTGTTCCCAGATCTAGAAACAAGAATGTGATTGGAACCAAATGGGTATTCTAGAATAAACTAAATGAAGATGGTGAAGTAGTCAGAAACAAAGCCAGATTGGTCTACAAGGGTTACTCTCAAGTTGGAGTTGATTTTGAAGAAACTTTTGCTCTAGTGGCAAGAATTGAAGCAGTCAGGTTATTTCTTGCCTTTGCTGCCTTCAAGGACTTCAAAGTATATCAGATGGATGTCAAGTCTGCCTTCCTAAATGGTGACTTGGAAGAAGAAGTTTACATTGAGCAACCGGATGGATTTCAATTGTCTAATCACGGTGATATGGTCTGCAGGTTGAAGAAAGCACTGTATGGACTCAAGCAAGCCCCAAGAGCCTGGTATGAAAGATTGGATAAGCATCTTTTGAAGATTGGTTTCAACAAAGGTATTGCTGACAGTAATTTGTATTTCAAAATTGATCATGAAAATATCTTGATTGTTGAAGTGTTTGTTGATGATATTATTTTTAGAGGAAGAAATAGTATGTGCAAAACTTTTACAAATCAAATGAAAAGTGAATTTGAGATGTCCATGTTTGGGGAAATGAATTTCTTCTTAAGTCTGCAAATCATTCAAACAAAGAAAGGAATCTTCATTTCTCAGACCAAATATGTGAAATAATTGTTGAAGAAATTTGGGATCGAGGACTCAAAACCAATGAGTACTCCCATGGTAACTAGATGCAAATTAAGCAAAGATGATGACTCTCCTAAGGCTGATCAGAAAAAGTATAGGTCAATGATTGGAGGATTATTGTATCTCACTCAAACTAGACCTGACATTATGAATGTTGTTGGTCTTGTTGCTAGATTCCAAGCTCATCCTAGAGAATCTCATGTCATGGCAATCAACAGGATTTTTAGATATCTAAAAGGGACAGTTGAGTATGGTTTGTGGTATCCTAGAGATCATGATTTCTCTCTCCATACATATACAGATGTGGATTGGGCAGGAGATGTGGATGACTGGAAGAGTACCAGTGGTGGAGCATTCTTTTGGGGAAGAGATTGGTTTCTTGGCTGAGCAAGAAACAAGAGGCAATATCTTTGTCCACTATAGAAGCAGAATATATTGCAGCAGTAGGCAGTTGCACTCAAGTATTGTGGATGAAGCAAATGCTAAGAGACATCATAGTGGAGTATGAGGAACCTATCACAATCTTCTGTGATAATTCAAGTGCAATAAATATTCGAAGAATCTGATGTTGCATTCAAAGGCTAAACATATATCCATCAAGTTTCACTTTTTGAGAGAGCAAGTGAACAAGAATGAAGTCAGATTAGAGTTTGTGCCTTCCAAATATTAGATTGCAGATATTTTTACTAAACCTCTACCTAAGGACTCTTTTGAGTAGCTCAGGGAGAAGTTAGGGGTTATTACCCCTCTAGTTCTTAATTAAGGTGCATTGATGTGCATCAGTCTGGTGGATCTCACAGTTATATCTTATGGTTTGGATTGATGTTTGGGAAGCTGCTACTCAGGGGGAGTAGCTAGTATGATTTTGAAGTGATTCAAGTATGTGCCCTTTGCCGTGATGTCAAAGGGGGAGAGAAGACATGTGAAAAACAAGTGGTTGCTGATCAAAGGGGGAGCAATAAAGGAAGAGAGGACTTGTGAATTGTTGTTGTTGATAGGGGGAGTTGTGTTAGTAAGGAGAAGTTCTTGTCTTGATGGTTAAAATAGTTTTTCACATCATTTGTTGCCGGCAATGACAAAGGGGGAGATTGTTGCAAGTATGGGCCTAACCGGTGTTGTCATTGATGTCAACATACTCCTGTTGCATTGATGATAAGTATTGGATGAGCTGTGTGCTGAGGATATTGAGAAAATTAGTCCTAATCAGGAACAGAGAAGAATAGTGAAGATAGTGAGGTAAAGATCCCAGCTAAGATGATCAGAGGATGCACTTCAAAGGGTTTGTAGATATGTGTCTTAAGATAATCCAGTAAAGATTTCATAGGTCCGCATGAAGAGCTGAAGAAGTTACGGCCACTTAAGTAAAACTGGTTTTAGCAGATGTTCAGAGGTGACAGAGTGACACAGATAGGTCCGGTAAGATCTAGAAATACAATATCTTGTTCTGCGGATCTGGTGGAGTGTTTAGGAAGTCAATATGAACTGACAACTCAATTGGTTTGTGGTTTGAAGGTCCGCAAGCATCTATTCCAATATGACAGTGATGATAGACTATGTTCTTGAGGTTCTGGATGAAGGAGAGAATGATTTCAGTAAGAAGTAGTGTGGATGTTCTTAGTGATTTAGGAAAGCTTGTGGAGGTCCTTGGATTATGTCCAGTTCGTGTTGGTGGTCCGCATTGAAGTTTGAGCTCGTAATTGAAGAATTACTTCTTGATGATGATGTTCTTCCTAAGTTCGGCCGACCAGATAAGTCACACCTCCTGCAGATGATCTTGAAGACGCTCTGTGAAGAATGGTGTATTCCTAAAGAAGGATTGAAGTCTTAGATCTAAGTGGCTGACAGCGTGTTGATTTGCATGAAGTCCTTTTGTAATGTCATGTTGTATTTATGTATTTGCTCTATAATGTATGCTAACTTGGATGATTATCCCTAAGTCGATGTCTTGTATAAATAAGGAGTTGTAAAGTCATTTCAAAAGTGTCTTGTGGAGATGAGAGGGTGGTAAAGAGGAGCAGAGCGAAAGGCAGAGAAGAAGTATTAAGCTTAAATAGAATTGACTCAAGCATGGTGAAGATGCTATTCTTCAGTTCAAGTATGTAATACTCATTATTTTGTAGACAGTGTGTCTCCTGTAGGCAGTGGGCCTCTTGTGAGCAGTGTGCTTGGGCAGTGAGCCCTAATTGGCATGTGCCATTTTGTTTTTCCTATTCTTTTAACAGAGAATATAATCTTGGGTTAGTCACCTCGTGGTTTTTCCCTTAACCAGGTTTTCCATGTCAAAAAACTTGATGTCTTATGTGTTAATGTGTTGCTGCACTTGAATTGTTGCATTATGTTTCCTTGATTGACTTATTATTATTCTGTTGAATTAAGAAAAGGATTTAAGTGATTAATTGCAAGAAAGTTTTAAACAACTGATTCACCCTCCCTCTCAATTGTCTATCCTAAATCTAACACTTATTCCACAAAAGCAAGGATAACACCTACTCTATATCCCCACAACAGAAATAGTGATAGGGGTCGTGTTAGCACAACATGATGAACAAGGAAAGGAAAGAGCCATTTACTACATCAGTCATACCTTAGTGGTGTATGAGATCAATTATACCCCCATTGAATGAGCATGCCTTGCAGTTGTCTTCACATCTCAAAAACTAAGACATTACGTGCTCAATCATAAGACGAAGCTCATAGTGAAAATTGATCCACTAAAGTACTTGTTGTCACGAGTAGCTCTCACAAGATGAATGGCTAAGTGGGTCATGATCTTAAGTGATTTTGACATAGAATACACAAAAAGGAAGGCCATTAAAGGACAAGTCATTGTAGACCAGCTAGCTAATGCACCAATCCCTACAGAATATCCACTCCTTTCAGAGTTTTTAGATGAGTCAATCCTCGTAGTAGCACCTACAACAAAGTAAAAAATGTATCCTGATGGATCCTACACACATCGAGGCTTAGGGGGAGGAAATCTCTTTGTGACCCCTCAAGGAGATTGCATACCAAAGTCCTACAAAATAACATTTCCATACACCAACAATGTTGTAAAGTATGATGCTCTTATCACAGGACTCCGAATGGCCATCCAGTGGGAAATTAAGAAACTAATGGTCTACAACGATTCCCAACTAGTCATTAAACAAGTCAACAATGAGTACAAAACAAAAGATGATAGGCTCCTACTATATAAAAGAATGTTTGATGACTTCAGAGAATATTTATATGAAATCCACTTTAAGCAGGTTCCAAGTTTGAACAATAAAGCAGCAGATGCCATGGCTACCATAGGATCTTTGGTTGACATGAAGAAGAATAGCCAGAAATGTGAATTCCTTATTGAAGAGCTATAGGTGCCCACTTATAATGTGCCATAGTCTTAGTTAGTGTGCTACATTGTTGGTCCCTTATCCCCATGGTATCAAGACATCTACCAATATCTCCATGATGACATCATTGCACCTAACCTATCATCCAACCAATGACGATCCTTCATCTGCCAAACCTCTTGTTTCTCCCTCATCAATGACACACTATACCAAAAGAGTCTTGATGGTACCCTTCTAAGGTGTCTTGATTCTAGAGAAGCCAAAACAACCTTGCAAGAGGTACATGAGGGTATTTGTGGGGCACACTCAAGTGGACCTACAATTATGAAGAAGATTCTATAAACATGATCTACTACTGGCCAACCATAGAAAATGATGCTAACCAATTTGTTAAGAAGTGCTTGCCTTGTCAACAACACAGGGATCTCATCCACGCCCCATCTCAAGAACTACAACCTATCATAACTCTATGGCCCTTTTCATAGTGGGGTCTCAACCTCGTGGGAAAAATCCACCCACCCTCCTCTAATGAACATAAGTTCATTATCACCACTACCGAATACTTCACTAAGTGGGTAGAAGCCATTCCACTCACTTTCACTACCGGAATCCAAATCGATAAATTCATCCTTCATTACATCATATGGCCCTATGGAATCCCTCTTTC
Organism: Cunninghamia lanceolata; assembly: GCA_027924645.1. Taxonomy (NCBI): domain Eukaryota; kingdom Viridiplantae; phylum Streptophyta; class Pinopsida; order Cupressales; family Cupressaceae; genus Cunninghamia; species Cunninghamia lanceolata. Next base: position 3,054,215 of record BSBN01000787.1, on the reverse strand, counting down.
CATCATTAACAAAAATGAGAAACTATTTAAGAACCAATAAGTCTACACTCTTTGCCAAAAATTCCATATCCAACATCATTTCTCCACTCCATACTACCCGAAAGGTAATGGTCAAGCTAAAGCTTCCAATAAAACCATCCTCTAAATCTTAAAGAAGACGGTAAATGAAGTTGGTCGTGACTGGCACTTGCAACTCAACCCCACCCTTTGGGCCTACCACAAAAGCATCCATACCCAGGCTACATGAACCACATCATATTTCTTGGTGTTTGGTTCTAAAGTCATCCTCCCCATCAAGGTTGAGCTCCCTTCTCTCAAGATTTATCTACAGAATCTTATTGATGTGGAGGAATATTAGGTTGTACGCCTAAATGAGCTAGAACTATTGGATGAGAAGTGCCTCAATGTTCTTAACCACCTTCAAGCTTATCAGAATCACCTACACAGAATCTATAATAAGAAAATCAAGACCCACCAATTTGAGATAGGTGATCTAGTCCTCATGGAAAACCAAAGAAATCTACAAGAGCATCACAAGAAGGGCAAGTTTGAACCTAATAGGTTAGGACCCTATGTCATCACAACTAGTTATGGATCAAGAGCCTATCAACTTGCAACACCTGAGTGGCAGCCTTTGGATGAGCCGATGAATATCATGCACCTAAAAAAGTTCTAGGCTTAACTGATCCAGATATCCCAATCAAAAAATATAAAAAATATAAAATCCAAAAAGAAAAAGAAAAAATCGAGTGCAATAAAGTCATCCAAAGGTGAAAATCACTTCAGTGACACCTTGGATAAGTACCATGGTGAAAACCTATCTCAGACGCCATGTGTAGTGGCCGATTCTACCATCTAATAAGTCCTCACCTTCATCCATATCACTTCATCTCCCCTCCATCTCATGGCTTGGAATAACAAACATTCAACATCACTTATCCCATCCCTTCATCAACCACCTGAGGTAAATTAAAGAAAAGAGGATCCTTGTATGCCCCCTTGTACAACAAAAAACTAGAAAAATACAAAAACATTACAAAATCACCAAAACCCAAAATCAAAAAAAAAATAGAAAACTAGAAAATCCAAAAAAATCAAAATATGCCCAAAATCCCAAAAATATTAGAAAATTAAAAAAATCCCAAAAACAACCACATCATCATCAAAACATTCCAAAATCTTTCAACCCATCCTGAACCATCCCTACATCATCACTACAAACCAGAACTACATAACATCACCACCTGCATCATAATGTGCCTTGATCCCGTGGATACAAGGTATGTAGGTAGTCTAGAATACGAAGGAAGTATCATGTACACAGGTACATAAGATGCACCCGTCCAACCCATTTGGATGGTCCCTATTCCTTTAGCTTATACTAGATCCAAGCGCAATACACTTACTAAGCATACTTCCAAAAGCATCATATCTCACACAAAAATCATCAATCATCAAGCCAACTACAGTCACGACACATGGCCTGTATCTTTTTGCCAATCTTTCTACTTTTATCCTTATCATCTAATCGATCCTTGCCTTAACAAATATATCATTCCTACAATAGGCAAAATCCATCAAATCAACACTTATCTTGGCAAGAGATACAATGATTGTTTGTTTGATCAATTTGGTCTTTTTGGTTATTTATTTTTATCTTTTGTCTCATTCTAAGGATCACTTCAAAACTTCCTTGATCTCACTATATCATGGTATGTGGAAAAAAAATACCTGGAATAGGGCATGGTCATTATTTCTGTATGTTGTGCTTCTGGGTTGGTTTCATTACTCCAAGCCTATATTCATATCTTGAGAAATGTAGGGTCAGTTCTAGCATGTATTGTTTTCCTTTTTTCATCGAAGGTTCATCATGCCTTTTATGTACTAAGGACTTATGCTATGAGTCCCCTTCCCTCATCTAGGCAAGAATGTACTATCTTGGGCATGCATGGGATCATCCTATTGTTTGTGGGTCTAGTCATGAAAAGATGGATACACATCATCACCCTGGTCCTACATACCTTGGTGAACATATCCGCTTTTGCTTTAATAAATCTAGGATTTCTCTAAAAAATATAAACACAATATCCTATCTCAATCCATCATCTTTAGCCTACACCCAACCCCCATCCATTGAACAATATCATCCCCTCAAAAAGAAAAAGGACCTAACCAATCCCATCCCACAACCACTCTAACCAACCTAACAATCTCCTACTCTCCCATTCCATAACCAATCCTATCCAGTCCCAACCCATCCAACAATGCCTCTCTAACAATATGGTGTCTAGTGACCAAATACTCGTCATCCCCAACCTATCCCAACCCCCTCCTAACCATCCCCAAACCTAACCATCTCCCAACCCCCCAACCTCTTCACCATGGTTCTAAGCATCATAATGTATCATGACAAACATCCATCATCCTGCATACACAACATCATCATTAGCATAAACCACCATATCATTGTATTTATCATTACCATATCATTAATCATCATCATACCATTGCATTAACCATTATCCATCTACTACATCACTTTGCATAATATATGTTTATTAATCCAAGCATATATAGGTAAGTGCAAGAAGATAGGGGGCCAAAAAGGGGTCCTAAGTGGCCAACTTTTTCTGAAATCAGGAAATGCTGACCTTGGATGAGAAATTGAGCATAGTTACACTCAAAATTTGGAGATGCAACCAAAACAATGGTCATAGTGCTCCGAGTCTACTTTCTAAACTACTTTTTTTTTTAAAATGGTATAGATTAAGGGGTTCAAAAGAGGGGGGCACAGAAATTGGTGTTGTTTCTGTCAAAAAAACATAACATAGCATGTTTTGTGGCTCCCTCAAAAGGTTAATTTTTTTTTGGTATTTTTAAAATCACTTTAATGAGAAATTAGCTAACAACATGTAGTTTATGCCTGATTTTTCTGATAATTTTTTGATGAATATTTGATTTTTTACTAATTTTCAAAGTGGACACATCTTAAAAAATAGAATTTTGGCCGTGCTACCCCTATAAATTTTGAAAACTAATTGAAAATCATTTTTTTTACTATGTGTAGAATGGAGTCTAGTTTCTAAAAATGTATTTTTTTTGAAATTTCAATGAACGGTTAATTTACAATGAAAAAAAGACCAAACACTAGTTTTTGCCCAAAAATAGACACACAAACAAAAGAAATTAAAGATGAAAGGCTTAACATTGTCAAAATTGGAAAACAATTACATCGTTAAATAGCTAAGAGAAAGCCTAACATTACCTAAGAGTTTGATTTATTCGACCTTGAAACATGTGCAAATTTGAGGGTTAGCAAGAACGAAATTATGTGAAATCCTATAGAATTTGCAAAAACACGTCTGTGGATGTTGGGAAGGCACTCCAAGCCTTTGGGTTGGAAATCCAAAGCAAATCCCAAGCCTAAGTCTTGGGATTCCCAAAGCAAAATATAACGTGAGCGTGTTATAATGCGCTCGCGTTATGTTTTGTTTTGCATTTTTTTCTTTTTTGCAAAAGTTTGCCTGATGTTTGTCATGTTCGACATAATGCGAGCACATTATAATGTGCTCACATTGTGTCTTCCTTGGAATGTTTTATGTTCAAGGTTATTTAGCATGTATGTATGTATGTATGTATGTATGTATGTATGTATGTATGTATGTATGTATGTATGTATGTATATATGTATGCCTATATGTATGTATGTATGTACGTATTGATGTATGTATGTATGTATGTATGCCTATATGTATGTATGTATGCCTATATGTATGTATGTATAGTGTTGAGGGTAGAGGGTAGAGATGGGGGTGAGGTAGATAGGGGAGGAGAGGGGTGGATAAGGGTTGAGGGTTTAAGGGTCAAGGGTTTAGGGTTTAAGGGTTGAGGGTTTAAGGTCAAGAGGGATTAGGGTTTAGGGTTTAGGGTTGAGGGATTAAGGTTTAAGGTTGAGGGTTGAGGGTTTAAGGATAGGATTTAGATTTTAGGGATACGGGATTAAGATTGAGGACCTTGAGGGATTAGGGTTTAGGGTTGAGGCTATAGGGATAGCGTTTAGGATTGAAGGATTAGGGTTGAGGGTCGAGGGATTAGGGTTAAGGTAGAGTATTAAGGGTAGAGGGATTAGGGATAGGTTTAGGGTTGAGGTATTAGGGTTGAGGGTTGAGGGCATAGGGATAAGGTATTAGGGTTTAAGGTGTAGTGTCGAGGGTTGAGGGTTTAGGAATAGAGATAGCATTTAGGGTTTATGGTTGATGGATGTAAGGGTTTAAGGTTTAGGGATAAGGAATTAGGGTTGACGATTGAGAGATTAAGGTTTAGGGTTGAGGGATTAAGGTTGAGGGTTGTGGGTTTAGGGTTTAGGGATATGGTTTAGAGTTTAGGGATAAGGGATTAGGGTTTAGGACCTTGAGGGATTAGGGTTTAGGACCTTGAGGGATTAGGGTTTAGGGCTGAGACTTTAGGGATAGCATTTAGGGTTGAGGGATTAGGGTTGATGGTCGATGGATTAGGGTTAAGGTAGAGTGTTGCGGGTAGAGGGATTAGGGATAGGGTTTAGGGTTTAGGGATAAGGGATTAGGGTTTAAGGTACAGTGTCAAGGCTCGAGGGTTTAGGGATAGGGTTTAGGATTTAAGGTTAAAGGGTTGAGGCTTGAGGCTTTAGGGATAAGAGAGACCAAAATGGCTAAGGGTTGAGAGATAGGGGAGAGATGGGGTGAGGCAGATAGGGGAGGAAAGGGGTGGATAAGGGTTGAGGCTTTAAAGCTTTAGGGTTGAGGGATTAGGGTTTAAGGTACATAATGTTGAGGGTTTAGGGATAGGGTTTAGGATTTAAGGTTTAAGTGTTGGGGGTTGAGGATTTAGGGATAGGGTTGAAAATTAAAATTGTAAGTCTAATTTAATTTATTTCAACTTTAAAAGTAGGCATTTGAATTGTAGCTTTACTAGGAGGATTGGTATAACAAAAACTTGATTATGTTGCAGGCCTTTCTTTGAAAAATCCTGGACATTATGGACCCTATCATCTAGAAAAACACATGATAGTGAACTCTACCCCACCTTTCAAATCAGATAAACCTTTTTATTCAATGAAAATGAAGTCATGGAATGTAAATCGACCATGCATACTAGTAAGATCAAATTATTTGCCTTCTATTCTTATTACTCTTACTTTATCAAGAGAAGAGTGTCAAAGAGAATGGGTTTAAAAAGCTAACATAAGGCAAAGCAGTTTTGTTATTACATTTTTCTGAGGGATCTCTAATAGTCTAATATAATGCAGTCTTCTATAATATGAACATTTGCATTTGTGTGAATGCTAAGCTTTAATAGTAGTGCATTAAATCAATGCAATCAGCTATTTATTAGGTTAAAATAACTTAGATTTTGTAATTGTTTGGGAATGCAGGAGTTGCCAAAAATAGGTGAATGACCTCTACAATTACCAATCTAGAAAAAAGTTTAGTAGTTCTTGCGGATAGAGACAGTAAACAATGAGAGATTATTTGTCTGTTTCATAACAATAGACCTACCCTAAGTGTGGGGTGGGCATATTTTGTACGTCATAATAATATCAAGGAAGGAGACGTTTGCATCTTTGAGCACGTGGACAGCAAGAAACATAGATTTATGTTTAGAGTTCATATAGATTGAAAGATAAAATAAGGATCCTTCTGAAAGAGAGGGGGGAAAAGACAAGCCAAAGATGCAAAAGGAAAAAATTATACAAGAAATGATCTTCACGAGGATTGTAATATTTTGTATAAAACAAACAAAAATTAGTTAATTAAAAATAGAAAATCAAGAAAGAAATAGTACTAAAATGTATAGTTACTTATATCTAATGTATAGTTACTAATATCTATTTTTAAGAGACTGATTGATTTTTATGGCAAAAGTTGTTTATTTTACCTAGTTGATGGTTTTAATTACACCCAGGTTATACAGTGGGAGAAAATGTGTGCACATTTTTATAGCCCCGATTTAAATTCAAGCAAATAGGTGGAGAGAGTATGCTGATCTTTTAAAAAAATCTTAATAAAAAAATGTTCACTTAATGTTGACCAGGGGTTCTAATTAGGGTTGAGGGTTGAGGGATTAGGGTTTAAGGTATAGTGTCGAGGGTTGAGGGTTTAGGGATAAGGTTTAGGGTTGAGGGTTGAGGGATTAGGGTTTAAGGTATAGTGTTGAGGGTTGAGGGTTTAGGGATTAAGGATTAGGGTTTATGGTTGACAAATTAGGGTTTAATGTTGAGAGTTGAGGGTTGAGGGTTGATGGTCAAGGGATTAGGGTTAAAGTAGAGTGTAGAGAGTAGAGGGATTAGGGATAGGGTTTAGGGTTGAAGGTTTAAGGATTGAGGGTTGAGGCTTTGGGGATGAGGGTTAAGGGATTAGGGTTTAAGATATAGTGTCAAGCATCGAGGGTTTAGGGATAGGTTTTAGGGTTTAAGTTTTAAGGGTTAAGGGTTGAGGGATTAGGGTTTAAGGTATAGTGTCAAGGGTTGAGGGTTTTGGAATAGGGTTTAGGGTTGAGGGTTGAGGGATTAGGGTTTAAGGTATAGTGTTTAGGGTTGAGGGTTTAGGGATAGGGTATAGGGTTGAGGGATTAGGGTTTAGGATTGACAGATTAGGGTTTAATGTTGAGAGTTGAGGGTTGAGGGTTGAGGGTTGAGGGTTGAGGGTTTACGGATAGGGTTGATGGTCAAGGGATTAGGGTTAAAGTAGAGTGTTAAAGGTAGAGGGATTAGGGATAGGGTTTAGGGTTTAAGGTTTAAGGATTGAGCCTTGAGGCTTTAGGGCTGAGCATTAAGGGATTAGGATATAAGATATAGTGTCAAGGGTCAAGGTTTTAGGGTTTAAGGTTTAAGGGTTGAGGGATAGGGTTTAGGGATAAGGGATTAGGGTTTAAGGTATAGTGTTGAGGGTTGAGGGTTTAGGAATAGGGATAGCGTTTAGGGTTTAGGGATGGGGGATTAGGGTTGAGGGTTGAGGGTTTAGGGTTTAGGGTTTAGGTATAGGGTTTAGGGTCGATGGATTAAGAGTTAAGGGCTGAGGGATAGGGTTTAGGGTTTAGCATTGACAAATTAAGGGTTGAGGGTTGAGGGTTGAGGGATTAGGGTTTAAGGTATAGTGTCGAGGGTTGAAGGTTTAGGGATAGGGTTTAGGGTTGAGGGATTAGGGTTTAGGGTTGAGGGATTGGGGTTTAAGGTATAGTGTTAAGGGTTAAGGGTTTAGGGATAGGGTATAGGGTTGAGGGATTAGGGTTTAGGGTTGACGAATTAAGGTTTAATGTTGAGAGTTGAGGGTTGAGGGTTTAGGGATAGGGTTGATGGTCAAGGGATTAGGGTTAAAGTAAAGTGTCGAGGGTAGAGGGATTAGGGATAGGGTTTAGGGTTGAAGGTTTAAGGATTGAGAGTTTAGGCTTTAGGGATGAGGGTTAAGGGATTAGGGTTTAAGATATAATGTCAAACGTCAAGGGTTTAGGGATGAGTTTTAAGGTTTAAGTTTTAAGGATTTAGGGTTGAGGGTTAAGGGATTAGGGTTGAGGGTTGAGGGTTTTGGGATAGGGTTTAGGGATTAGGGTTTAAGGTATAGTGTTGAGCGTTGAGGATTTAGGGATAGGGTTTAGGGTTGAGGGATAGGGTTTAGGGTTTAGGGTTGAAGGTTTAAGGATTGAGGGTTGAGGCTTTAGGGTTGAGGGTTAAGGGATTAGGGTTGAGGGTTGAGGGATTAAGGTTGAGGGTTGAGGGATTAGGGTTTAAGGTATAGTGTTGAGGGTTTAGGGATAGGGTTTAGGGTTAGGAGTTGAGGGTTGATAGATTTGGGTTTGACGTTGAGGGTTGAGAGTTGAGAGATTAGGGTTAAAGTAGAGTGTCGAGGGTATAGGGATTAGGGATAGGGTTTAGGGTTGAAGGTTTAAGGATTAAGGGTTGAGGCTTTAGGGCTGAGAGTTAAGGGATTAGGGTTTAAGATATAGTGTCAAGGGTTGAAGTTTTAGGGATAGGTTTTAGGTTTTAAGGTTTAAGGGTTAAGGGATAGGGTTTAAGGTTTAGGGATAAGGGATTAGGGTTTAAAGTATAGTGTCAAGGGTTTAGGAATAGGGATAGCATTTAGGGTTTAGGGATGGATGATTAGGGTTGAGGGTTGAGGGATTAGGGTTGACGGTTGAGGGATTAGGGTTTAGGGATAGGGTTTAGGGTTAAGGGATTAGGGTTTAAGGTATAGTGTTGATGGTTTAGGGATAGGTTTTAGGGTTGAGGGATTAGGGTTTAGGGTTGACGGATCAGGGTTTGATGTTGAGGGTTGAGGGTTTAGGGATAGGGTTGAGTGTCGAGGGATTAGGGTTAAATGAGAGTGTCGAGGGTAAAGGGTTTAGGAATAGGGATAGCATTTAGGGTTTAGGGATGAGGAATTAAGGTTGAGGGTTTAGGGATTAGGGTTGAGGGTTGGGGGATTAGGGTTTAGGGTTGAGGGATTAGGGTTTAAGGTATAGTGTTGAGGGTTTAGGGATAGGGTTTAGGGTTGAGGGATTAGGGATTAGGGTTTGATGGATTAGGGTTTGACATTGAGGGTTGAGGGTTAAGGATCAAGGGATTAGGGTTAAAGTAGAGTGTCGAGGGTTGAGGGTTTAGGAATAGGGATAGCATTTAGGGTTTAGGGATGAGGGATTAGGGTTGAGGGTTACGAGATTAGGGTTTAGGGATAGGGTTTAGGGTTTAGGGTTAGGATTTAATGTATAGTGTTGAGGGTTTAGGGTTGACGGATTAGGGTTTAGGGTTGACAGATTAGGGTTTGATATTAAGGGTTGAGGGTTGAGGGTTTAGGGATAGGGTTAAGGGTCGAGGGATTAGGGTTAAAGTAGAGTGTTGAGGGTTGAGGGTTTAGGAATAGGGATAGCATTTAGGGTTTAGGGATGATGGATTAGGGTTGAGGGTTAAGGGATGAGGGTTGAGGATTAGGGGATTAGGGTTTAGGGATAGGGTTTAGGGTTTAGGGCTGAGGTATTAGGGTTTAAGGTATAGTGTTGAGGGTTTAGGGATAGGGTTTAGGGTTGAGGGATTAGGGTTTAGGGTTAAGGGATTAGGGTTTGACGTTGACGGTTGAGGGTTAAAGGTTTAAGGATTGAGCATGTAGATACTAAAAAATGTCCATGTCTCGACATAACACCTTGTCAACTTGACCTTGTGTGTTTTTTCCTAGGTCCTAAGTCATCCAACCCCATCCCACTCACAAATCCCACTTACCCTACTCCTAATCCTATCATAATCACTTAGCCAATTAATTAAATAAATAATATTTATTTAATTAATTCTCCATCCCATTTGTCTAACTTAATCACCTTCTTGATTAATTAAATAAACCCACTTTATTTATTTAATCCCACTTAATCACATTCTAATTAACTAAATAAGTCCCATTTGTTTAGTTAATAATACTCCTTCACATGTCTCGCATAATTCAAATTAAAAATTTGAATAAACCCCTCACCTCTCATCACATTGCGACAAATGTCACATGTCTCCATCTTCCACTTAATATGCCTTCACATGTCAATCTAATTCAAATATAAAATTTGAATTAGATTCCATTTATTCTCCATCGCACACTTGTCATGTGACTACAATCCCTCTTTGAGTGGGAAACCATAATCCAACCCTAATCAATCTTGACCATTCATATCCTCCAACATAACTTCCAATCTCATCCATCCTTTCAATTTTGCCTTTTCTATAAAGGTAGCCTCTCTTGAGCCATTTGTAACGAATCTTCATCATTCATCCTCATCCTATCAACATCATTTCATACCTCCATCATTCACTCATTATCCTGCATATCTCCCCCATCACCTTCCTATGGTCCATGCTTTTGCATAAGTCCATTATAATCCACATCATAATCCACTATCTACCTTATCCATCTCACTTTCACGCAATCACCCTACCAACATCTTGAGCATAATGACTTGAAATGGTCCATTTGTGATGACATCCTTCTCTAATGGGACTATAACATTACATGGAACTAGACACATAAGTCTCACCCAGCCATATCCCCCCCTTTCACAAAAAAAAAATTCAAAATAGTCACAAAAAATATAAAAAAAAAGAAGAAAAAAAAGTAAAGAGAAATCCTTTCATCCAATGGTAAAAACCTAATAAATAGGCACCTTGGATAAGTACCATGATGAAAACTTGGTAAACAGGCGTCATGTGTAGGTTGATCTTCTATGTCACTTACACTTGGGGACACCTTGTCTCATCCTTTTCCAAACTATCATACCATTTTCATACTATTTCCATATACATACCTATCACATTGCATCCATTCATCCTCCCTCTTTTGATCTTGACAAAGATTGGGGGAAACGGTTGACAAGTGTTTTGGATATCCCTTGACATACCTCATCCTTTTCCAAACAAACCCTATCATCCAAGTCATAAGCTTTATCATGTCAAATCCTATCATCCTCTTACCTTAAGCATTGTCCTGAAAAATCCTAAGTCTACTACCTAGACTGGGGCATGTTATTCCTATGCGACATAGCCTTTGGAGATCACATCCTAACTCCCTTATGAGGCCTACATCTATCCACTATAGCCTATCCTTTTATCTTATCCACTTATCATGATCCTTTCATCCATCCACTATCATCCATCCTTTTGTCCAATCTCGTTCATTACCTTGTACCTAGACTTGGTCCCCTTGTCATTGGTATCTAGCACAAAGGCTACCCAAATTGTAAATCCAATGCCATCCCAAAACACTCAAAAATACAAAAAAAATCAAAAACATTCAAAAATATAAAAAAATCAAAATATTTCAAAAACCCAAAAAAATTAAAACATTTCAAAAACCCAAAAAAATAAAATATTCCCAAAAATTCAAAAAAAATCAAATATTCCCAAAAACCCCCAAAAAATAAAAATCCAACAAAATCCAAGCAATAAGATTAATCATCTTCATCAAACAATCCATCACATCAAATCCATCAAAAGAAATCTAATCAAATCATCAAATCAAGTCAAACTTTTAATCAATCAAAATCACATCCAATCAATCTCAATCAATCCATCACCTGATCAATCCATCCACCTTCATCATCCCATCAATAAAACACAAATCAGAACTATATTTCATCTTTATCATTAAATGCCTTGATCCCGTGGATACAAGGTATGTAGGCAATCTGGGATACGAAGGAAGTAACTATATTTAGGCATAGGCGATAGATTCCTTCTTCCATATTTCATCCTTCATCCAATCATCATATCCTAATCATCATCTTCATCCATCTTAGTTTTCTTCTATCATTTATCTCCCACATCATCAATAAACACGTAAAATCCAATCAAATCAATTCTTCAATCATTCAAATCAATCATCACTTCATTCAAACCAATTCTTCTTCAATCACTTCATCTAATCATCCTTCAAATCCATCAAGTCATCTAAAGAATGATCAAAATGCAAGTCATCTAAATAATGATCAAAATGCAAGTCATCATTTATCCATACCAATCAAGTCAATCAATCATGTCAAATTATCCAATTGCAATCCTTGGTCTTGATCCTAATCTTATTGTAAACCAAATCAATCAATCATCATCATCAACAATGGGATATATCGTTCCTACATCCTTGTGTTGATCTAGGGATATATCATTCCCTGCAATGACAACACTATCCTTATCATCAATCAATCACTCAATCATTGGTTTACAGCTTGACAGGGGCAATACCTTGTTTGTTTTTGTATCATTTGTGCATGCATGCTTGCTTGCTTGTGTGTGTTATCATTTTCAACTTGTATTTGTATCTGAATCCAACCCAGCTAATATTCATATCTTATATCTAGACAAGGTTGTATTATGCTGGGGCACGAGACACATTGTCACCTTGGTCCTTATACCTTGGTGCATAACGTCTCGTGCTATATCAAACATCATGGTTGCTCACCTTCATTGTAGCATAATGCATCCATCCCTTCTTCTATCCATTCCTTTATCTTTTGCCATTCCTTTCATTTTGAGAGAATACCCATGTTTGTCCAACTCGCCTATCCTCTCGAGGGGGCATCATCATCCTATCCTTTTCCTCTATCCATTCCTTAACTTCTTTGAAATGATGTTACTCGACATAAATCTTATCATCTCAAACAACATCTCAAAGAGGGGTAAAATGTAGACACTAAAAAATGTCCATGTCTCAACATAACACCTTGTCGACTTGACCTTGTGTGTTTTTCCCTAGGTCCTAGGTCATCCAACCTCATCTGACTCACAAATCCCACTTACCCTACTCCTAATCCTATCATAATCACTTAGCTAATTAATTAAATAAATCATATTTATTTAATTAATTCCCCATCCCATTTGTCCAACTTAATCACCATCTTGATTAATTAAATAAACCCACTTTATTTAATTAATCCCACTTAATCACATTCCAATTAACTAAATAAGTCCCATTTGTTTAGTTAATAATACCCCTTCACATTTCTCACATAATTCAAATTAAAAATTTGAATAAACCCCTCACCTCTCATCACATTGCGACACATGTCACATGTTTCCATCTTCCACTTAATATGCCTTCACATGTCAATCTAATTCAAATATAATATGTGAATTAGATTCCCTTTATTCTCCATTGCACACTTGTCATGTGACTACAATCCCTCTTTGAGTGGGAAATCCTAATCCAACCCTAATCAATCTTGACCGTTCATATCCTCCAACATAACTTTCAATCTTATCCATCCATTTGATTTTGCCTTTTCTATAAAGGTAGCCTCTCTTGAGCCATTTGTAACGAATCTTCTTTTAGTATCCTCATGCTGTCAAATTTTCCTCTCAATCATCTATCATCTATCTATCATCCATCTATCTATTATCATCCAATCTTCCATCTATCAATCCCTATCTTACAATTATGTTGCATAATTGAGTAACCAACATTCATCTATTTTGGATAAATCTAGAGTGCTTTGAGTGCAGCACTCTCCACCCTATCGATGGATCATGATTCGATATGAGGTTTACATTCATTTGATTTGCATTTGTTATCATTTCCTTCATGTCAATTTTTCATGATTTTAGAGGGTTGAGGCTTTAGGGCTGAGGGTTAAGGGATTAGGGTTTAAGATATAGTGTTGAGGGTCGAGGTTTTAAGGTTTAAGGTTTAAGGGTTAAGGGTTGAGGGATAGGGTTTAGCTTTTAGGGATAAGGGATTAGGGTTTAAGGTATAGTTTCAAGGGTTGAGGGTTTAGGAATAGGGATAGCATTTAGGGTTTAGGGATGAGGGATTAGGGTTGAGCATTGAGGGTTGAGGGTCGAGGGATTAGGGTTAAGGTCAAGTGTAGAGGGTTTAGTGATAGGGTGTAGGGTGTAGTGATAGAGGTGAGAGATATTGCAAAGGTGCTATCAAAGGTGAGATAGCACAAATATTTATGGATCAATTTATAACAGGACATAACGCGAGTGCATTATAACACACTCACATTTTGTCTTGCTATACAAATAGTAAAAAGGCCTGGACCCCCATGATCCAGGCCCACATACTCTATTTTCATGTTGTTTATGCACGTGTTTCGACAAAAAAAAGGTGTTTTCATGCTGCTAGGAAGTTCACATGCACATTTTGCACATTCTACTACCTTTGCATGAACTTTCCACCACCTTTTATGCTTTGCCAACTTAAGAAGGAGGAAATAACAGAGTTTTCACATCGAATTTTATATATATCAATTCAAGTTTCAATTTTTGTAGTGTTGCAATGTTAATTTGTGATTGAATTGTAGGAATTTAACATTATACATTGGTTAATAGTATTGTTGTTACTAATTCTATTTAAGTGTTATTCAATTTAACGTTGAAAAGGAAGCAAGTGGTGAAAAACTCAAATTGTTGACGAGTTTGATGCAAGAAGAAAAAACACTACATAATTGGGAACTCTCTCCATTCGAATATCCTTTTTTTAGGTATGCCAAGTCTTTACATGCATGTTCTTTACATTTTCCTTAATTCTATTTGAATTACTTTATTATGCTTTATCATATGTATGTTTATATCACTTGTATCCAGTATGCATAATAAAAGACTATGTATACATATTTTGTGTTTATATAATAGACTATGTTTTAAATTAGTTCATGGTATGCATAATAAAAGATATCTCAAAGGTCAACATTAATTAAAATAGACACAATCACGATCAAGAAAGCAGCCTACAATCTCACATGGTGCCATGTATATTTTCTACACTTGGGCTCTTTAATAATTATGTGCAATAATGAATTAAATAGACCTTAACATATCGTGATGTCAAACTATACAAGAATAAATCCTTACAACATATAAATATACAATCCCTTAAGCATAATGAAATCGTGATCCATGTTATGTTACATTATTCTTCATGTTGGAGGATGTGGAGACCTCTTTAGTGTCTTGGGCTAGGACATTCCTTATGCACCTATTCATAATGATTTGTATGCACATGACACAACAATCTTTCAAAATTTCCTAATTATCCTTTGTTAGCACAAGATGGTGGTTACCTTGATCGACCATATACCATTCAATACCCTAAATTACAGAGATTAGTCTAATGATTTTTATGATAGTCCTAGGTATGTCCACTTGTTGCCAACTTCTTAGACGTGCAAGAAACAATTTTGAGCATTGTATTCATCATAAATAAGTCACTTTTAGTCGATAGAAGCCAAAATACATCCATTTGTAATCATGGATTAGTTAAGGATAGCTAGGTGGTAAATTTGTTACCATTGGCAACTTCACAAATTTGGTGTAGATTATCTTGTCCTCCTTGGTTTTCTCCATGGATCTCCATCATTGTCTTCATGAATCGTATAATTCATCATGTCATAGTGGCTTCATCATTCCATAATTATCTAATCACAATAACCCTAGATGGCTATCCCTAGGACTACTCTATGAATTGCACACTAATGCACTATGTGAATTGCACACTATCACACCACCTAAAATGAAATCAAACTCAATCCAAATTTCATGAATATGACTATCCTTTTGAATAAATCAGTTATGGCATGACAATCCTTTATGAGTACTTGGTCAATCTTCTTCAAACTTTCACCTTTGTCTATAATGAAAAATCTCTAAAATAATCCTCTTAGAACCTTACGAATAAAGTTATTATCATATGCATGAAGTGATAAAAAATAATGGTTCTCTAGAACTAGGTGTGATAGTCTTAGATAGTTAGGACTGTTATGACTCAAACACAGTTTTTTGGTAAATTTCAAGAGATGTATCCTCAAATTAAAATTTGTCAAAGATATTTTGAAATGCTAAAACCTTTCTATGTCAAGATAAATCACACATGCACTACTTGTTGTAGATTACATATTGAATTTTCTAAATATTTTGATGTTTATTGGTCTATATGTTTAGATTTGCATACTAACAATCTTTTGCAGGATTGTGGCATACATGCCTCACCAACATCTTCAAGAGACTTCATATCAAGAATTTTATGTGATAGAGAGGAAGGTCAAATATTCTATAGAAAATTATGCTTGGATGACATGTGTCAACATTGCGGTGGCTTGCAACGTATGCCAATATGTGAACATATGGAAAGAACACATGCATTTAGAAATGAACTAGTAGAGTTCGACAAGTATATAAAATAGTGGCATACAATACAAAAGATGGTAAAGAAGCAAAGAGGTGTGAATTGGTTATTGAAAAGATTTTAGTGTATCAGTTTATGCCTATATTTCGTGACAGTATAGTGTATGAGTATGCAAGACATGCCCATAGAGCTCGATGGTTGGACTTACAATTCAAGTTATGCAAGGACACATTTCCAGTTGGTAGCATTGTTTCAGTCATCGACTTTGCAGAGAACTACAGTCTACAACCACAGCATGAGGTACAATCACAATATTACAACTCAACATAGGTTTCTATATTTGTGCACATCGCATTCATTCATGTGAATGATAATATAGAGGATGACAAAAAGATCATAAGGGAGTATTATTTCTATATTAGTGATGATCGTACACATTCTATGGAGTTCATGCAAGGTTTCTTCTAGGTGTTCTACAATGATTTGGCTAGAAGGGGTATATCATTCAGTCAGCATATCATATGGTCGGATAATTGTGCATCACAATTCAAGAAATCACAGAATTTCTATTGGCTGAGCAAGAGGCATAATTTTACAGGTGTTCAACATATGTGGAACTTTTGTGAGGTCAGGCATGGAAAGGGGGACCATGATGGTGCATGAGCATGTATCAAAAGAGCCATAGCACGAGAAGAGTTAAAGTATAAAGACAATGCAAAGTTGACAGATGCAAAATTAATCGTCGAGTGGTGTAATGCTTCCATGGGTCCAGGTAATGAAGGTAAGTCTTTAGTTCATAGATTTTTTTGGTTGATAGATGATACTAACATTACACCATATGAGGACTATTCTACACTAATGGGATCAAGTGAGATGCACTCTTTTAGAAGCTCAATTGCAGGTTCATGGAGTATCCATACGTAGAAGATGTCATGCTTTTGTTCTTCTTGTACAATTCAAGCCTGGGATGAGTGCGAGTCAAAGGAGTGGGTTGACGAATGGCAGTTAAGTTATCTTAGCTCACTTCACACGTATTGACCCCTGACGGCACTGGAACTAACAAAGATGGAATTATCAGTTGACTTTGACCACATATCAGATCTAGTTCAACTAGGTAATATATCTATTTGCATAGTTTTTGAAATTCCTAATGTTATCTTACTTTGTAGTGTTTTTGTAATGTTGACTAATTTCATCTAATTTGCTACACATATCAATGTAGGGCATGTATATGTAGTTATTGTAGATGAATATAACAAAGAGGGAATAGATTATTACTTGTGTCATTGTGTTGAGGCAAAAAAGAAATTGGAGGCCCCAGTTACAGACGAAGAAAACATCGAATACCCTACAAGCTCAGTGGTTGTTACTAGAACATGTCTTAGAAGGTACCCACATAAGAGCATTAATGTTTGGTTGTTTCAGGACTTTGACACGCATCAGAAGATTCTTCATTACTCAAACCTTGTCATGGCATCCAATGTTCATTTGATATAATATCAGGGTAGACCTTTGAACAAGACCTTATGGAAGGTGTGTGATTCTGACCATGAAGCAATACTTGACATAATAAAGAGTAGAGCAAACACAGATGGTTCGTTGGATTAATTTGTAAGTATTCACATTGATTTTGTAAAGTCATGTTACATTGAGTTGTAAGTATGCACATTAATTTGTAAGTTTACATAGGTTTGTCTTTTTTTATTTGTTGCTGCATTTTTACACATATACACATTTTTACATCATGGGAGAAGCCTATCACTACACAACTATTATTAAGGAGGATTCAATACTAAAGGAAAAATGGGACAAATCTCCCATGCCAATGAAAATGTCTTGTTGTATTCTATTTTCTTTCTTATGCTCTTATTTCTATGTTACAAGTCTATTGAACAAAAAATATCGCATGTTTAGCCATTGTTATTGGTAGAAATAATGTTTGAAGGTTATTGCAAGACTTACTCAAGTGATATTCATAGTTGATGAAAAATACATGAGGGATATCCTCTCTATTTATGGATCAATCATAGAGTAGCATGTGACTTCATTTTATTGGCAATAAACTTGACCTTCCTAGGATCATTATCATCCAAGTTTTTGGTGTCAAAGTACCTTTTAAGATCCTTCACCAAACCACGTAATACATATAAAATCTAGGTATTGTATAAAATATAGGTGTCTCTAGGTGTCTTGGTTTCTAACTAGATAATAAGTGTCTCTACTTATGTCTTAGGTATATACTATATGTCAACTAGGTAGATAGAGACTAGAAAAAAGGTATTTAATCTAATCTAGGTGTCTTAGGTAGATACTATATATCAACGACCTGTCTAGAGACTA
Organism: Cunninghamia lanceolata; assembly: GCA_027924645.1. Lineage (NCBI taxonomy): Eukaryota > Viridiplantae > Streptophyta > Pinopsida > Cupressales > Cupressaceae > Cunninghamia > Cunninghamia lanceolata. The sequence continues at coordinate 3,036,255 of BSBN01000787.1, read as the reverse complement.
GAATAAGGTATAATCTAGAATGATCTAAGTGTCTTCTAGGTAGATACTATATATCAACTACCTCTCTAGAGACCAGAATAAGGTATAATTTAATCTAGGTGTCTCAAGTAGGTACTATATGTCAACTAGGTCTACCATAATAGGTGTCTTAGGTAGAACTATAATCTAGGTATCTAGGTGACTTAGGTCTAGACTACGATAAGGTATAAAGACTAGGTGACTTAGGTCTACTATGTCTATAAAATCTAGATACATACTATACAATAGATGTCTTAGGTGTCCTATGTCTACTAGAATACATGTGTCTTAGGTCTCAGGTGAGGCCACATGAGCTTCCACCTTCACGTGGTTGGCCTTGTTAGTATAGAATATTTATATTTCTTGAAGCTAAGGGAAGCTTTTTTTCTCAATAGGAAAACTTTATCGACTTCAGTGCCCTCATGGTGTAGGGGAACATAGGTTGTCATGCCTCCAAGAGGGGTCAAAAAGTAAAATTTTGTTTTGATTGAGTCAATTATATGTAATAAGGTCTTCAAGACCATTTCATATGTTTTTGAGTTGGTTTGAGTCATTTGGGGTCAGTTTGAGTCTTTGAGTCATGCTCCTGACGCGACCAAATAGACAGTTCCAACACATCTAGATGGGTATGTTTAGGCCAGGCATGGTCCTATTTCACACCCAAACATGCCAAAACAGTCTGAGCTTCATTGTACCGATGATATCCCTAAAGAGTCCAAAGAGCAAACAGGAAGCAATCTTTGACAGGGTGTTACTCAGAAACCGTGTCACTTAGAAACATCCCGTCTGAGGCAACGCGATCATGTAGGGTCCCTCTACAATAACCACTCTCAGTTTTTATATCTTTAGGGAATTTGCCCGTGGTGAAAAGTTTTCTGCTGCCCCAAAAATCATCAGAAGGAGGTAGTGTAAAGTTGCAAAGGGGTGTAACTTTCATCCTGCTCTTGATGTGGCCAAACCGACAGTTCCAGCACGTCCAAATGGGTACGTTTAGGCTAGGCATGGTCATGTTTTACACCCAAACATGCTGAAACAGTCTGAGCTACATTGTACAGGTGATATCCCTAAAGAGTCCAAAGTGCAAAAAGGGAGCAATCTTTGACGAACTGTTACTCAGAAACTATGTCACTTAGATACATTTCGTCTAAGGAAACACAATCACATAGGGTCCCTCTACAATAACCTCACTTGGTTTTTTATCTCTCAGGTGTTTTCCCGTGGTGAAAGGTTTTTTGCTGCCCCAAAAATCATCAGAAGGAGGTAGTGTAAAGTTGCAAAGGGGTGTAACTTTCGTCCTGCTCCTGATGTGACCAAACCAACAGTTCCAATGCATCTATATGGGTATGTTTAGGCTAGGAATAGTTTTGTTTTGCACCCAAACATGTCGAAACAGTCCAATCTACATTGTACCGACGATATCCTTGAAGAGTCCAAAGTTTAAAAAGGCAGCAATCTTTGACGAGATGTTACTCAAAAATTGTGTCACTTAGAGACATTTTGTCTAAGGAAACACGATCACATAGGGTACCTCTACAATAACCTCTCTCAGTTTTTTATATCTCTAAGGCATTTTCTCATGGTGAAAGGTTTTCTACTGGCCCAAAAATTATTAGAAGGAGATAGTGTAAAGTTGCAAAGGGGTGTAACTTTCATCCTGCTCCTAATGTAGCCAAACTGACTGTTCCAATGCCTCTAAACGGGTATGTTTAGGCTAGGTATGGTCCTTTTTCGCACCCAAACATGTTGTAATAGTTTGAGCTACATTATACCAACGATATGCCTGAAGAGTCCAAAGTGCAAAAAGCCAGCAATCTTTGATGAGCTGTTTCTCAAAAACTGTGTCACTTAGAGACATTTTGTCTAAGGCAACACGATCACGTAGGGTCTCTCTACAATAACCTCTCTTAGTTTTTATATCTCTGAGGCATTTGCTCGTGGTGAAAGGTTTTTTGTTGCCCCAAAAATCGTCAGAAGGAGGTAGTGTAAAGTTGCAAAGGGGTGTAACTTTTGTTCTTCTCCTCTTGCAGCCAAACTGATAGTTCCAACACATCTGGATGGGAATGTTTAGGCTAGGCATGGTCCTATTTCACACCCAAACATGCCAAAATAGTTCGAGCTACAAACACTAACTAGTCTTCAATCTTCAAACACTGCAAACACTGATCAATCCTCATGTAGACATGTAGATATTCCTTCCAAAAACTCATATCAATGACCAAAATCTCCAAACATGTCGCATAGATCTCATTCTAAAATTTATTGGCCCTCTGCATCATATTACAAGCCCTAAATGATAAAATTCCTTTACAATTTCTCTACAATTTACTTGAAAGACACCATTCAATCTTCAGTTATTCTTCACTATTCTTTTCATGCTGCACATCATCACTTAGGTATGTCTCTGTATGTCATCATAAACCAAGTCTCACATCATAAACTGTCACACCGAGAGAGAAAACAATTTCTCTAGCCATTGTAGTGCTGAGTAGAATTAAAAAGCTATCTTTTAGCCTTTTATAAAGGCATGCCCATCAAATTCAACCGCACAGAGATGAACATTTGCATTCCAAATGCCTTTTAAATACTAACCTTTCGATTCCTTTTTCCCGCCCTCATATCAATTAAATATGACCTTCGATTATGATTTGGCACTCAGGCTTATGAGAGTTTACTGGAGAGGCCAGTTGAGTTAGGTTGAAGGGACAATGAACTAATGACATAAAGACCCTTTAGTAGGTTGACTTAAGTGATAGTAACCTGTGATTATAAGTCAATATTAAATTAAAGCAAAAGTGTACTTTACACACGACAGTCAATTGAAGGTTTTAAAGTCTTAAGAAAAGTAGAATCTTTTTAAGGTTTAATGCCCAATATGCAAACCCTAACTATCAATAAGATAGACTTAAACATTCTAACTTTCATCAAGAGATATCTAGGACATTTCAGAGACCTCAGGGACATTAGAAGAAAGACATTAGAGTATGACACTTATCATAGGCTTAGGGTTCTAAGACATGAACAACTTCACATTCGAATCAAACTTATGACTCCCCTTGATAAATATAACACTCCTTGATGATGACATTGAAATATGATTATTAAAGCTTGTGTCTTCTCTAACTTCTTATTGCATGAACAAAACCACATCCACCATGAACATGAACCTTGCATCATATGAACTATGTTTGTCTTGTGCAACATCAACATGAACTGAGAGACCTTATCATGAAAGCCATATTCACAACATCATGCACCTCATGACCATCACCTACCTTGAATCACTGTATCACCTTATCAACATCAATGACAAACAACCTTGACCCTTTGACATCAATGACAAACAATCTACAAATTGCTTTATGGAATTAGAGTCAAATTCGTAAATGTGATAACATGAAACATATTAACATGGTGAGATGCAAAGTATACATTTATAATATTAACCACATTCTCAAAGGGATTGTTGATAACTTATGGAAGCCTATAGCCCCAATGTTATGTTGCATACTCAAATTAGGTAAGACTCAATGTACTCTCATAATCTCGTCTTATATGCAAGAGGAATTACATTTAATAACCACAATGGTCATCAGGTGCTCATAAGCATATGATTTTGAATATCTTATTCAAGACAACAAACATACTTTTTACATCCCACTATGGTATAATGACAAGAAATTAAGAAATATTTTCAATTGAGCAACTCATAAAGAATATGAATATTTTCTATTGAACATGATGATTCATTTTTATTTTAAATACAACTTTTATCTTTTAGTTCCAGAATGAGGTTTAGGTGATACTTGAATAACAATAGCTAGCTTATTAGATCAACAAACATCCTATGTAATACAATTGGACTTTAAATATTTGAAGTAACCATCTACAAATATCCATTGAAATGTGGATTTATAATGCAAATAAGGACACCATCAATAAAAAAGATTTGTATTAACCAAATATCCATATAGGCATACATCAATATTTATCGATATAGGTATAACATATATACAAAATAGCCATATAGGCTTACAAGAATGCCATATAGGCATACAATGTCTCCTATATGCAATACAAAATATATGTCCACAAATGCCATATAGGCACACAACAAAGGACCCCAATAAGCATTCATTCCCCTTTGTTTGGTGAAGAGAATAGATCACGAGCAACCTTTGATCTTCGGGATGATGGAGACATGTATGAGGATAGTCTACTATGAACCCGAGGGCTGCTCCTGCTATTTAGTTCTTCGTGGATCTATAGTTGTTACAATAAAAAGTATAGCCATTAATATATAGAAATTACATGTTATAAAAATGAAACATTTAACAAAATAATCACTTACCATTACCATATAATTTGTCTCCTCATTTGCCTTAGTAGTAGGATTAGGCTGTGGTGATGTCATGTCCCATAGAAACCATCCAGATAGAAATTAAAATTAAAATCAATAATAATTTGATTTTTCAAAAATAAACAACTATAACAATGAATGTAATTTAAAATTTACTAATCTGCCTCATACCCCCATCAAAGGCATGGAGCTATGAATCGTAGTGGACACACCATGCTCCATTGCCCTATGAACTTCAGGAGGTGTCTCCGCAACCTGCATCATTTAAAAATAAAACAACATTATTCAATTACGAAACGAGAATAGCGATGCAAGTTATGGCTCCTAACATACACACACGTTCACCTAAACATGGAAGTACACATAATAAAACACACTATGATATTCATTGTCACCAATGCATCACTATGATACAACTAGACACATAATACACATAATCACAATGAAGATTTTGCTCTCTTGGTGATATATTATATCTCTTTCTTATGCTTCCTCAAGTATCCATTGATGTTGTGCTCTTTTGGTACATATTTATGTGAGTTCTTAGAGGATTTTGTGTTCTCTTTCATCTCAAAGAATATAGTAGTGAATGAAGGGTACTTATTAGACTTAGGTGGTTTATATGTAGGATCAAATGTAGGGATGAAAGAAATTGAGCCAATAGAATTGACATAAGTTTGTAGGGGAAAGGGTTAGTGTAGATTTGAAGATTTTGGTTAGGGGTGACTTGTTGCCCCCATAATTAACACCTAAAACCTAGATGATGTTGGAGTCAATAATATACTATATAAGATGTCACAGGCTGATGCCCCTCTCTAGTGTCATGTCCTAGGGTCTAATTGGTGGTAATTGGATGAGATTATTAGAGAGAATTTGTCAAAGAATAGTGTGCAGGGGATCAACAAGTTTTGGTAGACATGTATGGAAAATGTGGTATCATAGACAAGGTAGTGAGCTGTATGAAAAGATGCCTAAAAAAAAGTGGTCTCATGGTGATGTCCTTGTCTATGCATCTGCTTCTCATGGCATTCCATGAGAGCACATTTCTTTGAGGCATTTTTTCAAATATAACTATATTGGAATTGAAATTTTGTCATCTATCAACATCTAGCTATTAGTTATGCAATGTCTAATAATGCTTTGAGTTTGAAAGATGTGCAATGCAATGTAATCAATGATATGAATATAAAATACAAAAATTTAGTAAGTACAATTCATTAGTTAAACTCTTTATTTTATTACCTTAGTGAAGCTTTGAACTACACCACCACTAGCAGGTGTTGTCATGAAATCTCCAAGGTTAACCTATTCAACATCCAAAATTAGATATTAGAAAACCATTCATATAACAATGCTATTCACATATAATATTTATAATTGTTTACTAGTTACATACCCCGACAATAGACGTCGTAGTGTAAAATGCAGGTGGAGTACTGCATCAATGCTATGACCCTAAAATTTCATCAAAATCATCAAACTAAATTAGTTAATCTTGCATTTCAAAGGTGAAAATTAATAAATTAAATTTAGTGAACTTGCTAACATTTACCTGAGTATCAAGGCTGAAAGTCTCACTCAGGAGGGTATCTGTCATCACCATCTGCTTAGCTGCAGATGTAGCCTGCACAACTACATCCTGACTATCCATGGGGTCATAACCATAGGTTGACCTGCAAGTCTGACAAGTATGGGGTGGAACCCTACTCCTTGCACTCTCCCCTGACCCACATTGTGCTGCAGGACTGGCATGCTCTATGATGCTCTGGGTTAAGGAACTAATGGACTGAAGTGTCTTGACCTCAACATTCTCCTTCACAATGGAACGGATAGACACATGCTCATGGGCTAGTCTGCTATCTACTCATCTCGCTGGCCACTATGAGTCAACATGTGCCCCTGGTCTATTTTGTGCTGACCCCCCACCTCTACCCTGAAACTCCCACATATCAAAATAGTTTGGCACTTTATTTTTGACAAACTCGCAGTAGAGTTTCCTCAAAAAGTATTGCAGGACCTCATTATTGTTGCATGGAGGAATGTCAAAAACCATCCACCACCTCTGCCTAAAATTGTCCCTTATCACTTGGTTGTTGCACCAATGGATAGGGAACCTCTTGCATGTAATGGGTGGAGGTTGATTTGTTCATGGGTTTGTGAAAATGGAACACAAGTCCAATTTTGTAATTTGTAACTTTTTTACTTCTTCATACGATAGCTTGTCTGCATAATACTCTCTAAATTCTCTTGTTCGACCAACTAGATATTTGCTTGCTAATTGAATCTACATTTGATAATATAGATTCAAGAGATTGAGCAAGCGTGGATCTATGCAAAGTTGAAGTTGAAGGATCTTTCAACCTTGCAATTATGTCTTCAATTTATTTTTTATTGTTTTCAATTTGCCCCATTAGATTTTATTGTGTTCCAGGGGCATGTCGAGGAATGGATGGAGTTGGTTGTTCAGGTTGTTCTTTGGCAGGTATTTCTTGTTCGGGTTATTCAGGATTTTGTGGATTTTTAGGAGGAGGAGGTGCATTAAGATTTCCTATTAATTAAAGAAATTTACATCAAAAGTCAACTTAAACCTACCTATTTATAAACAAATTCACACAAAAAAACAAATAAAACTCACTCCTTTGGCCTCCTCGACATCGTGGTGGCATTTTGGCGATGAATCGATGAGATTTTGGTGTCGAATTTGGTCTTAAAAAATGCAGGCGCACTCCTTAGGGTTTGCAAGCCACAGGTGCAGAGAAAACAAAAGGAATGAATGAGTAGAAATACTTTTTTTAATATAGTTAAACATAACACACCCGCGTTATAACACGAGCGCGTTATGGCTTGGTTTTTCCGAGCCTTATGCTCATCATCACCAAACCATAATGCAAGTATGTTATAACACACTCGTGTTATGGCTTAATTTTTTTTGAAAAAAAGTTGGCCACTTTTCGGCCCCCAACTTTTTGCACCCGCTCATATTCTATTTACATTTCATTTATCCATCCATAATATATGTTTATTAATCTAAGCATATATTCCATTTGCATTTCATTTATCTATACATAATATATGTTTATTAATCTGAACATATATTTCCATTTGCATTTCATTAATCCATTCATATCACATACATATATCCATTTACCATAATCATTCATAACACATCACATTAATGCATAATCCACATCATAACAATCCATAAACCATAAAACCATAAAACATACATCATCATAAAACATATAACATCCATAAAATGCATCCATAACATCCATATATCATAATCATCAAAACATACATCACAATCCATAAATGCATAACCATAAACACATAAATCCATAACAACATCATAACATATCGTCACCCAAAATCATATACATACATCTCGAATAATGTCATGATCCAAAAAGTGCCTTGAGGGCTAGAGTATCTCAAAAATACATAAGACCTAAGGCATACAAAGCAAAATCAAGAACCATGGGCAGAACTGCCCCGAGCAGAATCAATAAGGGAACCAGGAGGCAACCTGCAAGGAGCACTAGAACCTGTAGGATGAGGAGGAGGTGGCCCCATAGGTGCCTACTGCTACTGAGATGGTTGTTGTTGCTGTGAGGGTTGCTGAACTGAACGCTGAGACTGTCCTGTCTTGTGTGATCTAGAAACACCGGACCAACTATGCTGGTTGTAGCTCTGTACCTGTTGACCCTCAGGAACGGTTGTCTGGTACACCCTGTAATAGTACTTAGCCTAGGCCCTTTGATCATCTAACTCCCTCTGCACTATCATATAATTTGCCCACATCTGAGCCATGCTAGTTCCAGTAATAACCCCTTGCATTTGAGCCACCTATTATGTAGCTGTGTAACTTGGGCCTTGACTCTCTGTAGTTGAATCTTAGCCCCTTGTCTCAACACCTGCTTAGTATCTCTCTTTGATGTAACTTGTGTTATCTGAGCCTACAACTAACTCTGTAGCTGCCTCATCTATGCTCGAAGTATTTGCACATGTGCATCTCCATCTCTAGCCCCTCCACGCCCTCCATCTAGTAGACCCTCCAGCCTCTCAGCCTCTGCACGAGCACTGTCCCACTCTGTAGTCACCATATCTAACTCTTGCTGTTGTCGAATCACCTAATCCTCTAGGCTTGCTACCTGAGCCCTTAGGGAGTCCATGTCCTCCTCCTCATCTCCCCTCCCCTGCCTCACTCGATGTTTAGTAGATGTAACTAGATCAGGAGTTGTACCTGAGGGTCTTGTACTTGAAGCCCCACCTATCCCAACGGTACCTGTCCTACTGCCACCTATACTAACGTCACCTGACCAACTAGCACTTGCCCCACCTACACTACTTGTACCACCTGCCCTACCGCTACCACTACCAAAACATGTATACCGTCTCCTCCCTCATCTCCTCCATCTCTCCCATCATCATCATCATCATCTCCACCACCACTTCCTCCACCACCACCCCCATCTCTCCTCACTCCATCCCCCTCCTCTACCTCTACCTCCTCTATCACAGGCTCCTCCCACTCCTCCTCCGCGGTAGGATCTGCATATGGAAATGTTAGCCTCACTGTCTACCACCAAGTATCATACTCCAGGGTAGTCCTCGCATCAGCCACCATGCTCTGCCAATCCCACTGCACTGGCTGTAGTGCCTCTCAATCCTGTATTGCCAACTGTGGAGGTAACTCGACAGGCCACCCTGGTACATCCACCCGCACTCATGCAAAAATGGTAGTAACCTATGGAAGGTCTTACCATATCCCAAACTAACGGATCACATGTGAAGGAATATATCTGTCAATGATGTGATATATCCTCCCCATCATGTACCATAGTTGTTGTGTGTACAACATGTGTGTGCCATCATCTATCCATGCCTCTACCCCTATGTATGGTCACTCTATGACTATATCCATATCATCAAATCACTGCCACCAATGTCTCATATTCCCCAGTCATGTATGCTGGAGAACACCCTATACGTGATCACCCATGGCTCAAACTATGGTCTCACGTGTGCATGTCTAGGCCTCATCACGGTTATGTGCTCCCACACCCATACGTGGAGCAATGTCACTCTTGCACCCAAGCTCTTACCCTCCTGATACACCACCAGGTGCATCTCATGATACAACTAGGCAGGTAAACAAGGCCCCCAAGAAAACACCATCTCTTGAGTCACCATGGCCTCGATCACTCATCCCTAGCCAACTGAGAAGTCTCACAAGTGCTAATTTGGCATCAATATCCCTCTAATAAGCCCACAAACGTATAACACATAGTGATGATCTACCCTCACATGAGTAGCAGCATATTGCATCTCCCACCGTGAAGGCACAAAATCTTGATCTAGTGTCGCTACTCTGGAGCCAATATCATAAGTCACCCATTGCCCAACTATGGGGATCCTAAGGATCCTCCAGACGTCCTCCGGGGTGATGGTAATCTCACCCATCAGAAGTAGAAAGGAGCATGTCTCGCTTCGCCATCTCTCTACCAGGGCTATCATCATAGCCTTATGAGCCCTCAGTCGAGGCATCTCTAATATCGTGTGCAGTCCAATACCATGCAAACGAACCATCTCTGCATCTGTAAGTCGTCCCCTCAATGCCATGACTGAAGGAACCTGTCGCTCTCACGACTGAAGCACAAACCCCTCAACCTGCATCCAAAAAATCACCCAAGTCAAACCCTTTTGCCTAAAATAGCGCTATGGTGCTAATCCATTTACTAATAGTGCTAAACTAGACGATATCGCTAATCCAAAGCCCAACAATGCTAATTTAGAGCCCAACAGTGCTAATCCAACAAATAGCACTATTTCCTAACCCGATAGCGCTAATCGACCCAATCGCACTAATCCTTCAACCGAAGGTGCTAATCTGCCTTGACTTAACCAAAAACACTAAAAATTTGGCGCTAAACCAATGAATTGCGCTAATCCTCGTACATATCACACTAATCTACTTGATAGTGCTAAAGCACTAACAGATAGTGCTAAAGCACTAACAGATAGCGCTAAACCACAAAACCCCCTAAAATTGTGGTGCTAAACCACATGATAGCGCTAAACTGCTAGTAGATGGCGCTAAACCACCTGATTAACCCTTTTGCCTTTTGGCACTAATCTACCTAATGGCACTAATTTTCCCTCGATAGTGCTACGTAGTTGCGTGATAGCGTAATCTACTTAACTACCCCTTTTTTGACCCCCTAACCTAACTCAAATCCTGAAAAACACAAAGCAAGGTTAGACGCACTCACTTGTGGTCCAACTAGCTCCATCCGCTGAAACTCCCAAACTCTCTCAGATCGGTGCTTGTGTCGTGGGAACGTGGGTTGCGCTATGTCTCTCTCTAGGTTTCTCTAATCCAACCAACTTAGGGTATGCAAATGTAGCATATTGGACCCACTCTCGCTATCTATAACCGCCATGTCAGCCCTAATTCACCATTTTCTCTCCCTAGGCCACAAATCTTAACCTTTTTCCTCCATTTTTTCTTCTGTCAACCCTATTTCTATCATGAATCCCTTTTTCACCACTATTCCCTCCTTTTCGAGAGTTTACCCCTCAAAAAATAATTTTTCACCGACCTATCAAGGGGGCATCCCTCATCCATTGTCACTCCTTCCCGTTAGTTAGGGTAAAATTCTTTGACTTGACGTCATTTCCTTACTTGGTCACGACGCCACGTCAAAGAGGGGCAAAATGTAGACACATGAAAATGTCTCAACCTCGTTAACCATTTTCTGCATCAACCATGCCACTCATTATCCCCTTTCACCAATTGATTAAATAAATTCAAAACTATTTAATTAATTCACCCTACATCATCCTTGACCATCCATCCTTGACTATTCATCATCAATTTACCCTTAGCCATGAATTAATTTAATTAATTCAGCACTATACCTTATAACTTCATTCAAATTAATTAAATAAATATGTTAAATATTTATTTAGTTAATTTTTCCATCTCCTTAACCCTGATTAATTAAGTAAAATATGTTTGTTTAATGAATTTGCCCTACTCTACCACCTAAACCTAGCCTAGTTGATTAAATATTAATTATTTAATTAGCTACCCTAGCCTACATGATCCCTAGACCAAAATGAATTAAATAAGATTAATTAAATAAACCCTTATTTAATTAATTTTAACCCCTGATTAACCCATCCACTAATTTTGTCCAGCCATGTTAATTAAGTTAATCCCATGATTAACTTGGTCAAATCTCACTTAACACCCATTCCCACACCATTTGAATAAAACATTTTTTTATTCAAATGGGTCACATGACCCTTACACATCACCTTTCCTCTTTCATGTTAGAGCTCTTCTCTATGAAATGACCTCACACATGTGATTGCTAAATGCAACCATGTGTCACATTACTCACACACTCACCCATAAAATTGAATTTTTAATTCCACCTCCTCCGAAGAAAACTAATTTTTTATTTCTCACTTGTCTTAATCTTCATTAAATGCAAATCCTTTCCCCACGTGAATTTAAAATTCACTTTTATTCTCCACCCTCCAATCTTGTTGATGAGATCTCAACCCTTCATCCTCTCCTCTCATCTCCACCATCGATCTCAACTTTTAATCTTCACCATTGGATTGAAATCCCCCTCAATTTGCCTATAAATACAACCCTCTCCAAGCCATTTTCATCATCCAAGTTTGAGTAAACTCGTTATGCTAAAATCATTCCTCATGTCCCCTTAGTTAATTCATGCCAAAATTATATTGCAATTGAGAGCATATCCACATATTCACTATTTATTTTGGGTAAAGCCAGGGAATTGGGTGCAATTCCTCCACCTTATCAAGGAGTGAAGAGACTTCAAGGATCGTCCAAGGTATAACATTGTGTTTTACTTTACTTTTCATTATTTTTATGTCCTTAAAGCTTTTTCTCATCTTCACCACCTCCAAAGAATATTTCTAAACTTCCTAGTTTACAAGGAAAAATTTAGGCTATTCATCGGTTTATCTCACAATTGGTGGATCGGACTCTTCCCTTTACACATCTTAAAAAAAGTCTATTTTGATTGTAATGAGAATTGTCAAAAAGCCTTTGATCGTCTTAAGAGCTATTTGGATAATCCTCCTATTTTAATGCTAGCTATTATAGGATGTCCTTTTCTACTCTACACATCTGCGACATCCCATACTTTGGTTGCTTTACTAGCCCAACACAATGATGCAGGTAAGGAACATGTTGTGTACTACATCAGCCAAACCTTATTGGATTATGAAACTTGTTATTCAACACTAGAAAAATAATGTCTCTCTCGTATTCATGACGCATAAGATGAGACATTACCTTCTCCATGCTAAAATGCATGTTATTGTAAAATTTGATCCACTCAAACATTTGCTCCAAAAAAGACTTGTTAGGTCTCTTAGATAAATGGGTAATGTTGCTAACTAAGTTTAACCTTAAATTTATCTCTCAAAAGACAATCAAAGGACAAGCATTAGTAGACCATTTAGCCGAAGCTCCCTCTCCTTTTGCTATTCCTAATCAAGATTCTTTCCCCAATGGCCATATCCTTTCTTTGGATGATGACCATCCATGGGAATTATTCTTTGATGGATCTAGGTGTAGAACTAACTCTGGAGTTGGTGCAATGCTAGTTCCTCCTTTTGGTAAGTCAATTCCCCTTTCTTTTCATCTAAATTTTCCATGTACAAACAATATCGTTGAGTACGAAGCCCTCATTGCTAGCTTGCATGTTGTGTTATCTCTTAATATTAAATTCATTCCCATTTATGGTGATTCACAGTTGATAATAAACCAAGTCACTGGTTCTTATCAAGCTAAGTAGGACAAGTTGTCTCAATATCAAAATTTATCTTTATCACTGCTCAATCAATTCTCTTCTTTCACTATTGATATATTCCCCGTAAAGACAATTGTCATGTGGATACAATGGTGAGTGCAACCTCCCTTGTACCCTTTTAAGATTCATCTAATGACTATCATTTTGTTATTCACACTATATCTTTACCCACTATTCTCAATGGTTCATCTTGTGACACTTTTTTTTTTTACAATATTAATTCCAAGGAATGGTTCTTGCATATATTCAATTATTTGTGTGATGGTACATTCCCAAATGCTTCTTCCAAAAGTGCTTGGACTAAAATTTTCAAGCTCAAAGCATGATATATAATCCTTTCTAATTCCCTATATCATCAAGGTTACAATGACCTCCTTCTCTGTTGTTTAAGTAAGGCTAAAACTCCCATTGCTCTTGAAGGGGCCCACTCAGGAGCCTGTAGAGGACATTTTGGTGGAAGAGCCTTGGTTCAAAAGCTTCTCTGAATGGGTTATTATTAGTAGATCATGGAATAAGATTCCTTTTTTTTGTTAAAAAGTTCCCTCAATGTCAATAGCATAGTAATTTGATTTGAGCTCCTGCACAAGAACTTTGTGCTCAAGTATCACCTTGGCTATTTACAACATGGGGCTTGGATCTAATTGGAAAAATTTCTCCTCCTTCTCAAGGTCACACATTCATCATCATTGTAATAAATCTACTTTACAAAATGGGTTGAAGTTGTCCCACTTTGATCCACAACTACTAAAGTAATCTGTCGTTTTCTTCTTGACATCATTTCTCATTTTGGACTTCCTTCTGCCTTTGTTTCTAATAATGGTACCTCATTTAAGAACAAGGACACGAAGCAATTCCTAGAGAAATTTTGCATTCAACAATGCTTCTTTACGCCATAATATCCATATTCTAATGGCCAAGTACAAGCTTCCAATTAAACAATTAAACAAATTCTTTGGAAAATTATTAATAAACACGATAAGATTGGTATAATCAACTTTCTTATGCATTATGGGCCTATCACATGAGTATTCTTATGGCTACTAGAACTACTCTATACAATCTCATCTATGGTGTTGATGCAATCATGCCTTTAGAGTTGGAAATTCCTTCTTTGCAAGTTTCCCTCTAAGGCTTTATTAATGACAATACTTATCGTGATCAATGACTTCAACAACTTGAGATGCTTGACGAACAGTATATCAATGCTCTTGAACATCTCCAAGATTATCAAAAACTTTGAACCATAGTTATAATAAGTGAGTTCTACATCATTCATTTCAAGTAGGTGACCTAGATCTATATGAAAATTAGTGCAATGTAAACACCCCTATTGGTGCTAAAGGAAAGTTTAGTTTGAACTGGTTGGGTCCTTACATTGTCACCTTGATGTATGGATTTGGTGCATATAGTCTCTCTACGATGGAAGGTAAGCCTCTAAAAGAGCCTATTAATGCTATGCATTTACATCATTTTCACGCTTAAATATATCTTTTCATGTGACATTTGAGTAGCAAATTTATTCTTAGTAGTTTATTGTTGCTTATCTTATGTTATTTCATCATTAGCACTGTTGGGTCCCAAAATAGTTGCTCCAAAACCCTAGAACATTACCTAATCCTTCAAGCTAGGGATGTCATCAAAAGGATTGGGTAGGGGCTCATCATCAAGTTGAGGATGATTTAGGGGCAACTAATAGAAGTGGGCAATCTTCTCTTCTCTCCAAGCTCAACCAAACTTAGGAGGGTATTCCTAGAGGTATCCCTCAACAGGGATTGAAGACAATACAAGATACTTCAGATTTACACCATTGCAACATTACTTGGGTCATTGTTTTAATTCCTAACACAGTTACTAGATCAAAACAAGCTTGATAAATACATCTCTAAAACACAAAAGATGTAAAGGGCATACATCTGGTTTAAGGAATATGAAATTTAATAAGTTTATATTGGATTCTCACTGATAAAAACAAGACCAAATGATGCCATACACTTTCTATCTATTTCTACCACATACATGAAAGATTTTGTTTGTTGTATAAATTCATGGTTTGTCAAGAAATAACATATCAGTGCCTATTCCAAGTTACAGAATCACCAACTTATCAAAGAAGGACAAATATACAGAAGCATATGAGTGCTACACATAAAACTAATAACAAATGATGAATATTCTTATTTATCCAATATTTAACTTCATTCATCCACACAAAACTTATGAAATGATCACTGCAATGGTTGCAATGTTTTAAGAGTCTTTCATGCTGCTCAAATCACTATTTATATTCATGCAATAAAAAATTACAAGGAGAAACTTGAACAATACTTGAGAGATTTCCCTAAATGAATACATGAAACCATGGAGTTCATAAAACGTGACCACTTGTAACTTTAAATCTGCATATGCATCCAAATATTTTTGCCCTGATAAATTGGTATTGGAGCTGTTTGAAGACCCATCAAAAACTATGCCCCCTACCTTTTGATCTAGCTCGACCCCCCCTCAAAATGAATCCCAAAATCATATTTTACCCAAACTGGGTTCTTTCCCTAATCCGTGGCATTGTAGCAAGGCCCCAGATGTTGCGTAGGCTCATGAAGTACAAGGTAGGTGAGGCGAGTAGAAGCAATGTGGCTTCTATTGGCACCCAAATGATATATCGAAATATTATTTATTCTCACGCCTTACCCATAACATTTTAGGTCCATCGATCCATTTTATCTTGTAGGTTACTAATGCACTAAGGCATTCATTTGATGGACTGGGCCCATAAACAACCATAACTATAGAATTAGCAACTGTCGGTGAGTTCCATCCCATTAGGAACTCATCGAAACTACATCTTTTTTTCTTTCCTTTTCCTCATAAACATTTTACCTTTCTCTACCTTAGTCATTTATAGGAATTATTAGAATTTCAAATAGTTTCAGAGGCACTAGTGACTAAACAAGGCATAGGGGCACACACTTAGAATATTTTACTGGATTTTTTGGGGAAAAAATAGGGTTGGAAAATGCTTGAGGGTACACCCAAGAGTTTGTGTGGAAGTGGATTTAATAATCCTCTACATGAGACCATCAAATTCATGGATCCCTACCCATTTTTATTTACTCATGTTTACACCAATTCCCATACATTCACTATTTATTCATCATTATCGCACCCTCATTCATACTTACTTCTACACTTTTGCTCCTTGTCTTGAATTTATCATTTTATCATAGGGTTCATTTTCTAGTGGCTTGATATTGACATGATTCAATCTTGAGGTATAGGGAAATAACTTAGAATTTTAAATTTATCATATTTAATTAACTTTCTTCTTTCTTGCCCCCTTGTACTAGCCATTATGAGCCAACTTAACACACAATATGTTGATATGTCATTATATTTAAAGACATCCAATGTGTACTTAATTTCATAAGAGGATTACAAGGAAAATCATTAGAGCATACTTCAATTTTTTAAAGGCAAAAAAACAAATCCACTTGTTCCTCATATAGACCATCTACATGTTTGTGTATGTTGTGTTCAATATCAATGTGGTTTGACCTAGAAGAACTTGTTCACTTATTGAGTTGATAAACTCTTAAATAATGTCCTTAGGCACTACCTTGACAAGTTTAGATATCTTAAAAACAAAGGTGAATGAATTTTAGGTGCATTTTCTATTAGATTGATCCCACACAACATAGATCTGATTTGCACAACATATTGAGTATGCAGTAGTTGGGATCAAATCTGCAACTCTTAGACTTGAATCATAGGGATTTTTGAAATGACATAGATTCTAAAATAACTATCAAATCAAGGACAATAATTTTAGGATAGTGGTGAATTATTGTCATGTCCCAACATTAAGACATTATTTGTCATCATCAAATTGGATGATAATTATGTATATAATAATATTTAATAAACATATATAATATTATTAAATAATATTATATATGATATATATGCATATTATATAAATATAAATATGTATATTAATATTAATATAAATATAAATAAATGTTATTATAATATAATTATCATATAATATATATAAGACAAATGTCTTATAATATATAAATATTAATAAGAAATATTATTATAATCATTTATTATTATCATATAATAATAATGATAATTATCAATGTAAATATTAAATCAAATATTAGTATAAAGTATGATCATTATAAATATAATGTTATAAATATATATAAATTAATATTAACTAATATCTTCACAGCAGCGAATAAAGATAGACCAAGTTTATTAAAAGGCAAAGTTTATTAAAACAAAGATAAATGCACGATTATGTTAGAGGAAGTGAGTTAGATTATTAGTAAATAAAAGAGGTATATATTAATTAAAGGTTATTTTCAATAAGACACATCCCTTCATTAAAGGAGGATATAAAGATGGGAAGAAGATAACATAAAGGGCATAAATAAAGGAAGAAGAAAATATATATCTAGAGAGGGTAAGGAAAATAGAAAAGAATACATAAGGAATATAATTCTGATTTATAAATATAACAACAAGAAGGATATAATATAGAATTTTTGGAAATGGTAAACATATTCATGGCAGATTTAAATATGCAATATATAACGAATAATATATTTTGAGTTGTAATATACCATTTTAGAGATACTTATGTATACTAGTAGCCTTATAAGAACATCAAATATATCTGAGATATAATATATGCCTTGAGTTAAAGGAAGGAAATATATTAAAAGGGAATAATTCTCTTTATGAAGTGTTGCCCCTCTTGGCAATAGTTACAACCATACACCATTGAAGATATAAAAAGGAAGTGTGAAGTAAAAAAGATCATATAGTAATATAAATCAGCAAACAACAGATTGGTCTTCCATCAAATACAAGTATTAGATCAACACAAGGTATTATATCAACAAGCATTACTAAGAGCAATCAATCATACAAGAAGTAAAATTGTGTACAAGGTTAAGAAAGTTTGTTTCTCCTAAAAGGGGACATTACAAGTGGTATCAGAGCTATCATCCTGCCATCCTGTGTGGCAATTGTATGCAAGCACATACAAGAGGAGAATGAAATAAGTGCAAGTAAAAGAAGGAAAGAAAATTGATTCAAGGACCAAGCACCCAAAAGAAAAATATTGAGGGAAGCATAATAGAAAATAAGAAAGAGGATACTCATATGAGAGTATAATATGTTACCTATATTTGTAAGTAAATAATGATGTGATTTTGATTACACTATTCTACATATACCTTCGTTATGATGGAGAAGAAGAAACAAAGGAAACAGAGCGAGGGCCCTCTTCTAGGTACGCCACCCGGGGGGGGACGTAATGAGCCCACATGGGCCAGAGGGGTTCTGCCTTCAGTATGAAGGGTACTGCCTTTGGGCTTAGGGAGTGGCTACCAGGACACCTTAGTAGTCTCACTCTCCTAGCATGGCATATGTAGAGAGGGCAATCATGAGAATAATGGCGGACTTCATATGAATGGCATGCGCCACATGAGTCTGAGGTGATCTATCATGAATGGCATGTGCCACGTTAGATCGAAGGTACCTTATATGAATGGCATGCGCCACATAAGGTAAGAACAAATGGTGGATTTCATATGAATGGCATGCGCCACATGAGTCCAAGGCGATCTATCATGAATGGCATGCGCCACGTTAGATCAAAGTTACCTTATATGAATGGCATGCGCCACGTAAGGTAAGAACAAATGGTGGACTTCATATGAATGGCATGCGTCACATGAGTCCGAGGTGATCTATCATGAATGGCATGTGCTACGTTAGATCGAAGTTACCTTATATGAATGGCATGCGCCACATTAGATCGAAAGAACCTTATATGAATGGCATGCACCACATAAGGACTATGACACTCCATATGAATGGCATGCACCACATGGAGACTAGGGAGGGATGGTTTATCCACCTTGAGACCTAGGAAAAAAATAGTATATCCTTCAAAGAGACATTAGGGAAGTATAGAACATAAAAAGCTAATTTCATTAATCACAAAAACACATGAATCAAATTCATTTCTATATTGGACCAATTCTTCCACAAATCTCTTTGAATTCTTCTATTGATTTAAGTAACATAAAACTGATACTTCTATTGTGGGCCCATAACCCACAAACTCCAAGGATCATTCTTCATCTATAACATGTAGTGCCCCTCAACTTGTCGTCTATCAGATTGATGTTTGCTTAGTAGTATTAGACATTATGACAGTATCTTAGATGATGGATCTCTTGTTATTTTGTTAATTCATTATGGACCTAATTATTATGATAACAGTGTTGATGTTGGATTATGTTATTTTATGCTTTAGAATTTGATGAATGAAATAGATGTTACAGATGTTTTGATGTCAATTGCGATAGTAGATTGTAAGAGGATTGAATGTTTTATGTTGTTGACTAGTAAACAGATACCTTGTTCAACATAGTTAATCGTTTATTCATAAACGTGAATGGAACAGTGTCGTATTACTCGCTCTCGATTACCCTACCCCACTGCGATTTCCATTCACTATAGGACTGCATGTGGATATATATCTTGTATGTTTAACTGTGCGTTGCTGCAGGATGCAGGTACTAGGCACCAACTCCACCTGATTTACCAGGTTTGAGCGTGCCTTCACCAATGGATTAGTTGTTTGGAGTTAACGTGAGGTCCCTAGTCAGTGTTGTCTGGTTGTCAGTTTACCCTTGTGGTTATTGTTTGTCATTCGATCATGACTTGCAGACAGGTGATATTGCACCTTGGAGTCTAACTAGGTCAGAAGGTGTCTAAATGTGTAAGGTATCGTTGTGCAGTAAATAGAATAATTTTACGGAAATTATAATGTCGATAGTTGTTAATAATTGTTGTAACTAAATTATTATTTTATTAAGTATAGTTTTTAAATAAAAAATTGTAAGAAATTTTGTATTGTTTAATATAATATTATTTACAATGAATATTTAAATAAATAAAATAGTTGTAAGTCATATTGCAAATTGTGATTTACAACTTAATTAATAAAATAAATTAAAATATAGTTGTAAAATTATAGATTGTTGTAATGTTATAACTTTATTAATAACAATATGGTTGTACGGTTATAAAGTAATTAAATTTTGTCGGAACTGTATATTAATATTTAAAAAAGTAACCTCTTGGGATCATTAAATTAAATAAAAAATATATTTTGAGGTTGGGATGCACGGGATCGCGTGCCGAGTTCCTTGGAAGAAGGAAGGGACTGTTTTATAAAAGGGAAGTTGTAGAGGCAAAGAGGGGGGATTACAGGTGAAAGAAGAGAGAAGAAGGCTGGAAAAAGAAGCTTGGAACGGCAGCAATTGAAGCAGACTTGTCGATTTGACATCGTAGCCAGGTTCTACTGAATGCCTAATTTTTGCTTCTCTTTCTGAATCTGCAAATGTTGTTGGTTGTATAATTTTCCAAATGGTTTGTTTGGGTTAAATTTTTGCTTAAAGATATGCTCCAATCTGTAATCAGTTTGTATTCTGAGTTTTCGCCACCAAATCCTAAACCCAGTGCTCATTTCTGTAGACTGTCTTCTCCACGTTTAAACAGTAATATCTCTTAGGGTTTAAATCATTTTCTGCTCAAGGAATTCGTGGTTCAATTGTCCTCCTTCCACTGCATTTGCCGAATCATTTTGTAATCCCTGCAATCATTCATTTCGATGGTCTTCTTCATATCATTGAGGATGTGTTTCGGCAATTCCTTCTGTATGTAATCTTAGACTAGCGTATGACTGATAGGGTTTGAAGCTACAAGATAACGTTTCCTTTAGATCTCTCAGATCTCTCTTTCTAAACTTCTTGCATAGATTCAATCACGTATTTTCCTCTGCAAATTCCTTATCCTCTCAGACATTTAACTGTTCTATCTGTATCCATTTGACACTGCCATTCATCACAATCCCCAGCAATCGATTTGGTAATGGCGGTGATGCATGGATCGGGTGTTTGTAATCTACATTTGTGAAATCATATTTAAAAGTTAATATAATATAATCGACCCATTCCATGAAATTTGGTCTTAATCCATCTAACAGATAAGCATTTTGTGATTTAAAACTAGACGCTGCACCTGTTATGAATGGTAAGAAGATTATTTGGAGCGCTATCCTTTACTGCTTGGCATTCTGTAGGAAACGGCTGAAGCAAACAAATGGACAGATAAAATTAAAACTGTTAGTTTTGGAGGTTATATTTGTTGCACCCCATTGGTTTATCCTGCAATCATCTCAATACTTATAGATCGCTATTTGTCTACAGCTAGTCGCCCTTGTATTACAAGTTCAACATTTTTTTTGTATAACCCTGAAAACCAGCGATCTTGGCATAACTTTGGAACTCACCATATTTTGTATTTGTATTCACAATGCGTATAAATTACAATTGCACCCACGCTTATGATGAAAACTGGTTGTATGTATAGTTTGATTTTGAGATAGTTTCATGAAACGGTGAAAGATGATAACACAGTCAAGTTTATTCCTCGCACTCTTCTGACGATTGTTCATCTGGCGACCTTGTTTCAATGCTGCACCACTTTTGAAACCGTATAGTTTAGATTACTTATTGCAGTTTAACGGTTTTGTGCCTTATGGAAAGTTTTAAAAGTCTTTGCAACAAATCCATTATTGCATTTAACCTGCAATCATCCCATCCCAGTTCGCATCCTTACTCTTGTTCAATGGATTTCAAACAAACAGTCCACACAACCTGCACAGACCTAACATGTATCTCAATGATAAAGTTTAGGGTGTCTTATGATGATCAGCGTAGCCAAGGAGGTTAGCTATCCACACAATTTGAATCGGTTCACCATACTCACCTTCAGTTTAGTTTAATAGTTTTTTTAAAACAATCCACACAACCTGTGCAAACTTAACAAGCATGTCAATGATAAGATTAAGCGCTGCCCACCTGGAAAGAGTGGGTAGCTGGTACTGGCCATTATGGAAGTAACAAGTTGAAGGTTGTCTCCAGATTAGTTCATCCTCATGTGCTCTGTCGTCAAAATACCAAAGGCTTATTGAGGCCAGTTAAGATAACAGGTGTGCCATATAAAACAACAGCTGTGCTAGTTAAAATGACGGCTGTGCATGGGTCTGAATGCTTTGTTGGAAGTTTGTTGCAAACTACAATGACGACTTTTCTAAGATCTCAGCTTGAACATTGTAGGGAGCTAGAGGTGAAATAATTCCGAACTATTCCTAGGGAAAGCAAAAAGTTAAGATCACAGCAAAAGGAGCTATGTATAAGGTTTGAGCTTGGAGAGCTTGTATTAAAATTGAATTTACTAGTTTTACATTTTAGGGAGATAGTCACACTTTCTTATAGGGAATCTGCATAACTGTAAGAAGAATTGTTGGGTATAAGAAGAACTCTGTTAGAAACTGTGAGTAGCCTTTTTTAGTTTGTCTTTTCCTGAGTATCATTGTTTTCTTGTGATCATTATCCTTCGTTAGAGAGAGAAAATTGTTTATGTGGATGCCGTCAATCTTATTAAATTTGCAATTTGAGGGACACTGCCAGAAGTTGTTAGACTAAATAAATATCGTCCATTTCAATGATAAAACAGTCAATAACAATTTTACACCTCATCAGCAATTCATACCAAGCTGTTCATGTTCCATTCCATTGGGCGCATTTACAACACTTTTCTTCGACAGAATTAATCACCTTTGATAAAGCCCTTTTTGAGACATTGTTACCACGAAGAAATGTGAAGCATGTTAAACTATCTTATCTAGTCGAGGTCAAAAGAGACATTGGAAAGACTGTATTTAGGGCAGAACCTAGAGGAAAACGAAAATATTGATGTCCGTCATTGACGGTTGGACCTTTTTCCTTGTTGGATTGTCGTATAGTTACAGGGTAATATCTTAGTGTTATTACTCAATCCGTTGTTGGAAAGGTACATTAATCGGTGTAATAATTGTTATATTTTCATATTTTGTGAATTATTTTTAGAAACAACCTGAAGAGCATTTAGATAATTAGTCGTAATGTAATGCATTTAATTTAAACTCAATTGGTTTGGAAAAGAAATAATGCAATTTAATGTTCATTTTATTACAGAAGTTGTTTACATTGAATGGAGAAAGAATTGTAGTGTTAACTCTAGTACTGTATTGAACTGTATGAGTTAAGTATTTCTATTGTCGTAAAGAGTTGAATTGAGAGTGGTCAAACTCGAATTCCAGAGGCTTAGTATGTCGTAGTTGAGTTTATGCGACATATGGATAAGTGTATTAGTGTTGTGACGTTATAACAGACATGTGGTTTTAGTTTGTATGAAGTATAATGAAGTATTGTCAAGTTGATAATGTGTTTTGTGAAGTAATCTTCTTTGGATGAGATATCAAACCACTTGTGATCTTATTGAACCCGTTTTGTCGTAATTGTCATATGGAGAGACCTGGAATATGTAAAAGAGTAAAGTGTTGTAATTCTATAGGCAATGGATAACAATTGGTGTTATGATTCTGTTTGTAATGCAAGAGGGTTTATGCCTTGCAGGAAACATGTATGTGTAATGTTATAATGCCTTGTCTGATGGTTAAGGTTTACTAGGTGTTAGGAAGGAGAGTGGCTTTCAACGTGGGGCCGGCGCCCAAAGTGGCAGTCAGGATAACCCGTTGAAAGTAGATTAATCAAGTGATAACCTAAAATGAACTAGGGGGTTAAGGGTAGATTTCACATTAAACAAGATTAATGGATTCCTCTCCCATGGCCTGTAGTGCTTGTTTAGACTAAGGATGGGTAGAGAAGGCCTGGTTGGCATGATTGACTTCCTTGTCCTCATGAAAGGAAGGTCGATTCCGCATAAATGTGAATTTCTCTAGGTGTTCAAGGTGGGGCGTTACATAACACTTATATTTCATCAAGCACATCACTATTCAAATAAAATCTTACCAAATCTTTGATCATAAAATTTCTCCCCATGACATCATATAATCAATTACTCCTTAAGAATATGACTCTTCTCAATTTTGAGGTCAATAACATATGACAAATATAAGACCGAATCTTGTAATCAAAGATCAAGATATCTTCATCATTCATTGGAATCTTGGAATCTCAATGCTCCTATAATCTTCTTTAGCATTAAAAATATTTTCATTGCCTAAAACCACGTCTTCATCTATGATACTTGCATCACATTAGTATTCAAAACATCAAACAAATGCTTACCTGAACATTTGTCTTCATTAAACATTTCAAGTATTCTTTGGTCGCAAATTCTCTTCCATGAATCACAATCATTTTCTCTTCACTAAAGCATGTTCATTCTGAATCAAAACTATGACTTTGTCTCAACACATCGGAAGGTAGCGCAAAGTAATGAAAGAACTCAATGTGATTGCTTGAGGACAAGCAATTTCAAGTGGGGAGGGCTGTCATGTCCCAACATTAAGACATTATTTGTCATCATCAAATTGGACGATAATTATGTATATAATAATATTTAATAAACATATATAATATTATATATGATATATATATGTATATTATATAAATATAAATATGTATATTAATATTAATATAAATATAAATAAATGTTATTATAATATAATTATCATATAATATATATAAGACAAATGTCTTATAATATATAAATATAAATAAGAAATATTATTATAATCATTTATTATTATAATATAATAAATATAAATATAAATATTATATAATAATAATGATAATTATCAATGTAAATATTAAATCAAATATTAGTATAAAGTATGATCATTATAAATATAATGTTATAAATATATATAAATTAATATTAACTAATATCTTCACAGCAGCGAATAAAGATAGACCAAGTTTATTAAAAGGCAAAGTTTATTAAAACAAAGATAAATGCACGATTATGTTAGAGGAAGTGAGTTAGATTATTAGTAAATAAAAGAGGTATATATTAATTAAAGGTTATTTTCAATAAGACACATCCCTTCATTAAAGGAGGATATAAAGATGGGAAGAAGATAACATAAAGGGCATAAATAAAGGAATAAGAAAAATATATATCTAGAGAGGGTAAGGAAAATAGAAAAGAATACATAAGGAATATAATTCTGATTTATAAATATAACAACAAGAAGGATATAATATAGAATTTTTAGAAATAGTAAACATATTCATGGCAGATTTAAATATGCAATATATAAGGAATAATATATTTTAAGTTGTAATATACCATTTTAGAGATACTTATGTACACTAGCAGCCTTATAAGAACATCAAATATATCTGAGATATAATATATATGCCTTGAGTTAAAGGAAGGAAATATATTGAAAGGGAATAATTCTCTTTACGAAGTGTTGCCCCTCTTGGCAATAGTTACAACCATACACCATTGAAGATATAAAAAGGAAGTGTGAAGTAAAAAAGATCATATAGTAATATAAATCAGCAAACAACAGATTGGTCTTCCATCAAATACAAGCATTAGATCAACACAAGGAATTATATCAACAAGCATTACTAAGAGCAATCAATCATACAAGAAGTAAAATTGTGTACAAGGTTAAGAAATTTTGTTCCTCCTAAAAGGGGACATTACAATTATCTTCATTCTTCCATCATCAATTTTAGAGCTAAATACATTTATCCATCACATTTAGTTTATTATACTTATTACAATTATGAGTGCCAACTCTAATTAATCTAAATTAATTATTAGCTTATTAACTTCATCTATTTTTTGAGTTAGTTACTTATATAGTATGCTTTATTCACCTACAATTACAATTTTCATTTAAAAGAAGAGAAAGCTTATAGAAAGCCAAAACTATTTTTCATAACTTTTATTTCAAATAGAAAAATTAAATTCAAATTATGTTTACCATCAAAATGTATAAAATCATATTAATTTTCTTAACAAACAGGGTAGGATGAATTTGTTTAAACACTAAAAAGCTTCATAATAGCCTAAGCAAGGACTCAAATATATCCTTACCTATCACTCAGATGTTCCTAGCCACCCACTTTTAATTGAAACTGAAAATCATAAACAAAAACCTGAAATTAAGAAAATCAAACCCTACCTGACATTTTAAAAGGAAAGGAAAAATACGAAGTAAACTATCGGTGTTTGAATTAATACCTCGACCAAAAACAAACACGTTCATTTGCGATTAATCCATAGCTGAGTGGTGAAGAGAACTGAGGGTTAAGAGACATAATATACCATAAAAGATAATCCACGACGAAAGAAGGAAAAGAGACAAAACATGTAGTTCAAAATGAGTTATCTCCACAACATAGCGATTTTCACAGAGCTATAGAACCCTCCATTTAAACTACCCTGTCATTGATATGATTCCAGAGTTGTAGACTTTATTTATTCATCATTATCGCACCCTCATTCATACTTACTTCTACACTTTTACTCCTTGTCTTGAATTTATCATTTTATCATAGGGTTCATTTTCTAGTGGCTTGCTATTGACATGATTCAATCTTGAGGTATAGGGAAATAACTTAGAATTTTAAATTTATCATATTTAATTAACTTTCTTCTTTCTTGCCCCCTTGTACTAGCCATTATGAGTCAACTTAACACACAATATGTTGATATGTCATTATATTTAAAGACATTCAATGTGTACTTAATTTCATAAGAGGATTACAAGGAAAATCATTAGAACATATTTCAATTTTTTAAAAGGCAAAAAAATCAAATCCACTTGATCCTCATATAAGCCATCTACATGTCTGTGTATGTTGTGTTCAATATCAACGTGGTTTGACCTAGAAGAACTTGTTCACTTATTGAGTCGACAAATTCTTAAATAATGTCTTTAGGCACCACCTTGACAAGTTTCGATATCTTGAAGACAAAGGTGAATGGATTTTAGGTGCATTTTCTATTAGATTGATCCCACACAACATAGATCTAATTTGCACAACATATTGAGTATGCAGTAGTTGGGATCAAACCCATAACTCTCAGACTTGAATCATTGGGATTTTTGAGATGATAGATTCTAAAATAACCATCAAATCAAGGACATTAATTTTATGATAGTGGTGAATTATCTTCATTCTTCCATCATCAATTTTAGAGCTAAATACATTTATCCATCAGATTTAGTTTAGTATACTTATTACAATTATAAGTACTAACTCTAATTAATCTAAATTCATTATTAACTTATTAACTTCATCTATTTATCAAGTTTAAGTTATCTATGTAGCATGCTTTATTCCTCTACAATTACAAAAAAAAAAGAGAAAACTTATAGAAAGCCAAAACTATTTTTCATAACTTTTATTTAAAAGAGAAAAAATGAATTCAAATTATGTATACCATCAAAATGTATAAAATCATATTAATTTTCTTAACAATTTTTATTTTTTAAAATAAAAAGTATTTGTAAGACAATTTTTTAGTTATTGTTTTAAAAACATATATAAGAAAGTTAAAGTTATATTTTAAACAATTTAGATGTGTGACGAGTATGTGGAAGGTTCTAAAAGAGAGTTTACGAAGAGAGAATACATATCTTCTCATTTTAGTAAAAGAGAGTTTAGGAAGAGAGAATACCTATCTTCTCATTTTAAATAAAGTAGAAACACAATAATATTATATCATAGAGCACCATGGACTTGATATAACTATTAGGTAGAACAAGTTGTAAAAATAATCCATATCTACCATTCTTAAAAAAGAAAATATTAAAAACAAGAAAACTTTTAATCACAAAAAATTAAAACTGCAAAAACAAATAAATAACCAAAAAAATTCAAACTAAAACCTTATCTCTTTGCTATGTATTTTAACAGCATCTCACTTCTTTAATTCTCACTCTATAAATTTCATAAACTATTTTAATCCCTTGAACTTTATTAAAATAATAAAAAATTCAAATTATGTTTTCCCATGAAAATGGGGGAAATATAAAACCTATCTTAAAAACAGACTACAAATTCAACTCGATCCACGCATCACGTAAACGAATTACAGAAATTTGACGTTTAACAAAATTTTTTGGGAATAGTGTACAATGTTCTAGAACTTTGGCTGACATGCCCATTTCCTCTGCCCAGTGAATGCTTTGGGATTGGATGGTTAACTCCATCGCTAATGGCTTCTCCTTCCGCCATTGCATTCTCTTCTTCTTTACCATTCAAACCCTTCCCAAAATTCTCTAACAAAACGCTCACCTCTCATAAATTATCCACAAAGTCATCCAAATTCAGTCTAAACCTCTTGGTTTACAATAAGCTGCAACCGGATGGCAGCTTTTCAGTAAAAAGCGGCCCTGGTTTGAGTCCTTCCCAAACTATAAATTTCAAATTATTCTTCTCAGCAGGCAGCTCTGGTTTACTCAGATGCCACCGAGCTGTCGAAAAGCTCTTAAATTCGATAACAGATGTTGATCATTTAATTGTGTGGTGTACGAGCTTGGCAGTAATGTTTTCTGTTGTAACATGTAATGTGGATAGTGCCAATGCTTTTGTGGTAACTCCTCGAAAACTACAGACGGATGAGCTCGCCACTGTAAGACTCTTCCAGGAAAATACTCCTTCCGTTGTTTACATTACCAATCTCGCCGTCAGGTAATACTAATACTTTTGTGCTGATTTCCCTTTTAATTGGAAATGATTTTTGATTTCTGTTCCTAAATTGAAAATAAGTACAGACGAGTGAGGCGATTTTTGGGAAAAAACTTTTTGCAAGTTTAGTTTACATCAACGTTTCAAAATATACTCCGTGATTTATCAGTATGGGGTAGAAATTAATCCTAAAAGTCACCTCACTTGAGGAATTTACCAAATGAAAAAATAAAAAAAAAAGTTCATTAGTGAATTTTCTACTGAATCTTTGAGGGCTAGTTTCAGCACACTTAAATGAAGGTCAATTTCGGCAGATTGTTTTTTTTTTTTCTTGGTAAGTTTTGTATTTTTAATTGGTAAATCTGGGGATTAACTGTTGAGGCCACAAATGGGGGCCCTCATTCCTATACATCGAAATATTCCCCCAAGACCCAACTCAACCAACACAATAATATGTGGGATTTGAACTCGATACCTACAGACAAACATCTAATAGACATACCATTACACCAAGGATCAACTCAACCAAAACAACAATGTCCACTGTGGGACTTGTCCAACGAGGACCAACTCAATACCTATTACCAAACATCCAATAAACATACCATTACACCATGCGCCCATGTGTGCACTGTTTTGTGAGTTTTGTTAAAAAAATGATTCCCAATGATTTGTTGTCAAATTTACTCTTGGGAGTCTGTAAAAGTTTGGCATTAGCGATTTTTGTTGCTTAATTTTTTAGGGTTTGTTCCAATGGACTATTTAAAGAACTGGAATTTCAGTAAATTATGTTAACCCCATTTATGATTACTTTTACCAGTTACCATTTTTGATTATTCTGATGAATACTGTAGCACTTGTTTCACCAGAGTGCGAAATCCAGGGCTAGTTGCTGCCTGTTCTGATACTTACAAAGTCTTGGCCGATGAACATTTTCCAATTCATTCCTCTCTTCCATTCAGAATATAGAGATACTTGGCCATGCAGCCTTATGAGAGATGCCCTCTTTGAGAGAATGCGTGGATGATCAGAGAATGTTGCAAAAGGACATGTATGATAAGTCTGATTGCTTTCGATTTGTTCTAGAAACAAGATGCAAAGCAACCTTTCTCAAGGATAATACTCCATTGAGCTTAGGAGGGTTTAGTATTTTTAAAAAAGACCTACCTATGTAGATTCTAGCCTTCCTAGCCTTCATAGGATGAGACGTTCCTGTAACTGTTTCTCAGCTGATGTGAGGCTACCCTGCAAAGGGAAGTTACCTCAAAAAGAAAAACTGTCTAGGGATGGAGCCATGCACAACAGGGAGTTCAAAGTGGCTATTGCTTCTCGCTTACTAAAAATTGACACTTAGTTGCAAGAGATAGTTTCATAGGATCAACTTCACTAATCCATGTTAAGCTGTAATTTAGCAAAGGTTTATTACATCGTTTCAGTTTTTCCAGTCTATGTGCTGTGGAACTCATTTTGTTTAAATTAGATGTATGGATCCATCAATTGCTATACTACTGTAAATTTCTGCAAATTATGACAAAATTTTGCTCAAAATGATGTGCTGATATGTTGGAAGTGGCCATTTAGTTTCTAATACTTAAAGTGCACTGATATATTATGTTCTTCCATTGTTACAGGCAGGATGCTTTCACACTGGATGTTTTGGAAGTTCCTCAGGGTTCAGGATCAGGGTTTATATGGGATCGAAGGGGGCATATTGTTACTAATTATCATGTTATCAGAGGTGCTTCTGATCTCAGGTTGGTTAAGTGTATTGTTTCCGAACTGGTTTTAGATCATATGTGAAATTAGTTTTAGCTAATGATGTGTTGATCCAGAACATAAGGGTGGTTACCTATGTAGATATGAGTCCATGACAACTTTCTATTTTTCTAGATGGTATGTATTTCAGGATATCCTGGAGAACCTTAAGTAGCCTTAAAGATGAGGCATGATAGCATGTTCTGTTGCAATACAACTACTATAATACAAAATATGTATCCGAGAAAGGAATATTTGTGAAGTCAGCACTCCTAGCTGTTGCGTCCCAGATTCCACTTGTCTGGGAGATTCTAGGAATGGAATTGCATACTATAATTTATAAATTGCTGTTTGTGTAAGTGATGAAACTCAATTAGAATAAAGCTAGTGCAATAGTCTTGCCTTCTTGGCATGAATTAGATAAAGACAATTTGTAATACAAGTACTTTAGAAATACAATTACATATTAGAAGAGGGAAAGCATTTGTTAAACCAAATTCTCTAGCTGATTTAGCCGCTAACTTCAATTTTCTTGGGGAGCTCTTGGGAATAAAATCTCTTTTATATTCTGTTGTTTCTGGAAATGATCAAACTGCATTTGAATTTTGAATTGATCTAGTTCTATGGTCTTACCTTCTGTACTTGAAACAGATGAAGGCAAGCAACTTATTCAAGCACTATGACTCTGCAATGATTAAAACTACTATTATTTTTGCATTGGATGCACCTCCACACCTTCAGAGAAAGTTATATGATCAACCAAACCTCCCATGAAGTCTCTCCTCCAATGATGCCACATGGTTAGCATCTATTCCCATAGTTACATGGGTGTGTTGGTGAAGGGATACACATATTATTGTACATGGTGTAGGAACTAGAACTCAGGTAAAGGGTATAGGGTTGCGTATATTTATCTCACACAAAGAAATTTTTTTCCAAAAAAGCCAAATTCTATATACATATCTGTACATTACAAAATAAGAAGTTTTTTCACCTAAAGCTACCTTGGGTGAAATCTAAGAGCTACATCCAGAAATTGAGATTTGGAGTCAATGCAAGTTACAATATCTATGAACTACCAAAAATCCTAAAGTGAAAGATAGAAGAAAGGAGAAGGCTGTGCATCTCTCTACAGAAGCACAAGGGTGAAATCTCCAGGTAGAAGAGTTCCCAAATCATTCCCAATTTCTCTCTTGATGAAGACAAAACGCAGCAACCATTTTTTGATGCAAGACTATATTATATTAAATAAAAGGGGAATTTGAAAAAAAATTCCAAAATAAAAGGGGGATTTAAAAAAATTTCCAATATTGGCTTGAACAACAACCAATTACTTGGGTAAGAATTAGTTGAATAGAATATCACATTGAGAGATCATGCAGCTCAGAAAACACAAAGAGAATTACCTAGTAGGAATTTGCAGCATTTAAGATTCAAACAATTTGTTTAGGACAAGGACTTCATAAAGTAAAGTGTGTCTATAAGCCGAACAGTCAGTATGGTGATGAAGATGATACATGTTGTCTTTACACCCAAGCGATTGAAGAAAATTACTGAAAATGAACATAGAACCAAAATTGCCCTTGAGGTTAGAATCTCTGAGATTCAGGGTGGGTTGATGTTGAACACTCATCGCATTTAAAAAATTGTCCTTCCCTTAGGGTTGGGAAGGCAGGTGGAGAGCCAGTATTTGCAGAAAGTTGGGATTCCATTGCCAGGTTTTCTTGCTCTTGAGGGATCCTGTAAGGTACGACTGTCCTGGGCTGGGGTTTGTAGAATGAAAACTTCCATTCACCACCTCTGACAGTGGCTTGAAAAGGGCTTTCTGAGTGCCTGGGCAGCATGGTGTTTGGCACTGGATTTCTGATTGTTTTGTCAAATTGAAATAACCTTAACAAATCTTCACTTTTCTCTCTCAGTTGTCAGGATTTGTTCAATAGCTTCAGTCCTGCTTTGAAGATTTTGGCAATTCTGCCTGAGATTGTTAACACATTCTGTTTGGTTCTTGAGACATTCCTGCAGAACATCTTGGCAATCTTTCTGTTGCTGCATGTAAGTTACAAGTAGAGCAGTACATTTTTCAAATAAAGCAATATCAACCCCCTTTCCTTGAATTTTCTCCTCATTCCCTTAATGCTGTCATTCATTTTAAGCAGCGCAAGGTATAAGTTGGAGCTGCCTTCACTCACAAAATTTTTCGCTTTGGACTTGACCAGTTTCAGCATCTTGGGTCTGATTGCTATTGGGAGGATGGGTAGAGTGTACTTAGAATTGGCAATGCCCAACTAGCATTTTGAAGAGAATGACATTCCCTCCTGTAGTACGGCCTGAGTTAATCTGACTGTGAATGGATATGTACTCCATAATGGAGGTCACATGTTCAATCCCAGAGGGGGGTTAGGGTTGTACACCTCAAATTAATATAAAGTAAATGGAAAAATCAAATGCTTGCATAAGGGAGCTTTCATACACCAGATTGGTGTTTTGCTTGGTGACCCAAAAAACTACCTTTACATTTTATCTTTATGGACTTAAGGAATTCGATGTGAAAATTATGGATATTCAAGGAGTGAATCTTTCCAGGATTTTGCAGATTGGATTGGATTTCCTATACTACATTGTACAATTCAGAAGCAGAAAAATTTGGGCTGGCAGAGGAAAAGAGGAATGGACTGGAGGAAGGCCAGCCCGAGGAGTACTATAAGTTGATGAGAAATGGATATACCTGTAGGTTGGGCCATTAATCTAAACTGAAGAGAGCCTTGAGGTTGAAGTTACAGGTTCTGCATTGTTCTTGAGACAACTTGGTTGATAGTAGGTACTCTATCATCAATCCTTTTGGGTGGAACATTCGTAGCAGTAGCAGCTTGAATTCCAAGGGATGTTATTGAAAGTTTATATTCTTAATTGATTACTTCTAACCCTTTTTATCCTTTTGCTTCCACTATAAAATTTCAGAGGCTTATTAGCAGTATGCAAACATTTGCATTTGCATTAAGTTACACATCATTTTATTATAGATTTTTCTGTTATCATAGAACTCCTTATATTGTGCATTGGGAGGACTATCTTTTGTATCCAATCTTAGCAAATCATGTTGAAATGACCATTTAAAGCGATCATAGAGAGCACAAATATTTCAAAAGGATTTGGACCTAAGCAAGCTGTCAGGAAATCATTGAAATCAATAACATTCTCTTCTGATAACATAGGGAATGTAGGTGCTTGAGTTCTGATAAGGGTGATCTCGAAAGGGTGATCTCGAAGGGTTCTCTACCATTCTTCTGACCTGTTTCTCCAATATGGATAATATAAATGAGCACATCATCATTACTACTGTAACACCCACTCTTATTTAACAGATTATAAACTTACATCTAACAACAGAATTTCAGCGGAAAGATTAACTAACTATTATGAAAATAGTATCGAATGCAATAAAATTCAAATTTACAACTAACTTTCATTTTCAGCTGAAATAATTTATTCTAACAGAATACATATATTCAAGAATAAATTAGTTAACTTTTAATTAACTAACTTTCTTCAATGAAATTCAAATATTAAGATAGGAAGAGAGATTAAGAAAAGTACAACTTGAATAGCTTCCTGCTGATTTGTTTGTAGATCCTCCTTTGGATTTTGGAAAAAAGAATATCAACAAGGGCTTTATCCACCCAACCAAGACCAACTGGTCTCCCGTGCTTCTTCAACTGAAGAAACCCGACCCTTCACGAGGGTGATTAGCAAGGAATCTAATAACAACAATATGCCTATGAGCCTGGTGTCAAGAACCTATACCTCCTGATCAATCTTTTTCCTATAGGTACCTCCTAACTGGAAAGATCACTCTGACCAGTGGTATATCTAGTACTTGAGAGCTGACAGATGCCTATATTGCATCGTAACCTTGGCCAAGGATTTCTAATAATTATCTGACACTGCTATGTCATCAGCATTCACCCTTGCTCGGCATTGACATTATTTCATATGTTTCTTTTTGGTTACAGGATTGGATGAAAATCATGTATAATCCACTTGACATACTTACAGATTCATAAGAGATACGGCATAAGAACATTTAGACAGAAAGGTATCCTTTACCGCAGTGACCGAAGTCAAATTTCTCAATGAGAATATACAAGTGGATATACGTATAGATATAAATATTTATAGGTATAAAGACAAATACTTCTGCAGATTCAAAAGATTTGGAATTGAAAGACAGATAGGGATTCAGGAGATTCATGCATGAATTGCAGAATAGAAAATATAGAGTAACAAAATGAATTGTAATTAGGATCAGCTACGGCTATCCAAAATAATGCATTTCTATCCATCGCATGATGAACTATAACATATTGAAAGGAACCATTGTCTTGCCTGAATAAGCTTTTGCAAGTCGAAGCTGAGGAATATGCGACTGCAAAGACAAATCCTGATTGCTGGACCGGTTCTTGCTACCGCTCCCATGATATTGATTCGACAGAGTAAGAAAAGTATGAAGCTCATGCTCAAGGATTATATGGTTCGGATTTTTGAGTTGCAGTGACAAGGACACTCAAAAGAATGCAATCAATGTTCAAAGAATAGCTCACTAATCCTGTGAATGCTTTTTTTCAAGATTGAGTAAAGAAAGAGAATGAAAAGGATGAACGCCAACAAATAAAGGCATCCCCCTCCTTTCCCGCATCCCCCTCCTTTCCCCCATCCGCATGTAAGAAGGAACGTTTCCTTCTTGCGTGCGGGCGGAGTGGAGGAGTTACATACAAGACTCCAGCTCGCACACCACTAAGCGCTCCTCATGAGGTGAGCTAAAAAAATATATTTTATTTAATATACATAAGGAAATAATTCTTACCAACTTGAAATATATACGTATATGTATGTGCCTTGGCCAAGGCTACGATGATATAGTTGTCTAGACTTAAACTTAGACAATATTGTTATTTTTCGATTCTCGTAACCACGCCTCTCCTTGTTGATATCCTTTTTTCCTTGTCAATTGATTTATCCTGCAACCACTTCGACAATTAATGGAGGTTAAATCATTTCCTTGATACGAACATTAATATATATTATATCCATACATCCATTCTCACATATAATTGAAAAATATTCACATATAAAAGAAAATCATCCTCACATAATTATACACATTATCCAACGAATAAATTTCATATTCACATGAAAGCAGTTATACACAACTAACAAAATAACCAATGTTTCATTGTTCAGAAGAAGGGGATGTAACATATTCTTCCCCTTAAGAATCATCGTCCTCGATGATTATTTATCAATACATATATCAAAATTTAACAACATAAGTCTTAATTGTCTGGGAATAAATAAGAAAACTTTTGATGAATCTCATCATAATCTTCCCAGGTGGCATTCTCTTCAAAATACTGGTCCCACTGGACCTTACATTGTACCACCTCGCGATTACGTAAGTGTAGCTTACATATCTCAAGTACTCGGAGTGGCTCTATTGTGATCACCCCAGGGTCCCGTACTTGCAATGATTTCCAATCAATCATATGTTCGGAGTCTGCATAATATTTCTTGAGATAGGAAACATGAAATACATTGTGAATTCTGGCGAGAGTCGGGGGTAGAGCAATTTTGTATGCCATAGGATTGATAATTTCTAGAACTTCAAAAGGTCCCACGTATCTTGGGGCTAACTTAGAGGCTTTCCTAGATTTTATAGAGCTTTTCTGTGGTTTTACCCGCAAAAGAACTTTTTCTCCCACTACAAACTGTCTGGGAATACGTTTTGCATCAGCATAACTCTTTTGCCGGTCATTGGCCTCTTTCAATCTCTGCCTGATTATTCTTACCTGCTCTTCCATTTCTTGAAGCATTTCAGGTCCTAGAATGATTCTGTCTTCCCACCTGTTCCAACTTATAGGGGTTCTACATTTCCTTCTATACAGTGCTTCAAAAAGTGCCATTTTTATTGCTGACTGATATGAGTTGTTATAAGCAAATTCTACCAAGGGTAAATATTCCTCCCACCTGTATTGTTGATCCATACAGTACATTCTAAGTAGATCTTCTAAAATTTGATTTACCCTTTCCGTCTGACCATCCATCTGTCTCGGGATGATAAGCTGTACTAATATTTAACTGAGTCCCCAAGGCTGAAAATAAGGTTTGCCAAAATCGGGATGTCATCCTGGCATCACTATCTGATATGATCTTTTCTGGTATTCCACAGAGATGAAAAATTTTCTGTACTAATTTTCGTGTGATCACTGGTGCCCCATCTGTCAAATTTCTTGGTATGAAATGTGCCACTTTGGTGAGTTTGTCCACTACCACCAATATGGCATTATGCCTGTTCCTAGTCATAGGTAAACCTTGTACAAAGTCCATACTAATAATTTGCCATTTCCAATCAGGTATGCTATGAGGCTGAAGTAATCCTGCTGGATGCTGATGCTCTACCTTGACCTTCTGACATTTGAAATATCCTGGCACAAATCTTACTGCGTCCTTTTTCATTCCTTTCCAAAAATATAATGGTTTGATGTCGGCCATCATCTTGGTTACTCCTGGGTGTCCTGAATATGGTGCGGTGTGTACTTCTTTCCATATTGTTTTCTTTAACTTAGAAGACTTTGGAATATACATCCTACCTTTAAATCTCAAAAGCCCATTTGCTTCAATGTGAAAACCTTCATATTTAGGCTCCTGTGGATTTGACTGAAGAGCTTCTCGGACTTGCAAATAATATTCATCTTCATTTAATTTCTGAATCACCTACGTTCTAAAATCAGTGTTGATTGACACCATTGCCGTTATATGCTTCCGTCGACTCAATGCATCAACTACTCTGTTTTCCTTGCCCTTAATGTAACTGATCTCGAAATCATAATCTGCGATTAACTCCATCCATCTTCTCTAGCGGGCATTTAGATTGGGCTATGTAAATATATACTTCAAACCTTGATGATTTGACTTAAGTTCAAAAGTTTTTCCTAATAAATAATGTCGCCACATTTGCAGGGCATGAACAATAGCTGCTAACTCTAAATCGTGGGGTGCATAATTTTGCTCATATTGTTTCAATTTCAGAGATTCATAAGCCACTACCTTTTCTTCTTGCATTAACACTCCGCCTAATCCATCTCCCGACGCATCTGTTATAACTACAAAACGACCATTAGGATTTGGTAGTATCAATATTGGGGCGGTTGTTAATTTTTCTTTTAATAGGTTATATGCCTCTTGACATTTTTTAGTCCATTCGAATATTTTTCCTTTTCTTTGAAGAGAGGTAATGGGATGAGCAATTCTAGAAAAATCTCTGACAAACCTTCTGTAATACCCAGCTAATTCCATGAAACTTCTAACCTCAAGAACATTTTTTGGTATTGGCCAATCCACTATAGCTTTTATCTTAGCAGGATTCACTGCAATTCCCTTAGCTGATATTATATGCCCCAAATATTGTATCTTTCTGGAAGAAGGTACATTTTGACAATTTTCCATATAGTTTATGATCCCTTAACTGTTGAAGAACTATTTGAAGGTGTTGAAGGTGCTCTTCCTCGTTTTTGGAGTAGATAAGAATGTCATCTAAGAATACCACTACAAACTTGTCCAGGCAATCTCTGAAAACACTGTTCATTAAATTCATGAACGTGGCTGGGGCATTGGTGAGTCCAAATGGTAGAACTGTGAACTCATAGTGTCCATAGCTAGTTCTGAATGCCGTCTTATGAATGTCTTCCTCTTTTAACTTGAGCTGATGATATCCTGGCCTCAAATCTATTTTTGAGAATACTGCAGCCCCTTTCATTTGATCAAAAAGATCATCTATTCGAGGTAAGGGGTATTTGTTCTTGATGGTGAGCTTATTTAGCATTCGGTAATCTATACATAAATGAAGAGTCCCATCCTTTTTTTTTAACAAAAATCACTGGAGCACCCATGGTGAAACACTCGGTTGTATCAAACCCTTATCCAGTAATTCCTGTAATTGTGCCTTTAGCTCCACCAGCTCTAAGGTGGTCATACGGTAAGGTACTTTTGAAACAAGTTCGGCCCCTGGTACTAGATCAATGGCAAAATCAAATATTCTTCTAGGTGGTAACCCAGGTAGTTCCTCGGGAAATACATCTTGATATTCCCGAATATAAGGGTATTTTTCAGTGAAGGTCTCTTCCTTATCTTCAACTCCCATTTTCCTCTTCCTATTCTGGGAATGCTCGGTCCCTTCTTTGACTGCTTCCATCTTGACCACAAACAATTTACATCCTTTCCTTCTATTTCTTTTCAGCTGCATAGCCAAAATTTGTCGCACCTTAACTTCTTGTTGTTTCCCTTGAATCCTCACCGGGTTCCCTTAATCATCCATACATTCTACTATCTTAGCATAATAGTCGACTTTAGCCCTATGTTCTTTTAACCAATTCATTCCAATGATCACATCATAGGAACCCAGAGGTGTTACGTAAAGGTTGACTTCTGTAGTGAAGTCTGGAAATTCAATCTTGGCTTCAAACAGACATTGCTCTACCCGAGCTCTCGTCTGATTAGCATTCAACCATCCACGATTTGGCCATTTACCCAGTTCTTTTAGGGAACCTTCCCACTAACTTAGGTGATATAAAACATTCAGTGGCTCCAGTGTCTATTAAAATAGTTATTGAGTTCCATAAAGCATACCTGGAGTTTCTATGGGAGCAACCTGGTACTCTGTTTGTCTATTGTCAACTGCTGCATGAATGCTTTGCTGAAAAACGGTTTGTTGAGGTGGTAGAGGCTTCCGTTGCTGCTGTCCTTGCTGGCTCTTAGAGGGACACTAATTTGCGTAGTGCTTGCCTCCACAATTGAAACATCCTCTGGGCGGTCCCTTCTTTTCAGTACTTTTACTAGTGTGGTTTTCATCCTTCCGGGAGTTGTAATTATTCTTTTTAAACTGATTATTCTTGTACCCCTTCTTTTTGAAATTTTGCTGTGACTACTCCCACTTACCTTTGTTATGCTTCTTGTCCCTGAAGGAATCATCTTTCTTCAATCTCTGTTCTTTCCGAATAGCTTTCTCGTAAGCCTCATCCATAGTCCGAGGCGCCAAAACATCTACTGGTCCTCCAATATGATTGTTTAACCCCATTATGAACTTTCGTACTCGAAAGTTTTCATCCTGTTGGTACTGTGGAACATATTTGAGTAAACGGGTATATTTCTCCCAGTACTCATTGACAGTTAGGGGTCCTTGCCTAAGGTTTTCAAAATCTAATAGTTTTTGATCATAAAATAACTGTGGAAGCCATCTTTGGCGGAATATCTTCACAAATTGATCCCATGACACATCAGCCACTGCCAATCCCATTTCAGCCCTTTTGTTTTCCCACCATGTGGCAGCTTCTCCTGTCAACTGGTAGGCTGCCCATGCTGCTTTAGAGTTATCAGAATAATCTCGAAGCTCAAAATACTTTTCCATTTCCGTCAGCCATGCCTCCGCAGCATCTCCTGAAGTAGAGCCTTCGAACTTAGGAGGTTTTATCTTTTTCATATCTTTGGCTAACTCACCGGCCAATCCACTTCTCTTGTATCCTATACTTAATGTTTTTGAGTTATCTTCATGCTGGTCACTTTGATTTTCAGACCTCTCATCTCTAGCTTCAGATTGCCCTTCTACCTTTTTCTCTAGGTGGGCTAATCTAGCCTGAGTTGCTTTCATCATACTCAATATCTGATCAAGTTTATCCATGGAGCTATTGTTCTGATCTTCTCTGAACTCATTTTCGGAATTTTCCATTCCAATGAAGTTCCTGAAGAAATTAAGTGTTTTAATTAGTTTTGGGTTATTGTTTGTTGTCATTTAGTAGTTTTCACAATGAATTAAGGAGTCTTCCTTTTTGCATAAAATTATTTTTAAACTCAAGTCAAATACAAATAGTTCACAAGAATTTTAATTTATTTGAAAAAAAGACTATCACTCCCTGTGATAGATTAATAATTACAAAATTTCTATCACTTCCTATGATAGATTTATTGCAATTCAATACAAAATGGTCATCACTTTTTGTGATTAGTTTTCTGAATCTTTTTCATTATCAGTGATAGGTTCCTCCTAATCACTAAATTCTGAAAATGGGATAAGTCTATATCTAGGAGTCGGAACTCGATCTTCTTCAGATGTTTCTGATTTAGTGTGGTCTTTAGATTTGGTCTTGTTTATGTCTGCAATTATGGCAGACTTGACCTTCTCTTTTCCAGAGACTGTCCATTCTCTTCTCTCCTTTCGAAGTCTTTTCAGAGCTTCCGCTATCGTTTCCGAATCTGCTGGAGGAGAACAACTTGAATAATCATAACGAAGTCTGATCTTCCATAGTTGAATTGGGGTGTTTTTCTTATCAATACCATCCTGAAGAAAACATCAATAACTGTTTTCAATGTTCTAAGCATGATGAGCCGCAAGGTTTAGTGTGGAACCTGGTAGCTCTGATACCATATGTAACACCCACTCTTATTTAACAGATTATAAACTTACATCTAACAACAGAATTTCAGCGGAAAGATTAACTAACTATAATGAAAATAGTATCGAATGCAATAAAATTCAAATTTACAACTAACTTTCATTTTCAGCTGAAATAATCTATTCTAATAGAATACATATATCCAAGAATAAATTAACTAATTTTCTTAAATGAAATTCAAATATTAAGATAGGAAGAGAGATTAAGAAAAGTACAACTTGAATAGCTTCCTGCTGATTTGTTTGTAGATCCTCCTCTAGATTTTGGAAAAAGGAATATCAACCAGGGCTTTATCCACCCAACCAAGACCAACTGGTCTCCCGTGCTTCTTCAACTGAAGAAATCCGACCCTTCACAAGGGTGATTAGCGAGGAATCTAATAACAACAATATGCCTCTAAGCCTGGTGTCAAGAACCTATACCTCTTGATTGATCTTTTCCCTATAGGTACCTCTTAACTGGAAAGATCACTCTGACCAGTGGTATATCTGGTACTTGATAGCTGACAGATGCCTATATTGCATCGTAACCTTGGCCAAGGATTTCTAATAATTATCTGACACTGCTGTGTCGTCAGCATTCACCCTTGCTCGACATTGACATTATTTCATATGTTTCTTTTTGGTTACAGGATTGGATGAAAATCATGGATAATCCACTTGACATACTTACAGATTGATAAGAGATACGGCATAAGAACATTCAGACAGAAAGGTATCCTTTACCTCAGTGATCAAAGTCAAATTTCTCAATGAGAATATATAAGTGGATGTAAGTATATATATATACATATATACATATAGATATAAATATTTATAGGTATAAAGACAAATACTTCTGCAGATTCAAAAGATTTGGAATTGAAAGACAGATACGGATTTAGGAGATTCGTGCATGAATCGTAGAATAGAAAATACAGAGTAACAGAATGAATTGTAATCAGGATCAGCTACGGCTATCCAAAATAATGCATTTCTATCCATCACATGATGAACTATAGCATATTGAAAGGAACCATTGTCTTGCCTGAATAAGCTTTTGCAAGTCGAAGCTGAGGAATATGCGACTGCAAAGACAAATCCTGATTGCCGGACCGGTTCTTGCTACCGCTCCTATGATATTGATTCGACAGAGTAAGAAAAGTATGAAGCTCACGCTCAAGGATTATATGGTTCGGATTTTTGAGTTGTAGTGACGAGGACACTCAAAAGAATGCAATCAATGTTCAAAGAATAGCTCACTAATCCTACGAATGCTTTTTTTCAAGATTGAGTAAAGAATGAGAATGAAAAGGATGAACGCCAACAAATAAAGGCATCCCCTTACTTTCCCCCGTCCGCATGCAAGAAGGAACGTTTCCTTCTTGCGTGTGGGCGGAGTGGAGGAGTTATATACAAGACTCCAGCTCGCACACCACTAAGCGCTCCGCATGAGGTGAGCTAAAAAAATATATTTTATTTAATATACATAAGGAAATAATTCTTACCAACTTGAAATATATATGTATATGTATGTGCCTTGGCCAAGGCGACGATGATATAGTTGTCTAGACTTAGACTTAGACAATATTGTTGTTTTTCGATTCTCGTAACCACGCCTCTCCCTGTTGATATCCCTTTTTCCTTGTCAATTGATTTATCCTGCAACCACTTCGACAATTAATGGAGGTTAAATCATTTCCTTGATATGAACATTAATATATATTATATCCATACATCCATTCTCACATATAATTGAAAAATATTCACATAAAAGAAAATCATCCTCACATAATTATACACATTATCCAACGAATAAATTTCATATTCACATGAAAGCAGTTATACACAACTAACAACATAACCAACATTTCATTGTTCAGAAGAAGGGGATGTAACAACTACATCAATTGGTATCGTTTTTGCCTTAAATGCCTTTGCTTTGCTGTGAGTATTGTCTTTACTTGCCATAATTTTCATATTGTAAGGTATTCACCATATTCAATATAACCATATTACATAACATTAGAGTTGAATTGAGAATTCACGAGTGTTGACATACAAATTAACAAAATTTCATTGTTTTGAGTTTTCATTGTTAATGTGCATATATAACAAATACAACAAAAGGGTGGAAGGCTACAACTACAAAATGACAATAATGCAGAAAAACAATATAGCAACTAAATCTACTGCTGCTGCACTTGATCTATGCTTGCATCAAAATTGGAGTTTGTTGGGTCCTAAAACCATAGCTTCACAATCCAAGAGGAATCAATTCACTTCAAGGCTAGGGACTTGTCGTCTTGAAGATGAATCAATCAACTCATCAATAGATAGTGGATGGTTGTCATGTCCCCATTTCTGGCATGATCACCAAACAGAAGACTGAGTTAGCCTATCCTCATTCCCGTAGGCTAACCCATCAGAACAAGGGAATATTTTGGTTGAGCTATGGCTTGGAGAAGATAAAGTTGTTCAAAGGCTTGAAGAATGGAAAGTTGTTTTACTAGGCTTAGCTAATTTTCACTGGCAAAGATGGAAAATGAATTAATGGAATTTTGCATTAATTATCAAAAGAAGACAATTAAATAATAATATTTTATTATTATTTAATTCTAGTGCCAAGAAGGAGAAAATATAAAATTAAATTAAATAATATTATTTTAATATTATTTAATTGGAGCGCTCACTTGGGGGATGGAAAAAAAAATAATAAAATATTACTCTTGGATTTAGGCGCGCAACATTGGGGGAAAATTTAATTAATAAAATAATATTATTTTATTAATTTGGGTGCTCAACCTTGGAGGAAGAAATTCAAAAAAAATAATAAAATAATAGTTGCTTTTGGGCGCCCTTCTTGGAGAAATAAATAATAAAAGTGATTGCAAGTCGACAAGGAGGGAAAAGTGAAATTCAAATCTTTAATTTGAACTGTCGGCCTCATCGAAGATTCAAGTATAAAAGAAGGCTTTGGAGCCTCATTTCGACATCACGAATACTTTGGCAACTTTGGCATTTTTGCTTGGCAATTCAATTGCATTGGTGGAATTGGACGGAAACCCAATTTGCATCATTGGAGGTGGATTCATACGGAGTTCACATTTGCACTTCATTGGAGATTTTGTAGATTTGCTTGGACGCCATTGATACATCATTCGAATTTGGTCGGAGACCTTAGTGAAGATTTATTGAAGATCATTGTTGAAATCGTTGAAGAATTCATTGAAGACCTTTGCATTTGTTTGAAGACATTGAAGCATATATTCCTTGAGCGCCGATTTTCAAAGGAAGAACATATCATTGTTGAAGCACCAATCTATAGAAGACAAATGATTGTTTGATTGTTTGAAGACTGCTCGTTGATTAGTCCCAGCC
Organism: Cunninghamia lanceolata; assembly: GCA_027924645.1. Taxonomy (NCBI): domain Eukaryota; kingdom Viridiplantae; phylum Streptophyta; class Pinopsida; order Cupressales; family Cupressaceae; genus Cunninghamia; species Cunninghamia lanceolata. The sequence continues at coordinate 2,991,810 of BSBN01000787.1, read as the reverse complement.
GCCACCACTAATTGATCATGATATTTGGGAGCGCTTGGTGAAATTGTTGGATTCTATGCTCAGCGCCTCCACTCTAACAGGCCGATCTGCCATTATTGAGGCAGCAATACACTGAAGACCAGCATTGGAGTAATTGTCATTGAATACCACCTAGGAGACAGCGATCTGCTATTGGAAGGGCTGATCAACACATCTGTAGGCAGCGATCAGCATTTGACATTGCATTGTATCATCACAAAGAATACCGATCTGCTACAGCAACCTTTGCCACCATCACTGTATTGTATTTTGGTCCATTTGTCATTATCTATGGTATGTGTTACCTCTGATTTTGTATAACAGCAGCCTAGGCAAATTGTATTTGGCTGTCATTAAGCCTTGGTGTTGATGTATTGAAACAATGAGCGAGTCTGATTTCATATCAGCAAGATCTAGCTGAGCTGATGTTTGTAACTCTTGATGCAATTCATGTTGAAGTAGTTGATAATAGTACAATTGTTTACCATCAATATTTTGATACATGCTATTCTATTTTTCATGTTGTTGAAGTCAAATTGAAAGGTGCAAATAAGAAATCCGATTTCAGTCCTAGGGTTTTAGTTTGAAATTTGCAATATTCAGAAATTTGCTTCAAGAACCTAGAATAGGACATGACAATGGTTAAAGGCCAATTGTTGAGAGTGGGCATGCTCTCCTTCACTTTGGGCTCGGCTCGACCCAAGAGGGTGTTCCTAGAGGTATCCTTAACAATACATCTAACCTATTAAGATGAATCATGACTGAAACAACAGCAGCTATACCCAATGTATGCTTGACCTTAGTGTTACAAGACTTGGACTCGCCCAAGACTCGGCAAGTTGATTTTTGGGGAGTACTCGAACTTGCCACCCAGACTTGCCCAAGACTCGGCAAATTGAAAAACACATGAAATTTAGAGATTTTTAAGGATTTAAGACTTGTTTCATGCACGCTTTAATAGATAAACCTTACAGACACAATAAAATCATCAAATAGAAGCTACTTTGATCACATACACAAGTATACATCGATCACATAAGTATAAACACAAATTTTAGCTGAAGGAAATAACACATTTAGATATATAAATATTATCAAATATATACAAAACTCATGTAATATGAAATCCATGGCATCAAAAGTTCAAAAGAAATATCAAAACAAAAACTAGAAGTCTATGGCCTAGAGGGGCCTGCATCACTCGGCCCATTATTATGGCTAGTCCTGCGTGGGCGTCTAAGATAGGTCTTGGATGATGAAGCAACCATGATATTTGCATGTGTCTCAATGGCAATCACACCAACATCCAAGGTGTCTCCTCATGCTCTAGCCTCCTCTTTTGCCATGGCTACTGCCTCTACCTCTCTATCCACCTGGTCAATCCAATCAAGGTCCTCATCACCAAAGATGGGATCCTTAGCCTCAGCGGTCCACTTTGATTGTGGATCAACCTCCTCTAGTGAGATTGGTAATAAGTCACTGCCCAAAATCTGTTTGTGGCGAAGGTGAAGGCGAAGGCTGTAATGAACATAAACTAGATCATTCAACCTCTACACTGACAATCTTTTGCGCTTCTTGGAGTGTATGTACTCAAACATACTCCAATTGCGCTCACAACCTGAAGCACTGCATGGTTGGCTCAAGACTTGAATTGCAATCCTTTGAAGATTTGGTACCTTAGCACCAAATCTTTCCCACCATGCATCTGAGATGATAAAAAGAAAAAATCAATCTCATTATCCCACTCTAAGTTTCAATATTTAATAATAATGTAAAAAAAGGAAGAGTTTTAATTTTTAAACTTAAATTATGAGCGTAATAGATTTTTACCTGGCTGCAATGTTGTCTAAGTTGACTTGCATATATCTCATGCAAAGAGATCTCCTTGTGCAAGTCTAAAGATCTCAATCTCGTTGTCTATTTGTGCTCCAAGAAGAGAATTAGACACCATCTGTTCTATGACTGTTTAGAGCCCACTTAGAACCTCCTCATTCGCCTTGAAATCAGGGCGGAATTGGAATGCCGGATTGAGGAAAGAAGCAGCTGCGTGTAGGGGCTTGTGAAGTTGGAGGTGCCATCGTCTATCAATGATTTCCCAAATGGGGCGATACTTATCCTCAACTCCAACATAAACAGATCTAATGGCCTCCTTGGCCCTATCCATGCCCTCATAAATGTAGCCCATTGCGGGCTTCTCCCTATCAACAACTCGTAGGAGAACCACTAAAGGCTCTGTGAACTGCAATTATTATGAAAGTTGAAACATTAACATAAGTGTGAACAAAAATAAACAAATAAAATATAAATATTAATAAAATATAATGTAGATTTACCTCTATGATCTCCTTGGTCAGTACCCAAAAGCTTTGCTTATCAAAAATATAATTAGCCACATCAACCCCTGCATTGGTTTTAGCATATGATGAAGAAGTCCACTCCTAACTAACAAACATGCGCCTCAAACCTCCCTTTGTCTTAAGCAAGGATTGTAATGTGATAAAATTAGTTGCAAAGCGGATTATTCCATGACAAGCCAACTCCTTTTGCCCTGTGAAACTCCTCATTAGGTTGAGGACCCAACTATGATTATAAATGTATTTACAAATATTTCTAGGTTGCTCCACACATGATTTGATCCATGGAATCTTGCCAAGATCCTTCAATATGAGGTCAAAATGAGCAGCACAAGGAGTCCATAATAATGATGGGTGCCTATCCATGAGTAGTCTACCTGCAACAGCATAATTTGCTGCATTATTTGTCACTATTTGCATCACATTCTCCTCACCCACCTCAGCCAAGATTCCCTCCAAAGATTCACAAAGGAATTCAACATTTTTTGTGTTTCCCGAAGCATCAATAGATTTAATGAACACTGTACCACCTGAGAAAGAAACAAAATCAATGATTCAATAAAGTAGAAATAAAAAATCTTAATCACTAAATCAATGCATTTCAGGAAGTACAATCACCTGAGGAAGAAACAAGAAAATTTAGCAATGTTCTATTTCTTCTATTGGTCCAACCATCAGTCATGATAGTGCAACCCTTTTCCCTCCATATCTCTTGTTGCTCGTCAATTGTGGCTGTCACATTAGCCAATTTTTGAGTCAAAATGGGCCCTTTATCTCCTCATCATTAGGGGCTTTGAACCCTGCCCCACAAACAGTAATGGCATCCACCATGTTTTTCCAATAAGGAGACATAACACAAATAAATTAAATAAAATAAGTATTGTAAAATTGAGAGTTTAACTTTGAATTCTACATACCTCTAAAATTAAAAATTCAAGAGACAGAATCAAAGTTTCAAACTATATATTAAAAAAAAATGAATTACCTGGCTGCGTGGAATGGAATGGTGCAATAGAACCAAAAGTCTCCAATTGCACTTCTAGCTGCATCATGCTTATCTTTGTTCCAACCCATGCTCTCAAGTGACAGTTGGGAACCCGGAGTAATGCGTGGCAAAATATATGAATCTAACCTAGGTGCATGAACATATATCAGCACATATAACATCATCATTTTAAGAGCAAAAAGTGATAGGTTATCATTCCCTCTTCATATTATTCAAAGTGTTTCAAGGTTTGTGGTTTGATGCTTGACAAAGGATACATTGTTAGAGAATATGGTGTGACAAGACCTAGGGGATTTTCTAAGCATTCAAAGTTGAGAATTTTGAGCTAAGGTTGATTGTAAGATTAGTGGAACATCTCAAAGTGCTAAGCTGTGTCAAGTATGATCTCCTTCACAACCCCAAATGAAAAGCCTTAACAACACCCAACCGTTCAATCTCATAGATCAAACAAAATATATGTATCTTATATAACCAACATGGTTAAGCCTCTCTAACCAAGGAAGATCAAAATCAAATCCATTCCATAACCAAGAATTAGCCCAATAAACATCTCCTTAATCCTCATAAATGACACTGTAAATCAAACTCATATGCACAAGGAGATAACCATGTCAAACATGCCTCAAATGAACCCTCCAGAACTAACATAGCTCAAGATCCATATACATGAGAAGACAACCATAAAACATAATGCATCTAAAAATAGGATGGACAATACCTCTCAGATGATTATCCGTCGAGTAGACCACAAGTGGGGAATGAGAATGCTTCTTCAGGGTACATCAAGTCACAATGACTCTCTCCAAGAACAATCTCCTGTCATGTCTACCATGAACTCACGTCCGTATCCAGGCAAAGGCCCCTCGGACTTCTTGCTGAAACCTCCAAAGAGTAACCATCTCAACAAGTTCACATGCTCCAATGAACATGTCTTGCTCTCAAGAGAACCTGTATCATGCCAAAACTCTAGTCCACCATGGCACAACACCAAAACATCCTCTCAACCAAGTATCACCTGTCAAAACTGACAAGTCATAAACCAACACCTCACCAAATACTCCAAGAGTCATCCATGGTAAATGAAGATGTCAACATCTCCAAACATATGAAGATAACCATCTCCTGACAATAGAACTTAGGATGTCAAAGCACTCTCACTGGAACAAGAATCATGATCCAAGAGTCTCTCCATGACACCCACAACCATTGGAGAAGATCATCCATCACTAGGTGATGAATACACATCACTGCCAAAGCTTCCACTGAACTGTGATACCAAGCTACACATGGCATCATGATAACCATCTCGTAAATGAAGATCATCTGTGGCCCCAACACAATCAAATAACTCAACTGCAACACCAGCAGCTCCAAAGAATAAGTAGAACCAAGATCTCCAAGCCAAAAAGATAAATCATTACTGCCAAAAGCTCACATTGAATCGTGTAACCAAGCTATCCATGACATAGTGATAAACATGCTACAAGTCCCAACAACCGACTATCTAGGCACTCTAATCATCCATCCTCTCATCCCAGTGCAACATGCCAATGCACAAACGACCACATACAAGGCCAACTAACTGAATCTGCATCAACATTAAAAAGACTTGTGGATATACACAGTCCACATTCGAGTCATCCCATTGCAACCAATGGGTGGCCAACCCACAAAACTGCATAACTCATAGATTCCAAACCAACGAAACATGTGTAATAACCACCCTCAATTTTTTCCAAAACAACACTCACAAATCTGAATATTCACTGTGCATGCATTATGTCAAACACTTTGCATTTAGCCCATAGATAGGATTTTCTGAGTATGTTTGGTATGAATGGCTTGTGTGTATGGTTTGATATGTTTTCTTTCATAAACATTTCTCAGCACATATAGAAATTAAAGGACATTTATACGAACAGATTGCCTGGTATAAATCATGATCAACCGTTAACATACTTCATAGCTGAAAGTGATTAAATTGAACCATGTAACTGCAGTTTAAAATCAGAAATTACACAAGCAAGTAAATTGAATTCTCTAACCTTTATTACAGCTGTTGGACAATATTGATAGGCTGTTATAGCATAGAGTGCACTCAGAAATTTGACCAACTTGCAATTTAAAAATGCAAACCCAAGTATGAGGTTGCACCTCTTCCTCAACGTCTCACGCCTTTTCTTCTAGTGCTGTGATGGAGTCTTCAAAGGAGTCTTCACACTGATTGGTGGGCTGAAACCCACACATTACACCTCAGCCAATACAAACTCTGAAATTAGACTTATACCTCCACGTAACACTACAACAGCTCAAGAAATCATTGGTAGCCTTTGTGGTGCGACCCACCAACTCCACGTCTTCCTCTACACAAAGCGTCGACCTCCTCAAGGCATCATGTCCCATGCTGTAGGCTGCAGTTGGTGAATAGACGTGATGCGACTTCGGCTGGTGAATAGACGTGATGCGGCTTACTTAGTATTTGACGTCCTCCTTTTCCCTTGCGCACTTCCTATAATCTCCAAGCACACAGATATATCTTGATGCATTTCTCTCAAAAGAAACACGACTCCTGTGAAGGATGCACTAAGGTTGAGATTACCATCATCCAGCAACTTTAATTGGACTTTAATACAAATCAAAGAAATAGAGGGATGGCGCTGGAAATTCTAGTTACAATAAACCCTCCATAAACCTCTTTCGAAATATAATAGAAAAATTCTCAAATCTCCCAAAGGTATTATGCAAATTCACCAAATTTGTATTTGGATACAAATCTCACAAATTTGTAAAATGAATCATTTCGACTCACCAACCCATAGATCTATCAAAAACCCTTTCGAATGCAAACTTCCAAAATTGATAAATGTTGTGAAAAGCAATGGTGATTCCTGAGTAGAACCACCCCAGATAGCTATGAATTATCTCTCAAATCCGAAGCTAGGAATCAAATGAGGGTTTCCGTCCTCAAACGATTGTAGGAGAACACACAGGTTCAATCCGACAACATAACCTTGCAAAATAAAATCTTCTGTAATGTGCAAATGAGAGCTAAAACCTCCTTTTATATTTCTCTTGGAGGGAAAAACATTAGAAATAATATTAAACATAGTAAGGACTTTAAAAATAATATTAAATATTCTTCATAGTCCCTTTTTTGAGAAATCAAATTATATTATTTAAATATCCTTTTTTCCCCGCTCACTTGCTAAGAGCCACTTAAGAGGTCATAACATCACTTTATAATTATAACACTTAATAATAAAATACTAACTATTAGAACTTAAGTGTATACTCATGATATTCAACCTTGCTACGGAAAATCGCCACCACAGCACTGGAAACTGCAACTGGACATGCCGCACCAAACGGCAACTAATACTCTCCAAATATCCAAGAGTCCCCCTACCACACCAATTAGCCTATGGGAACTCGGTGAATAGGCTAATTGTTGCCAAACTGCCTAGGCCTCAGAAGGGGACATTACAACATGCAAACTCATCATCACATCAATAACCTACAAGCTGAGATAACAAAAAAGATAACCTGTAGTCGTCAAGACTCAAACACTGGATCAACCCTAGATCCAATTTGCCAAATAAGGCCACAAACGAGTAACCATAGTCAAGGAACCAATCAAGCATCTAGGAGACATGAACAACCTCCTAAAACTAAACTACACCACCACTTGCAAACATGAATCAATCTAATTATCACAACCCAAACCTGTCAACCGCATACATGATCACGTCGTGCCAATGCTCAAACATACATGCATATTCATGACACCATAATCATCACCATCGTTGTACCTATACTTAACTCTCACTGAATTGAGACTCCTAGTCTCACACATGTATCAACTATGTTCTCAAACTAGACGACAACCTGTGTACCCATCACCATCAAAGTCAAGACTCTGAAAATCGCTGTAAACTTGTATTAGGAAGCACTAAATCTGATAACCTACTATACCATCATATTGGTTTCATAAAAACATGCACTCCCACAAGTTTTTGCACACCAATTCATATAGATGCTCACACAATCACACCTCGAATCCCAGGCTCCTACAAGTGCTCAAACAAGTATAATCCTCTCTCCATTCATCCAAGTGAAAAACCACTTGATCCATTGTGTAGTACGCTGCAAATGCTCTCCATTGGTTATTCGAAATCCAAAATTGGATTCTATATGCTCAAGCTATGACCAATTAACCATTCTGAAGCAATGCTTGGCTTCAGGCACCAAATTTTGACACAAACAACAAAATTTGATGACCAAACCTATACCACTGTGTAGTGTTTGGAGAGAGCTTTCCAATGCCTATAAGAAGTCAAAAATTTGATATCATGGGAGAAAGTTATGCCCTGTGGAAGAAAATCACCTTCCAAGAGCTTGAAGGGGGCCAAATAGGGCCCTGTCCGTACGGTGACGTTAGTGCTGATGTCATGTTTGCATAGGCATGTGGCGCTTGAGCGGCGCATTGGTAGCAGTGGTGGGTAGAGGTGGTGCAATATAGACTCTTTAAAGGATATAGAGTTTAATAAGGATACTACTAGTAGCACGACAACAAACAAAGAATTTTATAAGTCAATAACATTTATTGCAGCCAATGAGCATTTATGGCAGTCAAGAGCATTTATTGCAATTGAAGTTTACTTGAATATTTCTCTTGATATTAGTCACATATTTCAAGCTAATATCAAAAGCATATATGTCAAATTCATGAACAGATTTGCTGATGTCAGAATTGAAACAACACATAGTTAGGCATAAAACAAAGGTCTTAGATCACTAACATTACACAAATATAATTGTACTTTTCTGGTGAAAATATCTATGCTTTTTGTTGCTGTTGAAATTCTCTTCTATGCAATAGGAGACAAAATATTTTGTGAATTTAGAGGACAATACCTAGCGTTGAGCTTGTAGTATTGTAAAACACACACAACAACAATGTGCGAAACAATTGTATTTTATTAATAAAGAGTCTGCAATTTTGACAAACTTGCTGGGAGATGTATGCCTCCAAAAATTGTCTATTGGCTTTGAAATGATCCCATATATACATTTCTATAGAAGTTGAAGGGTCACCTCATCCATTTTGAATTACAAAAATATAAAAAATTGCAAGAAAACTGTTTGATTTTAGTGGGATCAGTCATTCCCCCTTGAGAGGCAATGGGCCCCATTGCACCTATGTTTTGCAGCAAATGAGGAGATTGTTTTTCAATTTGATTCTTGGTGAACCATTTGCCCTGGTGAGGAAATTGGCCTACTTGTACCACACGGTAAAAAATGATCTGCGGCTTCTTCAGTGTTTTGACCAAAACATTAGTAATCTGATCACATGTGAGCGGAATAGTAGTGTCTGGATTCAATTTTGTACTATTAATGTGTTTTCCAACTTCTGAGGTGTCCAATACTGGTGGAAAATGTGGAGGCAACAACTCAACATTGAAAATAGGATGCAGTCTAAGAAAAGATGGTAGATTGAGCTCAAAAGCATTCTCACTGATTTGTTTGAGGATGGTATATGGCCCATATCAAATGGGATGAAGTTTTCTAGCCCTTGAAGTCTTTCTTTTTTGGAGGTGAAGCCAGACCTTGTCTCCAACCTGAAATTGATGAGGTGTAGGATGTTGATCATGTCTTTCTGTCATGTCCCCATATTAAGGCATTGTTTAAATTAAAGATTTAAACATCATCATAAAAACAGTGAGATCGTTTGGGGTGTTTAGTCAAATTGAATGATAGAGATAATTACGTATGTATTAACATTCAGATAAATAAATAATATTAAATAATATTATTATATGAATATTTTAATATAATGAATAAAGAATATTATTATTATATTAAATAAATATAATTATATTATTATTATTAAATATAATATATAATATATATATATTATATTAATATAAATATCAATATCAATATAAATAAATATAAGTATAAATATTAGATTATATATATATAATATAATATTGATTAATTAAATATTATTATATAATATAATAATGATTGTTGATATAAACATAAATATGATTTATTATATTATATAAGGTAAATATTAAATAACAAATAATATAATTAATAATAAAATAATTATATAAGGATTGGGCCTCATAAGAAGACCCCGATCCCATTATAAACGACAGCGATCCCCTAAGGGAATCGCTGTCAGCAAACGACAGCAGATAACAATAAATTAATTAATTTAAACCCATCGCACCCTTTGGAAGGGTCATAACCGTAGACCAAGAAAGGTATATAGGAAGGATCATGGCATTGGCAAAAGGGGGAAAAAAAAAGAGGACAATAAGAAGGAACATAAAAAGAAGAAGTAAAAAACACTAATATATATATATATATCTGCAGTCTTCATCAACTATCAATCTTATCAGCAAATTCAAGTGTCCCTACTCAGCAAAAATCACAGGTATGTTAGATTACAAGGTATGAATAATCATATGTCTCATGATTGGAATTTATCTCAGCCATGTGCGAATAGAATGCATAATATGTTGAATGTAAAGAATAGAAAAAATATTAAATGCATTTAGATAGTTGAATGATAATGCCTGAATATAATAGATACTCACATACATGAATTGAATAGTAAGGTTAATGAATGATAGTAGATGTTCATGAATAGAAATAGATGAATCATATACAATAAGAATGTAATATAACTGTTGATGCTTAAAATTGCGCTGATTCTAACACCAACATGGGAAGTTTCAGGAATATGGGACTTGCAACCTGAAACAACCTCCAGATTTTAAAGAGGCTGGCTCTTCCTTATCTCAAATGTATTTTGGGAAAAGGGGTAGAAATAAAACGGAATCACAAATGCAATGAAAGAAAATTTAACTATCGTGATGCGCCTGAATGTGATTCGTTCCTTAACACAAAGCACAGTGAAGCTATCTTTAGGATTCAGTTATATTAAAGAGCAAACAATGCATGATCAATGTAAAAGATGAAAACAAATAGAATCAAAGGCTCACAACTTAGAAGATTTTGCAATGACACATAAAATATTAGCAAAGGCACAGAACTCAGACTTCTTATTAATTTTCCAGTCACATAAAAGGCATTGATATATGCATAGTTATACAAACTTTCTGAATCAAGAAAACAGAACAAAGGCAAATGATATTACTGGCCACAGCACAGGTCTCCCAAAAAACTTTTCGTAAATTTCTAATAACAATCTATATGCAGAAAACTCTCTGTCTCCTGAATCTGCGATCTGGACCCATATTTATAGTGTAGGACTGGCTCAAGATTGCCCGCACGATCAAATCCCAACGGTCTAACCGAACTGGAACTTAACTGGAAGTGTCTGACAAAAGATATCTTTCGGATCTAAAACGGTTAGCCTCTCTGCAAGTTCATTGGCTGAAACAGATACATGTAACGCTCCTTCCTTTGAATCAGGTAGGGACACCTAGTAGTTTCTGGTGATCTTTGCGACTATAAACTCTTAAGACAGATGGCACGCATCCGCATGCCTTGCAAAAAGATACGTGGCGACTTCCGCCTCAATTGAAACATATACGTGGCAGCTTCCGCTGTCTCTATTGTTCACTATGCCTCATAGTCGGGAGAATTCCGCCTTCGACATCTGTCACAATCCGTTGCCCCGAAACTTTACCAACTTACAAAAAATGGGACCCACAACACTTCTTTCCCGAGCAACTTCAAAAGGGGAACGGGGACAGGTGGCGCCTTCCGCTGATCTTAACTAGTGATACGTGGTGGCTTCCGCCCAACTTAAAGAGACTTTAGATACCTTTTGAGAGTCTTGCGGAAGATGACACATGGCGGTCTCCGTTGAGCTTTAGAAACACTATAGAAACATTTGGGACTCATTTAGATTCACGCGGACGATGACTCTTGGCACGCTCCGCTTTTACTTTACCATTCACTGGGGGCCCACCACAGTCTTTTCTTAACAATGAAACAAAAGGAAGAAACTGCGGATGTCGACACTTGGCGCACTCCGCAGATATTACAAGGGACACGCGGCACCTTCCGTGTAACTTAAAGAAACTTATTGAAACCTTCCGCAGCTGCCACTTGGCGCCTTCTGCGTAGGGAGAAACTTATTGAAAGAAGCTTTTGAAACTCATGAGAAACTGAAACGCGGATGCCGACACTTGGCGTGCTCCGCGGATATATAACAAGACACGTGGCTCCATCCGCGCTACTTAGAGAAACTTATTAATGTGTCCCGGTTGACGACACTTGGCATGTTCCGCGCGACTCTGAGACTTAGGCAAAACTTAGGCAAAATGAAAACCCGCGCCCATGTTCTGTGTCAAAACCCTCACTGCCAAAACTGAAACGCGTAGGGACAAAACTGGAGCGCACAACTGAAACTCAAAACAAAATGTAGAGTATTTTACTCTATAGTTCTTGGCGACCCCGAGGACTTTTGAGCCTGCTCAAAAAAGAATCCAAAGAATATATAAAATGTGGCAAAAATCACAAATTCTGTAAGACCGTCTGATAAACAGACCATTTAGCATCAGATAGTCCCTATTTATTTTGCAAATCCTGGAAGGCTAAATCAAGGTTGATGATGTCCTTGTGCAAAAAACTCTGCAAAACATGAACCGCAGCCTTCAATTGGAAATCAAGCTAGGCCATGGGGATCAAGACAGCTTCCACTTCTGGCACTGATGAAGCATCTGTTAAACCCTGGAAGACTAACTGATCATTTTGTCTGGCTAACAACAAAGGCTTAATCTCATCAACCATTAACACAGTGTTGCTATTAGGAAAAGGGGAGGGAAGACCCAATTGCACCAGATCTTCAATATGCTTCTTCATGTCTTTCACTCCCTCCTTGACCACATCTAGGAGCTCTTTGCAATTAATTGCAGCAGAGTTGCAACTGAGAACTTCGTTCACCCTTTTTGCAGCAATCATTCTGTCACTAATCCCTGCTGCTGATAATGTTTCATCAGTTGTGTCATACAGCTTCTTCAGCAACAGTTGAGTATCTGAAACTCTCAAGGAAACAGTGGACAGGGTGGCTTGAACTGAAGTCTCCACCTTCTCACACAATTGCTGCGCATGTAGCAGGAAAGTTAAAGAAGGTTTGAGCTGAATAATCTCCTCAGAGATTCTTTTCCACACAGATACATATAGCTCCTTAACCAGGTTCAACACTCTTGCATTCTTGGGCCGATTGGCCAACTCAAGTGTCAATTGTTTTGTTATTTGTTGCTCAGCTTGAATTTGGGCCTGAATTGCAGCAACATTATTTTGTTCCTTCAGTAACTGCTGCTGAAACTGTGTGGCTTGTTGGAGGGAATCCTTATATTTTTTCTGTAGTGTGGCCTTTTTCTGCCTTAGGGCTGTCACAGCAGCCTTTAATTGTACTAGCTCTTCTTTCAAAGAAGCATTTTGGCTCTGTGTAACTTGATGAATCTGACAAGAAACAGTATTTTGCAACTGTTTATTGAGATTCTCTATTTCATCATTTTTTGATTTAAGCTCTGCAGCAAGGTTGCCACAATGTGCCTTTTCCTGAGCTAAATTAGCCTCCACCTTCTGCAACTTCTTTGATAGTTTCAAATAATCAGTAGCTACAGCAGAAGTGGTTTCATTCAGCAGCTCGACTCTGTTCTGTGGCCTAAAAAGTGACATATCCATAGCCACTGCACTCATTGTATAATCCTGAGGCTGCATCTGCTCGTTTGGCCTAACTACATTAGGTGACAAGTGAGTCACAGTTAGCTGCTGTTGGATTGGGTCAAAGAGTGACCTCATGTGTGGGGCAGCCAGAGCTTTATTATCTTTCTTCCTCTTTCTATCCATCCGGGCTTCCCTAGCCTTCTTAGCAGTGTCTGATTGAGCTTGGAAGGTAGGGGGAGAGGCAATATACTCGCCCGCAAAAGGATTACCCTGTGGCAAGCCATAGGGAATAGCCAAATGTTGGCTAGGGGGAATCTAAGGAGGTATTCTCTTTGGAACAGAGGGGGAAAAGGGAGGCAATGATGTGGCCTGTGATGACATGGCCTGAGTAGTAATAGGTGGGGCAAATTGGGAAATTGGCACAGCAGAGGTGGCAGGGGATAATATTTGGCCAGTTGGGATTGCCACCCCTATAGAAGAAGAAAAAGACTGAGAAGAAGGAGAAGTAGCACGTACCTGAGGAGCTGTAGATGTGGCTGGTGGTTTCAGTTGTGATGGTTCTGCCTCTTCATTTGAATCAGGTGGCAGATTCAGCTTCCTATGTTTCCTTGGCCTCTCTTCTTCTTGCTGTACCTCCTCTTCAACGTTTACCACTGCTGCTAGTGGCAATTGCACAAAACTAGAAACCCCAATGGCTGAAACTGATGGAGTCCCTCTAGATGGTGATGATACCACACTCTTTTGTTTCTCTATGGCACTGAGAGATTGGGGCCAGACAGTTACAGCGGCTGTAGATGAGGCTTGTCCTGGGGCCTGCACTGCATGAGTGGATTTTGCTTCTCCTTCTGACTCTCCACCCTGTGTTTGAATATCAGGGCTAGAAACTGGAGAGGGATGCCACTCGTCCCAAATGGACTCCCATTTTTCATCTATGTCCACCTTGCCAAAAGAGTGAGTTGTTTCAGAAATCTCCTGCCTATATTTCCAATAGGCTTCTATTTTATCTGGCTTCCATTCCCTGCCCTTTAATAAATTTTTCTTCAATCCAGTGCCCATTCTGAGCTTAGGGTCAAAAACCTTTTGTTTATTATAAAATATTTCCCATGGCCTGGGACCCTCAAAGGGCAAATCTGTCAATTCTACATATAAATCAGGCACATCTTCCTTAGGGTTTCTTCTGTCTTCCCAAAAGGGACGACCCTCATGCACAATTTTGGCCCCGACATTGTTATCTTTAACCCATAAAGTTATGAAACTGCTTGGGTCATATTTCCATTTATCTTCTATAAGAAAGAAACCCAGGATGGCTAGTTTCCTCAGCAACAAGTGCTCAGCATCCCTAACCAACAGGGCCATGTTTTTCCTTATCCACGGGATATCATACATTTTCTTTTTCTTCCTTTTGGTGCCATAGTCATTGTCAACCACAAACACTTGTTGGGTGACCTCTAGAAAAGCTAACCTAGGAGTCAAAATCTTAGGTAGCAGCACTGGCTCTCCGTTAAAACCATGGACCCTAATAATGGTGTGATGGGACCCAAAGAAATAGTCACAGGGAATAGGGCAATTCGCCATGAGGCCCTTGATGCTTGGTGTTAACCTATTTTCTACAGACTTGGGGCTTAGGTGGCAAAAAGCAGGGGCAACAAAAAGTTCTCAAAATTCATAGGGGTCAGATGCTTCGGATAAGACATGTGTCCATGCGGACACAGGAATGGTCCTATTATGACTGAAACTTGGGTCATACATATTCAGATGCATATATTGCGAAAAGATGACAGGGTTTTGATATAACATGAGGTGAAACAAATAAGAAGAATACCTGAAAACCTCTTTAGATTTGAAGTGGGTGAGTTGGTCGGCCATTGAATAGGCAATCTGCTCAGAGAAGTCCAGCCGAAACTCCTGAGACTTGTCCACGGTCTTTAATCTGAACAAAATGGCAATTTGCCAGTCATATACAGTAATGTCCTCCTTCATTCCAAAGATAAATGCCATCATAGACAGTGCTTCCTGGCTAGCCTGAGTGAATTGGGCCCTTCCTGTTGGTAGCACTGGCATCAATGTGTTCTCTCCCAGCTGCAACTCTGAATTGAGAAATCTCAATTGATTATTGACGTTTGCCCATGTTTTCTGCATTTTGGCAATGGTGGGAAATGTAGCTGTCTTGTCATGGTATAGGGCCAACATGTCCCTGATAGCCTTTGGTGTAATTTGCACCATAAAGGGACCCTTTTGTATGGTGCTTGAGGGCGCATGAAACAATTCTGCGCACATCTCAATTAGGTTGGGGCATAAATGTACGCTTGGAACAATAAATTTTGCCAATTGAGAGGTCCATATCCTCATTCCGAATGTTTCGGATTGTCTAGCCTTGGCCTTCTGGATACATCTTTGGCGTGCCCCTTCTCGTAGAGCTTTGCCAGGCTTTTGAAGGGTTGGGTCCGTGATACCGTCTGCGAAATCCTTCACCTTAGCTGGGTCGACCGCATAACCAACCTCGGGGACCCTAGTCCTTGGATAGGTCCTTAAGGGTTGTGCAGGGGCCGAAGCGTATGATTTGCTGGTGAGAAGCTTATCAATGGACTCGTAAATCCCCAGCCCCTGCTGTGAAGACTGTGCCTCTGCCATATCTGTGTCTATACTGGAAACTAGTGAACTTATTGTAACAAGGATGAAAGCTTTGCAACAGGGAAGACACTCTTACTAAGCAGGTTTCGCTAGGAATTTACGAGCAATAGGGATTTACTTAGCAGAAGTAGAAACAAATGAGACACAGTTAAGCCTTAACTCCAAATATTGTGGTATTTAATGACACATTAAGTCTCATAAATGGCATTAAAGCCAGAAAACCGTTTGTAAATCTTACGAAATTTGTATGGGATAGAGTGTTTGACACGTCATAAAAGTGGCTGCATACAGTGGTACCTTGGGGAATTTTGGGGATTGGAAAAAGATTAAGTGAATACGAGGGTTTCGAAAATTGAAGAGACTTGAGCCATGGCCACGTGTTCATATAACACTTATTTAAAAGAAAGAGCGGGAAAACAAAGCAACAATGAAAAGGGAAACTAACTAACTATAATACACAGGAAAGACTGTCTAATTGAAATGTTTCAGATAGATCCCGTTCAGAGGAATCTCTTCAGGCTCGCCTTCCATTGTTTCAAGCTCAAATGAATTTTGCTATTTACAGGAACGAATTTTGTAGGGGCCAGTCCACAGTGATTCAAATTTGCTGTGTCAACCCGGCTTAGCAGATCTCTCGTCCCACTTCAAAACAACTGATCCTACTTCAAAATGGGGATTTGAAGTCTTCTTATCGAAACAGTCTTTGATTATTTTCTGATGTTTCATTAATGACTCATGTGCTCTTTCCCTTTTTTCTTGAACCTCCAGGAGCTCAGCAAGTCTGACCTACATGGGGCCATTCTCTTCAATCTCAATCTGTTTTAATAACTGGAGAGCAGGAATTTCCAAGCTCAGGGGCATCACAGGCTTGCCATAGACCAATTCATATGGGGACATTTTTGTGACTTGTTTAGGTGTAATTCTATCAGCCCAAAGTGCTATATTAAGCACTTTGTGCCACTCTTTGTGATGATCAGCCCCTATTCTCTTAATAAGTCTAATCAGATTCTTGTTGGTTGATTCTGCCAAACCATTACTCTGAGGGTAATAATTTGAGGAAGTTTTCAGATAGATTCCATATTTTAGTGCAAAATCAGATAATTTTGCCCCTAAAAATGCCTTAGCATTATCTGAAATTATGGTACGAGGGGGGCCGAAACGAGTAGTGATACCTTCCAGAAAATCTAGGATCACCTTTTCTGTTGCTTCCTTTAGTGGTGCTGCTTCGCTCCATCTGGTAAAGTAATCTGTGGCAGTTAGAATCCATTTGTGTCCCATACTTGACACCGGATTGATCATTCCAATGAAGTCTAGACCCCATTGAGCAAAGGGTTCATCAACAATTATAGGACTAAGGGGCATTGCTGCATTCCTTCTCTTCCCCACATAATACTGACAAGATTGGCACTCTTTGACCAGTTGATAACAGTCTGTAAATAAAGTGGGCCAGAAGTAACCTGCCTGACTTATCTTTATAGCTGTGGTTCTTGCAGAAAAATGTCCACCTGAGACTCCATGGTGCATTTCATGTAGTATTCTTTGAGCCTCATCTTTCTCTATACATCTTAGGAGTATACCATCAGTATTTCTCCTGAAAAGAACTTGGTCAATTAAAACAAAATGGACCCCTTGTTGCCTATAGTATCTCCTCTTGTCCTGAGAGAGCTCTTTTGGGAAAATCCCATGTTTCATAAACTGAATCCTATTTGTGACCCAAGAATTCTGATCAATCTCCTGAATTCTCAACACATTCTCATTTTCTGCTTCAGCAGTCACCATTCTTTCCATATCTTGGACCATGTATTGGCACAGTCCTTTGCCTCTGACAAGTTTAGTTGGTCTGACCTCCACATCATATTCAAGAATCTTTGTTATCCAGTTTGCTCTTTTCTCAGTGATCTCTCCTTCCATGATGTATTCTCTAACACTCGGATGAGCTACTAGTATCAGAATCTTATTTCCCGTCACCATATGCCTGAATTTCTTGAGGGCTTTTACCATAGCATATGCCTGTTTCTCCACAAAGTTGTATCTGGCTTCATACTCCCTAAGAGTCCTTGAGAAAAAGGCTATTGGGTGTTCTCCTTCTTGGTGATCATCTTTCTGTGTTAGGATAGTAGCAACACTGAACTCTCCTCCATAGACATACATTATAAAAGACTTAGAGAAGTCTGGGTTCCTGAGTACTGGGGCTGTTGAAATTGCTTTCTTGACCTCATCAAAAGCCTGTCTCCTTTCCGTAGTCCATTTGAACACCAGGTCTTTCTTCAGCAGCAGTGTCATTGGTCTTATTAGGCCTGCAAAGTCTGATATAAAACGACTAACAAAATTTATCTTTCCTAAGAAGGACTGGACTGCTTTCTTATTTACAGGCAGAGACAAGTTTACTATAGCAGTGACTCTTTCTGGATCAATAGAGACTCCATCTTTTGACACTATATGTCCCAGTAGTTTGCCTTGAGGTACTGCAAAGATGCACTTCTTGGGATTCAAGGATATTCCAAACTCTTGACACTTCTTAAAAACAGATTCTAGATGATCAAAATGATCAACAACATTCTTTGAAAAAATAGTGAGATCATCAAGATAAATCAGAATGATTTTATTTATAACTTCTCCAAATGCAACATCCATTGCTCTTTGAAAAGTGGCTCGAGCATTTGACAAACCAAATGGCATCTTGGCATATGCAAACGTTCCCCATTTGGTAGTAAATGCAGGCTTGTGTTGGTCTTCATCAGCCAACCAAATCTGATTGTATCCAGAGAAACCATCTAGCAAGGAAAATCTCTCTGATCCAGCGACAGTCTGTAAAATTTGTTCCATAGAGGGCAGGGGGTAGTGATCTTTCAGAGATGCCCTATTTAGGTCTCTGAAATCCACACAGAGCCTTATGTCCCCATTCTTTTTTCTGACTGGTACTAGATTGGATACCCAAGTTGAGTGTTTGATTGGGAAAATTATTTTAGATTCTAAGAGTTTCTGCAACTCATCCACCATTAGAGGTTCAATCCTTGGAGTCACTGGCCTCTGCTTCTGTCTAACTGGCTTAGATCCTTCAGTCAGTTCTATGGTGTGTTGAATGATGTCTCTGTTATAGCCATGAAGGTCTTCATAGGTCCAGGCTATTACTCTTTCATGTCTTTCACACAAGTCAATTAGTCTTTCCCTTTCCTGTTGGGTTGTGGAATTTCCAATCTTTAGTTTTCTTCCTTCACTCACTTGTATCTCAGAATAATCTGCTTTATTTGCTTGAAACCTCTTCTTCTCTAGGCTTACATCTTCTGGATCAAATAGGTTTTCTAAAGTAATCAAGCCTTTGGGAAGCTTATTGGTCTTTAATTGAATAATTTGGTCTCCATATGCTTCTTCAATTTTGGGTTGCAATTGATCAGCAAACTCCCCTGACTATTGCAAAAATGAGAGTACATGAAAATCATTTTCAAAGACTTGCCAATTTTCATCATTGTTTGGGATAGTTGGCCTTACTATAACTTTGACTGACTCATTGTTGACTAATAGATTAGTTGTTGGGTCAAATTGTGAGCCAATCTGTGCCATCCTATCTGCTTCAGAATTTTGGGTTCTAGGAACTACTTCAATATTGAAAGCTTCAAAATCATCTATTAAGTCCCAAATTCTGTGTCTATAGGATCTCATCCTTACATTTTTGGCTACTGCCTTTTCTCTGATTTGTTTCACCACTAGTTCTGAATCTCCTTTGACTATCAGGCTCTTTACTCCCTTTTTCTTGGCCAGCATGAGCCCATGTACTAAGGATTCATACTCGACATCATTATTAGTGCAGGCAAATTGGAAACGGATAGCTCTAAAAATTTTCTCACCATTTGGAGCAACAAGACAAATCCTTGCTCCAGCACCATTTTTACTTCTAGCTCCAACAAAATTTAGGGTCCAGATTTTTGAGTCTTTTTTAGATTCTTGAGTCTGTGGTGTTTCTTCCCTTGAAACATTTGGGATTTCATGGTCTTCATCAAATATGACATAAGTGCCCAGACCAGTAGAGTCATAATTTCCATATGGGTCACTTTGCATCATAGTTAATAACTGGTTATTTTCCTCCTCTTGGTCATGTTCAGTCTAGTCACCTAACTCTTCAACAAAGACTCTTTCTTCTTTATTCAGCATAGCATGAGCTGCCTCTAATTTTGGGGTTGGTTCTTTTGTGATGTGATCCTTAGATAATGACTTGGATAGTATTTTCATTTTTGTACCATATTTGGTTCTTAGGATGAGGTGAGACCAATCAAGTGACATATAACCTCCTATCTTGGCTGTAAAATCTCTGGATAGATATAAACCAAAAACAGGAGGAATATCTATGAGTACCACATCCTGATTCACAACTATATTAGGGAAAGTATACAATTGCAATGGGAGTTGTTTAATTTTCCCTATTGTTTGCACCGATTTCCCATCCAGCTGCATAACTCCTCTAGTAAGTGGCTCATACTTTATCTTTAAAGCATCTGCTAGTTGCTTAGGCATTACTGTAGTACTAGCCCCAGAGTCTATCATTGCATTATGTAACAGTTTCTTCCCAACTATTAAAGTCAAATAGAAGGGCTCTGGTTTGGATTTGCTTACCTCTGGTGCATTGTTCAAAAGGGCTGTTGTCTGCAGAGGAACAGTGTCTTTGAGCTTTTCTTTATCAGCAGGTCCTCCTTTGGTACCAGTATGTTTAGGCACTGCTTGGCCCTGCAGAGCTTCTTGCAACAATGTCTTTTGCTCAGGAATAGCTAACATGTCCCATATTGACACGTGGGCTGGGGTCCTCTTTAGCTGATCCACCACGTTCACAGGTCCTAGTGTTTGGGTTCTTGGATAATAAGGGTACCTTGCTTTTTCTTGAACTTGTCCAAAAACTACTTGGTTCTGCACTGGTTGAGGTATTTTTTGTCTAGCAACTGTGTTTTGATGATCTTGAAATGGAGGAATCCCCATAATTTCATTATTTGTGACTTCAGGCTGTTCCATCATCCTTCTCTTGGATCTAGTGTAGTAATCTGATTGTACCAATGGCTTCTTGGAAGTAGAAGCTTCATTCAAGAATACTGACTCTTCATCTTCAATCCATGAAAACAAAGCATGCTCAGGGGCTATTTCTTCTTCTTGCTGTAAGGACATCCCTTGCATCTGAGCCACCAGGACTGAATTTTGCATACCAGGGGATTGGTAGGGTTGAGTGTCAGAAGTATTTGCAAATTGTCCATCCACTCTTCTTTGCTCTGCTATCTTTTGCTGTAGATTACCCCTGGGACAATCTCTGGGCATATGAGCATTATTACAAGGGAAACACCAGGCATTGGTGCCATCTGCATAATTATTCTGCCCTGGGACAATCTCCCTAGTTGGATTAGGAGGATCAGTTTGTAAGGGTGTAGGAACTGTAACTAATTGGTTTGATGGCTGAGGGTTAGTTTGCCTTTGGGGACCCTGATACTGATTTGGCTGAAACAGAGGTCTATTCCCTTGGTAACTTTGATGTTGGGGTCTAGGATAAGAATTCTGCTGTCTTTTTAGGTTAATTATCTTGTTAGAAAATGTCCTTAAGATGTTCTTGACATCATCCATCTCAGAGGATTGGACAGGGACAGCAGCTTTAGTAGGTTGTTGGGGAAATGTATACATAGACACAGGTGGGGTTATGGGATTAGGGGCTTCTTGAGGCAATGGTAAGGTAATCTCTGGAAACATGGGCATGGGGGGCCTTAGGGGCAACTTTTCAGCGTCTATTAAATTATTTTCAGCTCTGACTGCATAGTCATAGGCTTTTGGTAGTGTCTGGCCTCCAAGTGATTGAATCATTACTGATATATCTGAATTTAGGGCCTTAAGATAAAAAACTATAGCCATACTTGGTAATGGTCTTGCTGTAGCAGGAAGCCTTTCCCAAGTCTTTTGAAATCTTGAATTGAAATCAGTCATTGCTTCTTGCGGTGCCCTTTTGATAGTAATCAATTGTTGCAACAAAGAAGATTTATCACCCTTTTCTTTAAATCTTGCAAAGAAAGCATCTCCAAGTTGATCCCATGTAGATATTGTATTTGGGGTCAAAGATCTATACCAGTCCAGAGCCTTTCCCTTAAAAGAAGCTGCTAACAATCTTATAGCCACATTCTGCTGTGTGATCACATGTATTGCACAGACATCAGACACATCCTGTAGATGCTCTTCAGGGGTTTTGAAATCCTCCCCACTGAATTTGGGCAGAGCCTTCAGGGCATTTGCTGGAATAGGATCCCAAGTGGCTGGTGGTACTGGGAGAATCAGAGCACTGCCAGTGTTCCAATTCGCATAATTCCTTGGTGCTATAGGTGCTCCCATGTTTGCTCTTGGTGTTGCTGTAGACTGATTGACCCTTCTTCTTGGATTAGTTATCAATGGTGGTAAAAGAATACCTGGGTTCACAGCAGATTGAGCTCTTGTTACAGGTCCACAGCTCTGACTCCTTGTAGCTCTCTGGTTCATATAGTCTTGAAAGAAACTTCAAGAATGGTCCCACCGGGCGTGTCAAAAACTGTTGATGCTTAAAATTTCGCTGATTCTAACACCAACATGGGAAGTTTTAGGAATATGGGACTTGCAACTTGAAACAACCTCCAGATTTTAATGAAGTTGGCTCTTCCTTATCTCAAATGTATTTTGGGAAAAGGGGTAGAAATAAAATGGAATCACAAATGCAATGAAAGAAAATTTAACTATGGCGATGCGCCTGAATGTGATTCGTTCCTTAACACTAAGCACAGTGAAACTATCTTTAGGATTCAGTTACATTAAAGAGCAAACAATGCATGATCAATGTAAAAGATGAAAACAAATAGAATCAAAGGCTCACAACTTAGAAGATTTTGCAATGACACAGAAAATATCAGCAAAGGCACAGAACTCAGTCTTCTTATTAATTTTCCAGTCACATAAAAGGCATTGATATATGCACAGTTATACAAACTTTCTGAATCAAGAAAACAGAACAAAGGCAAATGATATTACTGGCCACAGCACAGGTCTCCCAAAAAACTTCTCGTAAATCTCTGATAACAATCTATATGCAGAAAACTCTCTATCTCCTGAATCTACGATCTGGACCCATATTTATAGCATAGGACTGGCTCAAGATTGCCTGCACGATCAAATCCCAATGGTCTAACCGAACTGGAACTTAACTGGAAGTGTCTGACAGAAGATATCTTTCGGATTTGAAACGGTTAGCCTCTCTGCAAGTTCATTGGCTGAAACAGATACATGTAACGCTCCTTCCTTTGAATCAGGTAGGGACACCTGGCAGTTTTTGGTGATCTTTGCAACTATAAACCCTTAAGACAGATGGCACGCATCCGCGTGCCTTGCAAAAAGATACGTGGCGACTTCTGCCTCAATTGAAACATATATGTGGCAGCTTCCGCTATCTCTATAGTTCACTATGCCTCATAGTCGGGAGAATTCCGCCTTCGACATCTGTCACAATCCGCTGTCCCGAAACTTTACCAACTTACAGAAAATGGGACCCACAACACTTCTTTCCCGAGCAACTTCAAAAGGGGAACGGGGACAGGAGGCGCCTTCTACTGATCTTAACTAGTGATACGTGGCAGCTTCCGCCCAACTTAAAGAGACTTTAGATACCTTTTGAGAGTCCTGTGGAAGATGACACATGGCGGTCTTCGCTGAGCTTTAGAAACACTATAGAAACATTTGGGACTCATTTAGATTCACGCGGACGATGACACTTGGCACGCTCCGCTTTTACTTTACCATTCACTGGGGGCCCACCACAGTTTTTTCTTAACAATGAAACAAAAGGAAGAAACTGCGGATGTCGACACTTGGCGCGCTCTGCAGATACTACAAGGGACACGTGGCACCTTCCGTGTAACTTAAAGAAACTTATTGAAACCTTCCGCAGTTGCCACTTGGCGCCTTCCGCGTAGGGAGAAACTTATTGAAAGAAGCTTTTGAAACTCATGAGAAACTGAAACGCGGATGCCGACACTTGGCGTGCTCCGCGGATATATAACAGGACACGTGGCTCCATCCGCGCTACTTAGAGAAACTTATTAATTTGTCTCGGCTGATAACACTTGGCATGTTCCGTGCGACTCTGAGACTAAGGCAAAATGAAAACCCGTGCCCACGCTCTGTGTCAAAACCCTCACTGCCAAAACTGAAACACACAGGGACAAAACTGGAGCGCACAATTGAAATTCAAAACAAAATGTAGAGTATTTTACTCTACAATAACCAAATAGACAAGGAATGGCCATGATCAAGAAATGGAAATATAGGGCCAATTATATAATGATGGAAACACAAAGGTTCCCATAAAGGAATATGAATGATCATGCCATCTTGTGATCCAAGTAGGATCACAAGATAGCAATATTGAATGATTGATAACTCACAACTCATGACATATTTGAAAGGGGTGGTCGAGCCTCCTCCTTAATCATCTTACCAACCTATGAGTATGGGGTTAAGTTAAGGACGTGAAATTGGACCTAGGTGATCCTCAAGTGGATGAAGAACATCGGGTGTGTGTGAAGTCCCTTGAGCCAAGAGATGAAGAACTCCGGGTGTTGAGTGAAGCTCTTGGGCCTATGGTATTATGAGCTCATAATAAATGTGCCCGACGGTAGGTGACTCTCGATGGGATGAAGAATGCCGGGTGTTGCATGAAGCCCCCTTGAGCCAAATGGTGAAGGACACCGGGTGTTGTGAGAAGCCTTTGGGCCTCCGTGTGGGATGGATAACGGCTTAACAAACCATGCTCATATGGGAGATAGGGTTGATTAATGATAAGGCTAACCGAGAACTCTCTCAAGATAGTGCATGGGAATTGTGAATGAAAGAATGTGAATATGAAATATCTATGCTTATTAATGTTAAGATGAAATCATTGTGATTAAGATCATAAGGTTATAAGCCTTAAGGATAAATGAGGAAAAGTATATGGACTGATAATTGATTAGTGAACTCTAATGATGATATGAAAAGGAAGAATTGAATACTAATGTTCTCTCTTGTCAGTTGAAATTGTGTAAGGTAAAGAAATTTTTTGGCTTACTAGAAGGGGACATTACAAGTGGTATCAGAGCAGTCATCCTGCCATCCTGTGTATACTTTGTGATTTATATGTATTCAAAGGTTTACCTTGTGGCTTATGTGTATATGTGTATTCGTGTGACTTATGTATTTAAGTGTATACTTTACGACTTACATGTATGTTTTGTGACTTGAGCTACTTGTTTGTCGACTTGAGCTACTTGCCTACTTGCTTGAGCTACTTGCTTGTGTACTTGAGCTACTTGCCTACTTGCTTGCATTCTTGAGCTACTTGGTTGTCTACTTCAATTTTATTATGTAACTAAATGGCTACCTTATATGAATGGCATGCGCCACATAAGGAGAAGGACACCTCATATGAATGGCATGCACCACATGGGGACTAGAGAGGGATGGTATAGCCACCCTGAGACCTAGGAAGAATGTCCTCCATCATGTTCTTGTCAAAATGTGATAGGTAGGAAGTGTGCCCTCCATAACATTCTTGAACCTTGAAGGTAGACATAAGAGGTGATAGGTAGGAAGTGTGCCCTCCATTATGCTCTAACTTGCAAGTATTTCTATGGATTCAATCAAAGGATCAACTTGAGGTATGGATATATGTTGAAATTAAATGTTATTTATGTTATATCATTAATTATGTCATGACGTACTGATTTCATTGTTAATTTATGGATCTTTAATATTGCTAATGTTCCTTTCTAGTAGTTATTCTTGTGTGCAGGTTAATAGATCATGAATATCCCAAAAAGGGGGGACATTATCTCATCATCAACCCCTAGGATCATGTTATACGTTATCTTATCATCAACTTGCTTAAGCAATCAAAGTTTTACTTACAACATCATTAGATTCATCTTTTGGGATTTTCATCAATATTATTTCATTCCAAATCTCCAATCTCGGATTATCAATACCCCAAAGTTTTCTTTAATAGTGAAAAATTCTTCCTTCTTGCATTCATTTGATTGACTACATTTCCTCAATCATATTGCTATTCAAAATCAAATCAAATCTTCTTTGATCATGACATCATATAATCATTTACTCCTCAAAGAACATAACTCTTCTCGATTTTGAGGTCAATAACATATAAGGCCGAATCTCGTAACCAAAGATCAAGATGCATCTTGGAATCTCAATACTCTTAAATCTTCTTAATCTATGATACTTGCATCCCATCGTTATTATTCAAAACATCAAACAAATGCTCTTTGATCACAAATTATCTTTCATGGGATCACAATCAATTTCTTTTCACTAAAGCAATATTTATTCTAGATCAAATCCACGATTTCGTCTCAACGCATTGGAAAGTAGACATTAAAAGGTGCAAGGTAATGAAAGAAATTGTTGTGATTGCTTGAGGGCAAGCAATCTCGAGAGGGGAGGCCTGTCATGTCCCCATATTAAGGCATTGTTTAAATTAAAGATTTAAACATCATCATAAAAACAATGAGATTGTTTGGGGTGTTTAGTCAAATTGAATGATAGAGATAATTACGTATGTATTAACATTTAGATAAATAAATAATATTATTATATGAATATTTAATATAATGAATAACGAATATTTTTATTATATTAAATAAATATAATTATTATATTATTATTAAATATAATATATATTATATTAATATAAATATCAACATCAATATAAATATAAGTATAAATATTAGATTAAATATTAATATATATATAATAATAATAATAATATTGATTAATTAAATATTATTATATAATATAATATTGATTGTTGATATAAACATAAATATGATTTATTATATTATATAAGGTAAATATTAAATAACAAATAATATAATTAATAATAAAATAATTATATAAGGATCGGGCCTCATAAGAAGATCCCGATCCCATTATAAACAGCAGCGATCCCCTAAGGGAATCGCTGTCAGCAAACGACAGCAGATAACAACAAATTAATCAATTTAAACCCATCGCACCCTTTGGAAGGGTCATAACGGTAGACCAAGAAAGGTATATAAGAAGGATCGTGGCATTGGCAAAAGGGGGAAAAAAAAAAGAGGACAATAAGAAGGAACAGAAATAGGAGGAAAAAACATTAATATATATATACAGTCTTCATCAACTATCAATCTTATCAGCAAATTCAAGTGTCCCTACTCAGCAAAAATCACAGGTATGTTAGATTACAAGGTATGAATAATCATATGTCTCATGATTGCAATTTATCTCAGCCATAAGTGAATAGAATGCATAATATGTTGAATGTAAAGAATAGAAAAAATATTAAATGCATTTAGATAGTTGAATGATAATCCCTGAATATAATAGATACTCACATACATGAATTGAATAGTAAGGTTAATGAATGACATAGTAGATGTTCATGAATAGAAATAGATGAATCATATACAATAAGAATGTACTATAACCAAATAGACAAGGAATGGCCATGATCAAGAAATGGAAATATAGGGCCAATTATATGATGATGGAAACACAAAGGTTCCCATAAAGGAATATGAATGATCATGCCATCTTGTGATCCAAGTAATATTGAATGATTGATAACTCAACTCATGACATATTCGAAAGGGGTGTTCGAGCCTCCTCCTTAATCATCTTACCAACCTCTGAGTATGGGGTTAAGTTAAGGATGTGAAATTGGACCTAGGTGACTCTCAAGTGGATGAAGAACACCGGGTGTGTGTGAAGTCCCTTGAGCCAAGAGATGAACTCCGGGTGTTGAGTGAAGCTCTTGGGCCTATGGTATTATGAGCTCATAATAAATGTGCCCGACGGTAGGTGACTCTCGATGGGATGAAGAATGCCGGGTGTTGCATGAAGTCCCCTCGAGCCAAATGGTGGACACCGGGTGTTGTGAGAAGCCTTTGGGCCTCCGTGTGGGATGGATAACGTCTTAACAAACCATGCTCATATGGGAGATAGGGTTGATAAATGATAGGGCTAACCGAGAACTCTCTCAAGATAGTGCATGGGAATTGTGAATGAAAGAATGTGAATATGAAATGTCTATGTTTATTAATGTTAAGATGAAATCATTGTGATTAAAATCATAAGGTTATAAGCCTTAAGGATAAACGAGGAAAAGTCTATGGACTGATAATTGATTAGTGAACTCTAATGATGATATGAAAAGGAAAAATTGAATACTAATGTTCTCTCTTGTAAGTTGAAATTGCGCAAGGTAAAGAAAATTTTTGGCTTACTAGAAGGGGACATTACACTTTCCTTGTACTTCTGATTGGTGCGCTGTAGTATCTCATGAACTTGCTGTAGATGGTCGTAGTTGTAGTCAGCCAAATGTCGGCCAAATGATAAGTGTTAATTAATTGTACAGTTAGGAGTGTTAGTGGGAAACATCCCGACGGTTGGTTGGATAGTTACGTAGTGGTTGCCAACGGTTGGTATCTCACCGAACCTTGGCAAAGTTATATATTGAGTTCACATTTTGTAGTCGGGACATGGTGAATATGATATGTAATGATTTGAAGACATGTAGTTGTGATAAATGAATGAAATACCAATGCTTTATTCTATGCAACACTGTTACAATTTCTTGTTCTATATTATGCACTATACTACTACTTTGTAATTCTGTTTACTCCATGTCTGTGTGAAACATCATATTGCCAGTAAACATTTGGCGCCGTTGCCTTTTCGAAAATAGGTCGAGGGTGACAAGTCGATGATAAGGGGAGTCGTCAGAGACATTCAGTCGATGACAAGTTGTGTCGTCAGTCGATGACAAGTTGTGTCGTCAGAGATAAGTGAATCGTGTCAGGCGTACTTGGTGACGAAGAGGATGATAACAATGGCTGCATAATGGGTCAACCGATCCAATTAAAGGAGGAAACATACACCAAATACCAAGTAGAAAGAACAGAGGAAGAATTACAAAGGATACGAGAGGAAAGCGATAGTGACAACAAACGAGAACCAAATGATCGGGAAGACGATCTGACACAAGATCTGGTCTTCCTGTGGGATTTGTTAGTGAGACAACATGTTACGAACAAAGCCATCCGAAAAGATATTCTGGAGGAAATCATCGAAGAAAATCTAGAAGTCAATTCGGACGTTGATTGTCTTCTGGATTGTATTTCGAGGTTGTTGGCGAGGAATCTCTTGATCTTGCAAGACCTCCGAGAAGAAAGGGAGAGAGAACAACGGAGACAACAAATTCTCCGGAGATATGAGGAACGGATGAAATAAGAAGAAGAGCACGACACCAGCCGTTGTCGAGCACTGCACAACCCATGATCGTACCAGCAGCGATTCATTTCCATACAACTTAACAAGGATAAAAATAAAATACCAAGTGGGCAAGGAACACCTGAAGAGATACTGAGAAGATCACTAAGGCTGAAAGAACAAGAACATAGAAAAAGACAAACAAATTGTGGAAAGAGGGAATGAACACCATGAAGAAATAAATCAAGACATTGCTGAGTTTCACGACGCCGAGGGTGTCGACGAACAAGATTTCAGAACACCAGTAATAAATAGAGAAAAAGAAAAAGAAAATGGAAAGAGATTGACAGAAGAACTTGAAGATAGCATACGCCGCATTGTAGCGTTACCCATTTCAGATAGAGGGCCGAGGAGCAGAGGACCTGAGCCAAAGACCCCTGCACAGAGGGAGCATCGAAAGGAACCGAAGGAGACTCGGAGTGTAGAGGACGGTGAGAACGGACGTGGGAAGGAACTGTACGTGGCCGAGAGTGTAAGGAAGACACCGGAACGTCATGGAAGAACCAGTCCAATCAGGTCGAAGACACAAAGAGGGCATTCGGGGAGAAACATGGTGACTCCACCAGCAAGTGAGAGGCAGAAACTACCAAAGTTCCTGGGGAATGGTTCAGAGGATCCTGTAAGGCACTGTAAAACATGCGAAACCATATGGGTAGCAAATGGGTAGGAGGATGAAGATTATTGGTTGAAAGCGTTTCCAGCAACGCTCAGAGGTATAGCCATTGACTGGTACACGGATCTGGAGACAACACAGAAGGCCTCATGGCAAGTACTGAAGAAAGCATTCCAGAATGAATTCAAACTTTTAAGAGACGATAACGAGATTGTGGCAGAAATCTACAACACAAAGCAAGGAAAAAATGAGAATGTAAGAGCATATAATCGGAGGATAAAGGAACTGTTGGGGAAATTGGAGACCCAGCCAGCCGATGGACTGAAGAAGAGATGGTTTATCGAAGGACTACTCCTGTCCTTAAGAAAGAAGATGAAAGTAGTACCCCCATCATCGTACGCGGAAGCATATAATCGAGCAATGGACATAGAAAGTGAGAATAAGACATCCTCCCGAAGTAAGAAAAGGACCGATGATGACAAGAGTACGGATGATGATAGTAGTGATGGAGAATCAAAGACTATCCAGGCATTAAGAAAAGATATGTTTCGTATGATGAAAGAATTGAAGGCTGAGTAAGAAACAGCGAAAGAGGGCCGAGAGCTATGGTGTACTGACTGCAATGGAGGACATATAAAAGCAAACTGTCCAAAGAAGTTGTTTTGTGATATCTGCCAAGTAATGGGACATTCAGTCAAGGAATGCCCATTTAATCTAAAAGCAAGAAGTACACAAGTGCTCTTCACACAAGGAGTCGTAAACTCTGCTGACTACACCACCGAAACCCCAGAATAATCCCAATGCATCCCCTGGAGGTTATCGGAACAATAGGAGTAATAATAACAGCCCGAGAAACAAAATACGGTATAACAGTAAGGGGAGGCTCATGATACAGTGCAGAAAGTGCAATGAATGGGGCCACTTCGCTCGAGAATGTCAGAATGGTCAAAACCCAGGGGGAAGACTATGTAAGTGGTGCGGACTGCGCGACCACGAAGATAACGACTGCCTGAAGCAGAAAGGCATTAACATGCTGAATGTAGGAGAGTAAAATCAAGTACTAACGGTTACTACCAGAGCACAAGCAAAGAAGGCCATCTACCCAGATCCACTCACAGAAAAACAGAGAATGAAAGAAGCAAAAGTAGAAGTGGAGCGGGCAATGATGAAGGAAAACAAGATTGCTCTGGACATCGCAAGTACCTCCCGGCCAGCACAGGCTGAGAGTAACATCGTACGGTAGATACTCCAAACCACTGTATCGATCAAGGTAACCGACCTCCGTACTATGCCACAACTAGGGATGGCAATCACAAACATAGTCAGTGACAACCAACAAGAGGAGGGCCGAAAGAAGGAGATCATAACAGAATAGCCACTACAGGGAGAAAAACCGTCGAGCCTATGCTGCTGACGGTGAACATTGGGGAAAAACCGGCGATCGTACAGATGGAGATTGGAGGGAAGATATTGGCAAACACGATCGTCGACGGAGACTCGACAATCAACGTACTGACCAAAGACACATGGAGGAGTCTTGGGAAACCCACACTTTGGCCACCAACATTCCAGTTAGTAGGTGCGGATCAACATGGCATCAAGCCATTGGGGACATTGATGGCACAAAAAGTGACTATCGGCACACAACCATTCCTACTGAACTTCGTAGTCATTCCAGTACAAAAGAAGGCATATGATGCATTGCTGGGAAGAGGATGGCTCGTGGCAACAAAAGCCGATCACAATTGGAAGAGGAATACATTGTCCATAGAGAATAACAAAAGGAAATATGTGATCAACTTAATAAATCAAACAGTGAGTGAAGAATTAGCATCGTTAGACTCAGAAGGTGAGGAAGGCGATGGAATGGAGGGAGAAAGAGAAACAATAGAACCAAATGAAGAAGGCATTCTCGACCTCCACGAATGCTCAAAGGACGAGACAAACTCACTGAGCGGGCTATTCCATTGGCAAATGGAGGACAACGAGGTGTTTCAGTGGGATTGCAATATGCTGCAAATCAAAGAAAAGGTGGGAGAAGAAGATCTAGTGTCGACAAGTCAATCTTTTCCACCACAGTACGGGGAATACAAGGAAGGAGTGGCCAAGATAGACGACACTCCAGCCCACCACTTGAGAAAGATAAAACGATCAAGTACGAGGAATCCAATGTGAAGAAAGTCAATTTGGGAGAGGAGGAGAATCCTCATACGATCTTGGTAGATGACTGGAATCCTGTGCTAAAGGCGGCAGCATTTAGAATATTTACAGAATACAAGGACGTCTTCACATGGACATACAAAGATTTGAAAGGCATACCTCCAGAGTTATGTGTACACTGGATTCCATTGGTACCAGGAGCACAACCGGTACGGAAGAGACTGTACCGTATGAACAAGAATTATGCAACATAAGTCCAAGAGGAGATTGAAAAGGTGTTTTGGAGGCAGCACACATGGTCAAGGCAGCAAGGGAACGCGAGATCATGGCAGAACGTCATTTGTGACTGGAGAGGCGTTCACCCACCTCGACTTCCTCAACTCATCCGGGGACGTCCACACAGCCCCCTTCTTCTCAGTAGCTTAATTTGTTAGTCATTTTTGTTGTGATGTCGTCTGGAAGACGACTAATTTTGTGGGGGGGATGATGTAGACGGTCGTGGTTGTAGTTGGCCAGATGTCGGCCAAATGATAAGTGTTAATTAATTGTATAGTTAGGAGTGTTAGCGGGAACCATCTCGACGGTTGGTTGGATAGTTACATAGTGGTTGCCAATGGTTGGTATCTCAACGAACCTTGGCAAAGTTATATAGTGAGTTCACATTTTGTAGTCGGGACATGGTGAATATGATATGTAATGATCTAAAGACATGTAGTTGTTGTGATCAATGAATGAAATACAATGCTTTATTCTGTGCAACATTGTTACAATTTCCTGTTCTATGTTATGCACTATACTACTACTTTGTAATTCTGTTTACTCCATGTCTGTGTGAAACATCACATTGCTAGTAAACACTTGCTGTTGGATATGGCAGATCTTCTCAACAAACTTGGATGCTTTATCTACCTCCTTCTTGGCATGTGGTGATGGGTCACTTAGCATGGTTGGTAGTGCCACATCAATGGGAGCCAATGGTTGGTACCCAAGACATACTTCAAATGGACTATGCCCTGTAGAACCATGCAATGCATGATTGTAACTATGCTGTACATATGGAAAACTCTCATCCCAAGTGCGAGGATGTTTTGAATGATACATCCGCAAAATATGAATGATCATTCAATTTACCACCTTAGTTTGCCCATCTGTTTGTGGGAGAAACGCAGTGGACTTTGTCAACTTGGTGTCCATCAAGGCCCAAAGTGATGACCAAAAGTTGCTATGAAATCTACTATCCCTGTCAGAGATGATCCTCTATGGCAAACCAAATTGGACCCAAACATTCTCAAAGCAAATCTTGGTAGTTTCTTCTGCGGAGACCCCCTTCTTGCAAGCTACCATAATGGTCATTTTCAAAAATCTGTCTACCACCACATTCACATAGTCATGATCACGTTTTATAGAAGGGACGCCAGGCATGAAATCCATTGAAATTGAGTGCCAAGGCTAATCAGGGATGGGAAGAGGCGTATACAATCCTTTCTTGTGATTGGCAAGCTTTGCAATGGCACAAGCTGTACAAGCTCGGATGTATAAAGTGACATCATGTCGCAATCTGGACCAATAAAAATACCTCTGAAGTACAATGGTCTTCTCCATTCCAAAGTGTCTCGCAACATGATTGTAGTGTGCCTCCCATATCATCTTCTGTCATTCCCTAGTAGGAACACATATGTGTCCCATGTGACAGAGAATCCCATCCTGCAAGTAGAAATTAGGGACTTGTTTACCCTCTGTTATGTCTTGGGAAAGTGTCATGTCCCCATATCTGATTTTAAGTTAATGTGATGAAACCGTAGCCTATTAATAATTTCCCGTAGGCTAAAGGTATTGAGTGGAAAATAATTTTAATAATAATGTTTTAAGTTTATCCTTATATTTTATTCTAAGATATTAAAAAGTGATAACTTAAGTATTATTATTATTTAAACAAAAAGATCATATTAATGAGATATTAAAAGATCTTTAGTGAGATATTAAAAGATTTTGTAAGTGGGAAAAAGGGAAAAGGAAAAGCAAAAAAAGGAAGATCTATAAAGGCAGGATATTCCTCATAGTTTTGCATACTATTTTATTATCAAAAACCCCTTCTGCAGAGCTTGGACATTTATGCTCATCTTTTACTAGAGGACGAAAACTCTCATGATTTCCAGTGAATTGGAGGATGCAATCCCTTCGATTCAGTAAAAGTGATTCCATTTAGGAATCATATTGTGTTCCAACTAAAGACTTTATTTATTGCAATTGTTTCTTTGTCATTTGTTATATTCATTATATTTTTCCAGAGACATTGTATATAAAGAACCCTACGAGTTCTAACTGAATTTTTTCCTTAGCTGAACTGAATTGTAAATGAAACAAACACCAAATGATGAAGTTATTCTCAAATCATATCAATCAAAACATGCAAATAACATACCCGGAAAGTGCTGATGGCTTCTTATTGATTGAACAACGATAATTACAATGAAGTAATTGGTTGTAGCATACAATCAGCAAGTCTGATTTGAAAATCAGATCACATACATTATGAAAATTGCTCAAAATACATAGCAAACCTTTGCCAAATGATAGGAGAATGTAGCCATGATGGAAAGCTCATCAATCCTTGACTGATTTATGACTGTGGCAGCACTGTATCAGGTCTGATATGACTGAAATGCAATCCTCCTTCAAACCCTAAGCTGAAACACTTCAAAACCCTCTCAAATATGAAGCGATAGGGCTGGAAATTGAGCTGTTTGAACCCTGGACCGATAAAATATGATCAATGCACTGAATGTATGACTGATACAAAACTGTATCCTGCTGATATGAAACCCTGATTGCTGATAACATCAAAAATATGCCAAAATTCCAGTCCAAATGCAAGCGCTAGGCCCTATAATGAGGGCGATTAGAGTTTAGAAGCCTCTAAAGTGTTTAAACCTTCCAAATGATGATCAATATTGCTCAGACCTGAAGATAACTCTCTGCTGTACCTGAAAATCAGAATGATGAAGATGGCTGGAAATGATAAAAAACCCTTCAATGTGTCAAGCGATCCAACCAAAAACTCTCTTATGTCAACCAATGATGAAATAAGCTTCATAAACAAGCTAAATCTGCATAATAGCTCCATGAAAATATCAAATTCAAGCTCTATGATGAAATCTAAATAATATCATCCCATGATGGTGGAAAGGGAACATCACCAATCCACAAAAGCCAAGGGAACACTACCTTGAGCAAACTGAAATGCAATTCCAGTCAAGAGAACTCTCAAATGCAAAGTCTATCAAATGATCAATAGTTGCAAAATGAAGCCAAATGCCTCTATTTATGCTCCTCTCACCCTAGGCGTCCAATTTTGCCAAATAATGGAGAATTTCAAATCCACCAATGAAATTGCAACTTTCAATTTCACAATTTTAAATGAATTGCATTGTACAACCACCATCATTTAAAAATAATAAAATAATAATATTTTATTATTTTCCAAATACCTCCTCTAGACGCCAACATTGAAAAAAATATTATGTTATTAAATAATTGCTCCTCCTCAAGTGTTGATTTTCCTTTAGCAAATAAAAAACATTTTTTTATTATTTTTCTCCTTTTTTCCTTGGGTGGCGATTCCACAAATAAAAAATAATATTCTATTATTTTTCAATAATTCCTCCTTGGTGTCGATTTTGGACTCATCCCATGAAAATAATAATATTTTATTATTTTTATTTTTTCCTCCTCTATTTTGGCGTTGGGAAAAATATAAAATAATATATAAATAAAAAATGCAATTAAAGATAGCATTTTCCATCCTTTCACCTTTTCTATCTTCAATTTGACCAATATTTATTTTTCCCATCCTTGGCTAGAAAATCATAATATTTTGGCTTTATGATTAATATCATAAGATAACACTTAGCCAAAATTCCAATAAAATCACCTGTTGAGCCAACATTATAGTTTTCCATCCTCTAAAACCAAGCTCAAACCAAAATCATTCCCTTACCACTAGTATTAGCCTATGGGAGTGGTGAATAGGCTAATCAACATCTCCACAAGTGATCACTCCAGAAATGGGGACATGACATTGTAATAATGATGGGCCTGGCCGTACCATGTATTTGTTATTGATTTTCTATCAATAAAAGGTCATACTATTTCTGTGATTGATCAAATGTTATTTGAGGCTGATATAAACCTACCGTACCATCTTTATAAGGCAGCAATTAATTATAACTTGCCGTACTCTTTTGGAAGAGTTGTGGCCTGTTTGGGAAGAGTTACAACCTTTTGTTGGGCCTTTTTGGGGTGCCATACCATTCAGGTACAGACCGTACACCCAATTATGAGATTTGATTTTTATGTGCAGCAGCTGGAATTTATGGTTCATAAATTATTGAGTTATTTCTTTCATTTAGTCACCTATCTTGTGAAATTTGTTATTATTATTTGTGAATCGGAATT
Organism: Cunninghamia lanceolata; assembly: GCA_027924645.1. Taxonomy (NCBI): domain Eukaryota; kingdom Viridiplantae; phylum Streptophyta; class Pinopsida; order Cupressales; family Cupressaceae; genus Cunninghamia; species Cunninghamia lanceolata. Next base: position 2,955,572 of record BSBN01000787.1, on the reverse strand, counting down.
GGGAATTGTAAATGATTTATTGTTCAAAAATTCTGCATGCAAATACATTTAAAAATAATCAATTTGATTCAGTTCTTGAGCAATCCAGAAAATTATTGAAGCAAATTAAATTTGGGGAAAATATCATAGAATATTCCTTTGGGGATATTATAGAAAGGATAATTTGATTATACATATTTTATTAATGTACTCTAATTGAAGGCAGGTTGCTGTGAGCAAGCTGAAAATTTTAAAGAGGGTTAAAATATGCATTTTAGTGCTTTTGGAAGCTCTCAACACACATTTTCTAATGGAATAGCATTCATTCGTAAAACTTCTCTAGGATTTCAATTGTATAGAGTTTTCCTTTTCAAATTTGATGCCGGTCGTGTGCTGTTATGACATCAAGGTTTTCGGTTGCAAGATACACATGTTCAGTGTCTTATGTATGAAGTTCATGTTTTAATCGAATTTCTTCATAAATTAAACCTTCAATGGAGGAAATGCAACATTCAGATTAGATAATGGAAATTAGAGAATTTCATTAAAATTAATTGATTCTCATATGCTGTTGTATTGCGAAGTGCTAGGTTGGGCCAGTGGATTTACTAAGTACATATTGAGTTTTGATTTAATATTGAGATTAGTGTATTTAAGACACATGTTTTGTTTTTTGGAACAGGTAAATCAATTCCTATTTCAGTAGTGGGATTGCCCTCCGTATTTTGCAGTACTTTCCCTAGGTTCTGATTGAACTAGTTGCCTGATATTTGCTTTTAACCTCCATAGGCTGCGTACTTCATGAGCTTATTTCTGTCTGGTGTCCACTAGCTAGGGTCTGCCAGGTATTTGTCTCCACTTGGGGTTTGCCTGGGTCTGCCCATGGTCTGCCTGGTTCTCTTAGGATGAATTTCTATAAATGTGAGTAGGTTGACTTATTGATGAGGCAAATGTTAAGGGAAATGGAATATAGTAGTTTGAATTATAGGAGAAAGGGTGGAAATCCATAAGAAAGAGCTACTTTATACTTAAAAAATAAGTAAATCAAACACTAATAAGAAAAATATCAGCCTGTACTTGCATATCTAATTATGATTATATACAAATGCTTTGAACACTGAAGAAAGAGAACAGGCAGACTTCTATTTTCTCTTCTTTCAATGGCACTGCTTCTTTTTCTATTTTTTTGTACCATAGACTAGCCCAATTGCAAAAACTAACTGGCTAAGTCACAAATTCTCACACAGAGTAACCCTTGGCGACCAGTCAACATATGAAGCAAAGGTAGTTGGATACGATCAAGACAAAGATGTTGCGGTGCTACGAATTGACGCCCCAAAAGATAAATTAAGACCCATACCGGTTGGAACCTCTACAGATCTTTTAGTAGGGCAGAAAGTATTTGCAATTGGAAACCCAGTTAGTGTTCTTTATCCCATCATTTTCCATTTATCAATTATCTGTTCTCTTTTATGTTCAGAGAATATAACATTTCTTTGTTTTGCACATGGCTTTTCTTGGATTTGTACTTAAACTAAAGGCTGTGATGTTTAAGTTGTCTTCTTTGTTAAACAAGATATTGATTTCAAAAGTACAAAACTATCTCATTTCCTCTCAAAATATAAGCATCTGTTTTGAATCAGAATCAAAACATAAGGTTTCCAAAAGTGTGTATAGGAAGGGAGAATTGGCCTTTCTTCGATTTGTACTTCAATCAAGGCTGTGATGTTTAAGTTGTCTTCTTTGTTAAACAAGATGTTGATTTCAGAAGTACAAAACTATCCCATTTCCTCTCAAAATATAAGCATCTGTTTTGAATCAGAATCAAAACATAAGGTTTCCAAAAGTGTGTATGGGAAGGGAGAATAAGTGCAGCGCTGGTTGTCAATATTTTTGGTGTAAACTGCAAAGCAATTGTACTGTGTAATTGTTTTTCAGTAAAGATGTTTAGTATTCATTGACAACTACACTTGAAAATTTATTTAAGTGTTCATTTGTTTGTTTGAAGAGAAAAATGAAATTGAAAAACGCACAAGGTATACATAGTTTCTCAAGTTCAAGGTTTTTTTTTTGGTCATAATATCTGGGACATTCTCAGTGTATGATGTTTCAGATCTTTTTTTTGGTTCTATTTCTCTTTCATGCTGTCAATATGTGCATCTGCAGCAGTCAACTGCTTGTCACTTACATAATCTACAACTCCAAATGGACATATCTTGGTGTTATCTTAAATAAAGAACAGAGATGCATAGGGATGCTTTTCTATCTATCCCCAAGAAAAATCCTAAAGAGAATGACATGATTTAAGTTTAAGGTAGTGCCCATTGCTGACCAAAGGATTACCAAAAGGCATACAACTGATTGATAACAAGTCCAAACATGCATAGGGAAGAATTCAAGTGTCCTTGAAGGACTTATTTTTAACTTACAAGCCTATTGAGGACTTATTCACCATTTAACCTACAGGACTTAAGTTTGCAATTTTGAACAACCTAGAGTCATGGTGATGGTGGGTTTTGAGATGGCAGCAACACAATAATTTTCTATTCAGCCTTATCTTGGACTAGTATGGTTTTAAAGAAATGCCTCTTCAATATAAGATCAAAACTAGAAAGAACACAATTACAAAACTAGAAAGAACATACACACCCTAAATCAATGTTATCACCCACTTGACCTTTACAAACCCTAAACTAGGTCCTTGCTAACCATTATTCTGTACTATGGGATCAAATCACCAGTTTTTATTGACAACGATAATAGGTTTGAAAGTGATATAAACTCGGCATTAAAATGATTGAAAAAAAGTATACTTCATGAGAAACTATGTTCTGGCTTTTCTGAAAGTGTTCCAAATTTCAAGCACAAATTCTTCAATTATGATTTTCTTCCTACAAAAGCATGTTTCATGGATGAACAAATTTAAATAAACCTCTTGACCCTTTAAATCATGGCTTTTGGGACTCTTCAAAACTTGCCGCTTCTCCAATATACATAAAATACGGGTCTTTCTCATGTTTTATGTGTAATTGTTACTGCTCTCATGTTGTGGGTCTACCAACAATGGCCCCCATGGTAACACCATGACCATTCTCATGGATTGCAATAACTGGGGTAACACTTCCATGGCTTGTGGTTACTCTAGGATCATCCACTCATCTTTCATAGATGTTGCACACATTCCAACAGTGGCGCAGGGCACTTTGCACAAGATTGAACTCGATGGTAACCATACTTCCCCCAAAATTTCTGCAATTTCTACCATGATTTCAGTAGGATCCAGCACACGTCCAAGCCAAACCACAACTTGGCTAATTCACACTGCACATCATTGTGCCGTTTCAAATGTTACACTTTGGACATCGGACTATGTAGTAGTTAGAATGATCTAGGTAGCACCCCTAAGGCTCATGCTGTGCAAAGTCATGTATCAAAACATTGTACACTTACTAGCCACACTGCCTAAACATCGGGAGATGTTGACTCACACATGGAAATGGTTGAACTTCCATAATGACTCTTAGCCTCCACAACTTGTAATCTATATACACATATCTGTAACATTAGGTTTGCAGATAGATAGAAACAATTAGATTAGAATATAGTAGCCATACATCTTTCTCAAGAGTATGTCATGTATAGGATGGAAAATAAATAAAACACATTTATTGTTTTAGTTCTATATCTCTCTTTGCACTACTTTGTCTCACAAAGCTTTCGCGCATGCACATAACTTAATCTAGATTCTCATCTAGAGAGTTGTCCACCGGGTTTGAACGTGGGCCCCAAATTAGTGGTATTAGAGCAATTTAATCTGTTCTTGTAGAACCTATGAAACGTGATCAGAGCATCTAAGTCTCAAACATTAAACCTTGAGATCCATCAAACTACCTATCGAGTCATTTCAACAAAATGACCAACCATTGCAAGAGGAGATACATGTGATGATCAAGAATGAAATTGTAAAATCACCCATTGACCAATGGAAACTTCTGTTCAGCTAGTTTGTAGAAGTCCTTGAATGGGTGGTTCCATCAACTTCATCATTAGGTAAGGCTTTTGGTGGTTTAGTCCCCCCTAGGTTTCAAGTAACCTAGATGTTCTTGAAACCTAGATGTTCTTGTGTTTGAGGGCAAGATTAATGCATATGCAATAGATTATTGGTTAGATCAATTAGGATCCTATTTCTCTATGAATGACTTTTTTGACAAAGGGAAGACCAAGATTGCACTTTTGAAAGTCTCTTCACCTGTCAAGAAGTGGTGGTAGGCACATTCTTTGTGGGAGAAAGACTAGACAAAAGACAAATTTGACCCAACTTGGGATAAATTCCTAGAAGTGTTCAAGGATGAATACTATCTTGAAGATGTCTATGATGATCACTACATGTAGTGGTCATAATTGTGGCAAGGACATGATTGGTTAGTCCAAGCCTACACTGATGCCTTCCATGATCTCTATGTAAGACTGGGTTCATTTGAGTCGGAGTAGCATTAAGTCCTCAAGATTGCAGTGGCCTATGACTATCTATTTAGTCTAGACTGAAGTTGGTTAAAGTCAAGACAATGAGAGAAGCTTATTGCTATGCGACAACCATTGAGGAGGAGTTCAAGTAGAAGGGCAAGCACAAAACAATCTCTGCATTGAAGCCTATACCTACTTTAGACAAGTCCAAACCATCTACCTTGGGTAAATGGTGCAATAGACACAAAAGCAATAGTCACTCCAATGCTAAGTGCCATGCTCAAAAGACTTTGCTAATGCAGGCAAAGATAGAGGATGATGGAGTCAAGACCCCAGATGGAATCGTTGACATAGATCCCAATGTTCTAGTCAACACTGCACTAGCAACCCCCATAGCGCTAGATGCTGAAACAGAGTGACTATTCCATTCATAGATGTGGGTGCAAGGGTAACCATTGGACTTTTTGATCGATAGCGGTAGCATTAATAACCTCATTTTTTGCAGCAACCATTAAGTGATTGAATTTGCTAACCATGCCTCATCTAGAGCCTCACAAATCGGGATGGCTTAGCTCTTGCAACACTCATTGGATACTTGTACTCTCTAATGCTTCTTTTCATATGTTATTCATCCTTTTAAGGAGTTAGATTGTGATGTAGTGCCAATTGATGTCTGTGATGTACTCCTTGGACATCTATACATGCATAGTAACAAGTGTATATAAACACCAATCTTTGTAGTGTAGTTGTATCAATGGGCAGTTAGAGATATTGGATTCTTGAAGTGATAGCATGCTCAACACATGTCGTGCCAACTCCAAAGAAGATTCTTGTTGTGACCAAATCACGCATCGCCCCATCAGACTGGGGACCCCCCCTTTTTTCAAGTTCAGATGCCCTTGCATTGAGTTATGCGGTTTTATTTCCAAGATGTCAAGAGGGTTAATAATGCAGAGGATGAAGGTTATGAGCGAAAGTGTTTTTAAGTCAGAGCACTCAAAAGATGAAGTTGAAACACCTGAAGAAGTGCGCCTTGGTGAAGTGAGCGCCCTAGGATTCAGAACAAGGTTGAATTGGCGCCTTGAAGTGTTTTCAGTGCCTTCTAGTGCCTTTGGAGGGAGAAATGGAGTATTTGCGCCTTGAAGTATTGGCGCCCTAATGTGAATGAGTAACTAGGTCTCTTTCTGCGCCTTGGAGTGAAAGACAAAGTGATGCTAGAGCGCCCAAACTTCAATATGCGCCTTTAGCTTGAGTCTGCTTGAAGCGCCTTTTAGAAGTCAGTATGAATGAGCGCCCTCACAAAGATGAAGGAGAAAAGATAATGCAGTTGATAGTGAGCGCCTTGATGATGAAGTATTTGCGCCTTGGAGGATTGTTTTCCTAGTGCGCCCAGAGTGGATTTAGATTTTGGCGCCTTAGAGTTTAAGGGTGTTTTGAGATATGCGCCTAGAGGAGACTTCAAAGCCTTCAGAATGTCTTAGAAGAGTGTTGAGCGCCTTGTGGCAGAGAGTATAGGTCTTCTGGCGCCTTGGTATGATAATTGGAGCACCTTGGATGACGTCAGAATGTTCTGGAGTCAATCAGCGCTTAGATTTGCGCCCTGGAGGAGTTGTCTTTAGAAGTGCGCCTAGGTGATCAAAAGGAAAATTGAACTCTCCCATGAAGAGCGCCTAGATGAGGAATGACTTTGAGCGCCTTACTTGCAAGAGAGTTCCAAAATGCGCCTTGAGTTCATGAGGTGGCAGAGAGTTCCAAAATGCGCTTTGGAATGATATAAGCGCCTAGAAGAGTGGATGAGCGCCTTGAAAGACCATTTTTGGTGCCTGGAGATCATTATTACCTTGTTGAGGATAGAGTGAAATATTTGCAAGAAATACACCTCAACTGGCGCCCTTAGATTTGCGCCCTGGAGGAGTTGTCTTTAGAATGCGCCTTGAGGAGATAGTTTGGCTTCTGAGTTGATATGAGGAAGTCTTGCAAAGATCAAACCTGAGAGGGTGTGAGGTTGTTTGAAGAAGATGTAAAGAGGCTTTGGTGATGGAGGCCTCCTTGTTGCGCCCTGGGTAAAGGATGACCTTTCATGTCAAGAGAATTTGAATGATAAGCGCCTTGTTTTGGACTTAGGATATCCTGAATGATGATATAAGTGTTGAGCACCCTTGAGTGTATATGCGCCTAGAAGTGTTATGAGCGCCTTGTCTTAGAATGTTGCATTCTAGTGCCCTTGCATTCCTCTTAAAGATGAGCGCCCAACTGAGGATGAAATGGCACCTTACATACACTGGATAGTCAAGTCGGAGAGTTTGAGTTTGAACTTGAGTATCAGCACCAGATATAGCGCCTTGGAAGAAACAAGTCATGTTTTGACGAGATGAAGCACCTTTCATGAGTAAGTACCTTTAAGGAACAGGGCGCCTAAGGGGACTATATGCGCCTAGGGGTAGTGAGAGATATGATCATCATGGGCGCTCAAACCCACTTCCACTTCCACTTTTAGCGCCACCCACTTCCACTTCCACTTTTAGCGCCCTTAATATGAACTCCTCATATAGCGCCTAGCATAAAGGGTTGGAAAAAGAAGGTTTGGCGCTTTTATTTTGAATTTTGAAATTGCAAAGATTTAATGCTATATAAGGCCGACCTACCCAGCCGTCAACACTTAATAAAGTGTAAAATGCTATATAAAGGTGACACTTCTTTCATTTAATTTCACTCATTTGCAAATTCATCAAGGAGAAGGCAGCGAATTTTCTCTAGGAGCAGCAATTTTTGTGTTAAAAGCAGTTATTTTATCAAGAAGACAGCGAATTTACCCAAGGGGTAGTGAATTTTCATAGAAGGAGCAGCAAATTGTGCATTGGATTTGCAAGAAGAAGCAGATTTTAAGGCAGACCCGCTGATTCCACATTTCTGTTCTGAATTCTGCCATTTTATACTGATTTTTTTGCATTAAATTCCAGAAATTTGTATTTGCTAAGGCAGAAAATTGAGTAAGAGGTACGTTTTGTTACTTCTACTTTATCAAATTTCCTTGTACTTGTTTAATTTTGCAAATTTGTATTCAGAAAATCAGATAATGCTTCAAGGAAAATGACTTAGAAAATCTCTTTGTATTTGAAAGATTGAATTAAAACATGATAACATGATAATAATGATCTAGAAGACTCATAGAATCTATCGTTTCAATCTACTTACTCGAGTCTAGTCTTGCAGATAGATGGGAATTACGGCCAAGGAAAGGCAAGTACTCATCAAGATGGATGCCAAGTCCAGCATACCGGAGTCCAAGCTAGAAACGCAGTGGAAGGATGTCGGCGACACCAACATGGGACACGTCAACTTGGATGAAGCGAAAGACTTCTTGCTCGCGATCACTAGGAACGAAGATATCAAAGCCATCGCGAAGAGCGGGATTGTACAAGCGGCTTGCTTTCCACCTGCTTTGCCAAGCACCGAGCTCGTGTTGGAGTGTGTTCAGCACTACGACAAAGAGAAAAGACAAATCGTAGCAAAAGATGGAACTGTTTTTGCTTACCTGCAGAGGGAGGCTATCCAAGAGATCTTCAACATCCCGAAGGCTAAAGGAGTATTCATATGCCCTACAACAGCTCAGAAGACGTTCGAAGGCAACTCAAAGGCCTACATGCAAGAGATCGGGAAGAAGTGGATGAATGATTCGTCGATGAAGATATACAATTCAAAAGACCCCAAGTATCACAAAGCTGACTTCAAGCGGGAGATAAGTTACTTGATCATGTTCCTGAATCGAGTAACAGGTAGGCCACAATCATCTACTTTCGAAGGATGGATGTATACTTATTTTGATCACATGTTTACCAAGAACAAGATGATTGACTGGGCCGGCCTTATAAGTCACTGCCTAGATGAACAGTTGGAAAACTTTGATGAAACGAAGTCTTTCTTCATGACTTCATACCTTGTATATATTTTGGCGAGAAATGTAGTTTATAAAGGGCTGACAGCTAAAGGGCAGGTGGGAACAAAGCCAGGACAGATTCTATCCTATCAGTGTTACCCTCAGCTCCACTTGAAAAACATCAATCACTACAAGAGATTCAATGATGCCTTTGCTATGTTTATAGTGAGGAGGTTAAGAGGTGAGTTGCATCGGAGATTAACAGGGGCTGCCAGGAACTTCATCAAACAGTATGGAAGGTACTACATCCAGTATGATAAGTTCACCTACATCAGGATTCAAGGATTCACATCATTCCCATATAGACTGCCTAGATACCCTTCAAACAGGATGGTCTTGCTAGAGGTTTCCAGACAACTGATTGAGTTTCATAAGATGTAGAAAGCAAGGAAGAAAGCGGGAGTTCAGTTTCCCCTTCAGCTAGGAAGGTACTATTCTTGTCCATCATTACAGGCAGCTGAGTATTCGGAAGTTGAGATTCAGGCTTATCATCTGCATCCACATGATTCGAGGAGAGAAAACTTTGATCCACATGGAGCTATCAAGCAGTCTTACTCTTCTTACAGACATAAGGAACAATTAGAAGATCACTGGGCTGATGCTATAGATGATGAGGACATCTGGATGCAGAAGTGTTCAAGATTAAAATGGGACTTGATAAGAGCTACAAAGGTACTAAGAATTCCTGATCAGTTAGAAGGTGACAGAGCTCTTCTTGGAGATGAGTATGACAAGATTCGCAATTTGCCTTATGAAGTCAACTGGTCAGACAGAGAAAAGGTCGATGATGAAGGATTGATAAGGCCTGTTATTGCTATCACTGAGGAGCAAATAAACATACAAGTACAAGCCTTGCTTGATGAGGGTAAGAAACTTACCTATATTAAGATGGGAGAAGTGGATCAGCAAGAACAACATAAAGCACTTAGTAAGGATTCACGAAGCAGAGGAAGTGAGAAAGATTCAGGACAGGGAAAGAAAAGGAAACAGCTTGAGATTGTTCAAGGAGAATCCAGTAGAAAGAAGAAAAGGATAAGCATTGAGACTGCTTCTTCTAGACAGTTAGGTGATACCCCACCGGATCAAGGCTTGGTGATTCCTGCTGAAAATGTAGTTCCAGGAGCTCCAATGGAAGAAGTGCCATCTAGCCCGCATGACACTGAAATCATTGATGAAGCTAACACTGAGGAGAAGGATGATGCTGAAGAGGAGTCCTTGCCTGCACAAGGAAGACAATTACAGCAGCAGCAAGATCTTTCATCACTTCCAGAATGGTTACAAGAAAGAATTAGAGAAAATTGTGAACTAGAAAGTTGTCCTCCCCTTCCAGTCGATGAATTACTCTTGGATATGTCGAAGGAGAAACCGAAGAAGAAGGCAAATATCCTTTCCAAGATCACTAAGGATGAAACTGGAGTAAGAAAAGTACATGTAGCTGTTCCTAGGCTTGAGAAGAACATAGAGGATGTCACACCTGATGATTATGACATCAATACAATCAATCTAGGTCCTTTGACTGGAATGCAAGTTGAAGAAGAGCTTCAGGATTCGATTGATAATGCTCGAGCTATCATAAGGCAAGAAACAAAAGGCAGAATCAAGGCTGAGCAAAGATGTCGTGCCTTGGAGCAGTACATTCAGCATTTAGTACATCCTATTCATCCGCAGGAAAGGGTTGCTGCACCTCCATCTCTCCTTCCTCCTGAAACAGTTGGACAACTAGAAGAGTTGAAGTCTTCATCTCATAGACTGAAGGATTGAATGAAAAGATCGAAGGAGACTACATTCAGGTATCTAGGAGATATTATGCAAGTAAATGACAAGATTATTAGCCTAAAGGACAGGGTACTTGCATTAATGACAGCTTGTGTTGAATTCAACGACTTCAAGGATCAACATCTACCACACCTGAAGAGTTTGATGGAAACATCAGTGGATGATCTGTTACATGCTGAAGTTATTGAAGAAGGTAGAACATACAACTTTTCCTCCTGGTATTTTAGTCTTCGCATCAAAGGACAGTTGCTGGATAAGATAGAACTAGATATGTCAAGAATTAGAAGTGTCCTTCAGAGGATTCAGGATGGAATACACGCTTCTTTGATGGAGATCTGCAATCCTTTTGGGGAGATGACCTTTGAGAATCTAAAAGAACAAGTTCACGCTTTCTATTTTCAGGAAAATGATATTACAGATGAGAGACTTGATAGTATATTCTCACTTGCTGTCCACCTTGGCGACAACAAAGCAAGAATAAATGATTGGGAAAGGACACTTGGCCTTTATTCAGTTGACGTGCTTGAAGCTGAAGGAACCATTCAAAATGCACCAAGTGTACCTATAGAAGAAGTCAAGCGAATAGTGTCCAAGTTTATTGAATGCCAAACTTCTAGTGATGGATATTCACATGGGGATTCTTCATGAGATAATGATATATTATTTTTATCTTCTTGCGAGGCGTGCCTTTGTTCCTTTCTTTATGGTCTCCGTCATTTAATAAAGATAGCATCTTTCATTTAATATAGATAGTCTCCTGTATTTAATAAAGTTGACCTCTTTCATTTAATAAAGAGAAGTTTGTTACAACTACTTGTGATGTGGCTTGATCTGGTCCGCTGACTTTGCCGATCGATCTTGACCCTTCAATCTTTGAGGTCTATAAAAGAGCTCTTGTTGCTCTCATTTATACGATTGAAAATTCTGAAATTGTTGCAAGAGCTCTCTGAGATAATAAAAGATTCATTGCTTTGGTGATTCTATTTGTGTTTCCGAGTGTTACATGGTTTCAATTTTCAAGCGAATATTAAGTTATAAGTTTTCTTTTAAGTTTATGTTAATTGATGAAAGGTTTCTTTATTGCTTTTTTGGTGAAATCTGTAAGTTCATACCATTTGCAGTTTGCGGCTTGTAGATTGCAGTGCATGGTTAGCCTGAACAAATTGAGCATCAATTTGATCTTTATGCTTGTTGAATCTTTCATGAGCATAACTGATTTAAACATCTTGTATACCCCAGAAGATTGCACCTATCTTGTGTAGTTGTTTGTCTTGGCAAAGCAAGATTTGGTTGGATTTCGCCTAAGTAGTAAATCTCCTTACATTTAGGGTTAGTTTAGTGTTTCTGAACCTTATATCTTTTGCCCTTTTTGTTTATTCATTCAAGTAGAATTAGGATCCAGAACATCCATTGTTAAATCATACGCCATCAGTTGCAGTACCTAGATTCTCTAGTGTCCACTTTCGTAGTCTTTAAGTCAAACTTGAACAATTGCGTAAGTCCCTTTGTTTGTTAACAGCAAAATCATACTTAAATCGCTGAGCTGTCTCTTACCGAAAACATCAGAAGGAACCTTGGAGTTATCTCGTTTGATCACCTAGTTCAGCATCCGAGAGGCTTTGCTCAAGAGGGAGTCAGATACTCAGTATTTTACTCTAATTGTTGAGTTGTCTAAAAACAATCATCAACAATTCTTCCATATAGTTATGCATAGTCAGCTTTCGACACTTCATCGCCAATTGATGCACAACATGTACTGGCAAAGACAAATCAGATTTTGGAAACCATGTTTACACAACTATTTTGTGCCCTTGTACAGAGTCATTAGAGTGGGTTAGCTCCCTCAAGAAGCCAAATGATTCATCGAGCAATAGCTAGAAGTCAAGGTTTGACACCTGCTTACTAGACTTAACACAATCGAGACTATTGCTTTACAAGGAGGCGTGATTGATCCAAGAAGATCCACTAACAATGGTTCTTAGGGTAATGCCAAGATCATTCTCATGGCTTGCAATAACTGTGGTAACACTTCCATGGCCTGCGGTACACTAGATCACCTTACACATGCTCATGGTGCTGCCAAGATCATCTATCGATCTTCCATAGATGCCACTCACTTAAGTAGTGGCATAGAGCACTCTACACAAGGTCGAACTCATTGGTAACCTTCTACCAAACGTTCTACAATTTTTACCACAACTTCAACAAGGTTTGACACACCTCTAGACCAAATCACAAAGGCTAATTCACATTGCTTGTCACTGTGTTGCTCCGAGCATTACACTTTGGACATTGGACAATGCAGTGGTTGTGGTGACCCAGGTGGTGCCCTTGATGCTCATGCTATACCAAGTCATCTGCTAGCACATTGTGCACGTCCTAGCCACACTGCCTAAATGTTGGGAAATGATGATTCACACATGGAAAATGTTCAACTTCCCTGGAAATAGTTCAACTTCCACAATGATTTTCATAATCTATATATATTTGTAACATTAGCTTAGCAGATAGGTAGATAGCAACAATTATAGTAGAAGATAGCAGTCGTACATCTTTCTCAAGAGTATGTCATGTACAAGATGAACAAATAAATAAAATACATTTACTCTCTCTCTCTCTCTCTACACTACATTGTCTCATAACGCTTCTGCACACACATAACTTCATCTAGAGAGTTGTCCCCCAGGTTTCAACTTGGGCCCCAGATCAATCGAAGCCTTTGGGGATGTTGCGGACCACCCCTTACACCTTCCAACTTCCAACACACTTTGCTAACTTCCATGCATTGCATATCATTCAATTTGGTGATGAATTGTTGTACCAAGTGAACTCCTGTTTAGTGGTCTCCATAATGACCCCAATGGTCTAGTGCGCTTTAACTTGATTCATGCATCATGTAGGAGTGACAATATTATGTCTTTGTGGTCTAATGGTCAGTTCTATGCTTTTATTAATCTTGTATTTCTCATTAAGTTTACACTTGCATGTATCCAATGTGTACAAAAAATAATTATGCCGAGTTGTTGCTATTTGATCCTTTTAGTTTTTCATAATGCTTACATTGTTATACTAGTTAATGATTTAATCTTTTAGAAGGAAGCGTTTGTAATATTTGACTGGGCTTTAATAATCAATAGTTTGAACAAGATCCACCTTATTTGATGACATGTGTCAAGAACTTTTCTTTGAGAATTCAAATGAAAATCACATACTTGGTGGTATAATTCCCATAAAATATTTTTGCCATTCTTGATGCAAGGTTGATTGTGTCTCGTAAGTTTCCTTGTGGATAGAATGGTCAACTTGCCCAAGAAAATGCAAGGTTTAGGATCTTATAATGGAAGTAAAGCTTGCTTCTGGAAATGTGGTGGTTCATAAGTACTAGAAATTTCTTTTGAATAAATACCAAGATAATAGAAGATTTAGGATCTCATGACATAGTATGTAAATTGGTAGAGAGTGATTAGTATTAGAATATTTACAAATTTCACTCTAAAGAGATTAGGTGAATTCCATAATTTTAGTTTTTCCTAAGTGAATGCTATAATGAGATACAATTATAGCTACAAGAAATGTAAATGACCTTTAGAGGAATAAATGTTATGCTTCTCAAATTACCAGTCCCACCAATAACTAACAAACATTAATCATATATATTTTTTAAAATATGAACTAATGGAAGCCAAATCTATCAAGAACTCAAATAATAGTACTTGGTTGTGAATCTAAATGGTATTGGGTCTAGACTTCAACTTTACAATGACTTGGTGGTGACACTCAGCTTTCAGAGAATTTAATGAAGAACCTCTAAATAACCAGCATGTCTCTAGCAACTGTAATGTCCCCTTCCTGAGATTGCCCTAAATCTTGCCCTAGAATCACAAGTTTAATGTAGTTAGGGTTATAATGTACCAATTAAATGCTTTAAGCAAGATGAATCTTGGTTTAGGTCCTGCAATCATGTTAGATAATATTGGAAATATAATTCATATGATCAAAACATATATAATGAATGTCTTATCTATTTAAACCATGTAAAATACATAACTATTTCAAACAACTATTTCAAACCTATATTAACTACACAATATCTATAGTGCATGATGGAAGATTAGCCATAATAGGATTTGGAGGAGAAACATGATAGGGCGCCCAAAGCTATCCTCATGCTAAGCCCAAGCGCGGATATACTATCCCTCTTGGCCCCAAGTGGCAGACACGCAGGTATCCAACATGGGGTGGTGTGCGTAGTGGATAAACTTGTATTTGCCTTCCCTATCCATGCTGTCTTATCCGTCCTTATGATTGAGACTCCTTGAATCCATCTCAACAACCAACCCATGTAGAGATTAGAGGGAAAGCTACAATGGGGTTCCCGTAGATTCTCCTATCTAAGCCCAAGGGCGGACATTCACCCCCTTGGCCCACAAGTGGCAAACATGCGGGCATCCAACATGGGGTGGCGTACTTAGAAGGAAATCTAGTATCTGCTCCCCCTTGTATTCACCTACTCTTCCACATGGTTGCTTATTGGGAATGAGCAATATAATGACTAGTCTGACCAACAATTACATCAATAAACATATCTAGATTCATAAGAGATTATACATTAATAAACAAATCATCATTCACAACAATCATAATAGTGCATACCACAATACTTGCTAAAATATAAGATTGCTATATTCTAAGATGCAAATATATATATATATATATACACACACGATATATTTACTTTTGCTTGATTCTTATATGACTCCTGTTGATGATTGTTTTTCAACAAGTCAACAATAGAGTAAAATACAGAGTATCTGACTCTCTCTTGAGCAAAGCCTCTCGAATGCTGAACGAAGTGATCAAACAAGACGACTCCAAGGTTCCTTTTCTTATGATTTTGTAAGAGATAGCTCAGTGACCAAGTATGATTATGCTGGTAAACACCAAGGGACTTACACAATTGTTCGACAAGTTGTTTCAATGAAAGAAGTAAACACTGGAATGTCTAGGTATTACAACTTATGGCGTATGATTTGGCAATGAAGTACTTGATCCTAACTCTAATCGAATCAATAAAAAGAACAAAAGATGAAAGGTAAAGTGGAAACTAATCTAATCCTAGATGTAGGGTGCAATTACTGCTCAGGTGAAATCAAACCAAATCTTGCTTCGCCAAGTCAGACAACTACACAAGATTGATGCAATCTTCTAAGGTTTTACAAGATATTTAAATCACTTATGCTCATGAAAGATTCAACAAACATAGAGATCAAATTTAAGCTCAATTTGTTCAAACCAACTGTAATTTGCAAGCCACAAGTTACAAATGATATAAACTTATAGATATCACCATAAACAATAATGGAGCTTTCCACCAACTAACATAAACTTAAAGAAAACTTAATCTGATTTTGATACTCGCTTGAAGAAATCCAAACCATACAACACTTAGAAACATATATAGAGTCACCAAAACAATGAGTCTTATATTATTCCAGAGAGCTTTTGCAACAATTCCAGAGTCTTCAATCTTACAAATGAGAGCAAAAGGAGCCCTTTTATAGACCACAAAATGTATGAAGGGTTAAGATCAGTCGGCAAAGCCAATGGACCAGATCATGCCACATCACAAGTAGTTATAACAAACTCATGTCTTTATTAAATGAAAGAGGCTAACTTTAATAAATGAAAGAGGCAATGAAGGCACGCTTCCCAAGAAGATAAGGATGCCACATCATATCCCTTTCACATGATAGTACTATGAGATGCAATGAACCTAGACACAACTTGAGCAACATCTCCCATTGGCACACTTGTCGCAGCATTAATGGATCCTTCTGCTGTTGCCACATCTGACTCATAGACGCCAGGTGTCTTCTCCCAGTCAGTTATCCAAGATTTATTTGCTCCAAGATGAAATGCAAGTGTGAATATGCTATCCAGCTATCCTTCATCAATTCCATCATCCTGAAAATAGAATGCCTTGACCTGTTGTTTCATGTTCTCAATGGTGATCTCCCCATATGGATTACATATTGTTGTCAATGTAGTGTATACATGATTTTCTGTCCTTAAAAGAACACTTCTTATTCTGGACATGTCCACTTCAATTTTATCAACCAGTTGCCCTTTGTTGTGAAAAGAAAAATACCAAGTGGTGAAGTCATGTGGAGTGTTCTAATCAACCACCTTATTGTGAACTAGATTTTCCAATGGAGTTTCCATTAAATTCTTGAGCTGTGGCATGTATTGCTCCTTGATAGGCTTGAACTCAACACATATCTTTAACAAAGCTTGAACTCTGTCCTTGAGATTAATGACTCTGTCATAAACTTGCACAATTTCTTCAAGATAAGTATATGCTTTTTCTTCCGTCTTTTCTATCCATCCCTTCATTATCTGAGATGAAGTTCTCATATTTTCGACTTGAGACACTGTTTCTTATGGAATAATGGACAGAGGTATTAGAGTAGCGTCCTTCTGCTGGATAGGCTGCATGACTTGTTGAATGTAATGCTTTAGCGTATTAAAATCCTGTTCAACCTTTAGCTTAGCTTCTCTTTCTTGTTTTAACATGATTCTAACACTATTCACTAATTCTTGAAGTTCCTCCTCTATTTGTTCCCCTGTAATTGGACCCATGCCAATAGTAGTCACATTGTAATCTTCAGGTGCCATGTTTTCTAGATCCTTTTCAATTCTAGGAACAACTACATGTACCTTTCTATTTCCAGAAGAATCCTGAGTAATCTTTGAAAAGACAGTTGCTTTCTTCTTTTGATTACTCTTCTGTGCATTTACGAGCAATTCTTTAATTGGAGCAGGCTGATATGTTTCTATGACTGTACTTTCTTCAATTCTCTGTCTCAACCAAGATGGAAACGCTGAAAGATCCTGTTGTCTTTGTACTTGATTATGTTGTACACATGCTACTTCTTCATCAGATTCTACTTGACCTTCCTCATCTTGATCAGCAACATCATCTTCCTCTATTACAATAGTTGGACTTGAATGAATTTCTTCGGATGGAATCAAAGCAGTTTCTTCCACTACTTCAATTTCTTGTATTGAATTTTGAATATCTGAAGTACCTTCCTGTAGACTAGATGAAGTAGATGGCTTATTCTTCTTCTTAGGTCTGTGACTTGATTCTCCTTGGTCTTGACTAGGTCTTTTTCTTTTTCTAACTGGATTATCACCTTGATCACCCCCACTGTGTTGGAGTCCACTATGTGCACTATGTTGTCCTGGTTCTTCGTCATCCATCTTGTTGTATGTAAGAACTTGCCCCTTCATCATTCATTTCCTGTAGCAGTTGAGTTATACATGCTTGTGTCATGGCTAGGACTGGCTCCATCAACTTCTCTTCGGATACATCCCTCCTTGACCAATCAACTGTATAAGGTAAATCCTTTATCTTTTCAAATTCATCTAACAACATAGTGTCATCCTCTATGAACTGATCCGGGATTCTGAATACTTTGGATGCTTTAACTAAATCCCATGTGAGTCTTGAACATTGGAGTGTTCGGAGATCATCTTCATCTTTTACACTGGCCCAATGGTCCTCCAACTGCATGACATGCTTGTACTCCCTGTTGTATTTCTAGCACACTTGAAAAGGATCAAAATTAAGCCTCTTGGTGCCATGAGTTTGTAAATGGTATGCCTGAAGTGCTATCTCAGAATATTCAGTTGCTGCTAATGATGGACACTCTAGATTTTGCCCAAGAAGAAGTGGAAATTGAATCCCGGCTTTCTTTTTCAACTTTTGGAGCCTGATGAGTTCCAGGAGTTGCCTTGAAACTCCTAACATCACCATCCTGTTAGTTGGGTACCTTGGCAACCTGTATGGATAAGATGTAAAACCTTGGATCCTTATGTAAGTGTACCTTTCATGCTGAGTATACCAATGTCCATATGCCGCAATGAACTCCCTTGCTGCATTTGATAATCTTTTATGAAACTCTCCTCTTAATTTCCTCAATATGAACATAGCAAAGGCATCATTGAACCTTGTATAATGATTGATATTCTTGAAATGCAACTGAGGGTAACACTGATGTGACAAGTACTTATTAGGCCCAATTCCAACTTCTCCTTTTTTAGTGAGACCTGAATAGACTTCATTCCTTGCTAGAAGGTACACCACATAAGAACTCATATAGAATGACTTAGTCTTTGAGAAATTGATAAGCTGTTCATATATACTCTGACTGATGAGGTCAGCCCAATCAATCATCTTCCCTTTGAGGACCAGCTTGATGAAAGAATACATCCATGATTGAAAGGTTGCGGATTGTGGCATTCCTATCACTCTGTTGAGGAACATGATCAAGTATCCGATTTTAGGATGAAAGTCTGACTTGTGAAATTGTGGAGGATTATTATTATTAAACTTTATGGACGGATTAGCCATCCATTCCCTCTTCATTTCTTGCAACTTCGTCTTTGAATCAACATCATATTCTTGTTGACCTTGTTGTATAGAAATGCTAATCATCCTGTCCTTAGTTGGAATGTTGAAGGTCTCTCCGATTGCCTCCTTTTGCAAATAAGCTAATACTGTTCCGTCCTTGGCCACAATTTGCCTATTCCCCATGTCATACTTTTTAACACATTCAATGATCATCTCTGAGCAAGGTAGAGCTGGTGGAAAACAAGCAGCTTCAATAGCTCCACTCCTTATGATGGCTCTAGCAAGACTACCCCCATTGGGTTCTTGAAGCACGGACTTGATGTCTTCTAGGTTGCTGTTGCCCATGTTGGTGTCTCCAACGTTTGTCCACCTTGAAACGAGCTTTGATTCCGGAACTTTACCTTTAGCATCCATGCAGATCTTTGCTTGCCTCTCCTTTGAAGTCATTGCCATGATCCTACAAACTGGACATGGATAAGTAACCTCGAATATGAATGACCAACACTCTACTCCAGCTTCCTTAATGCATTAGACTTCTGATTTTTATTATTGTAATATAAAGTTTTTTGCAAAAATAATCACATCTAGACTCAAGGAATTCATCATAAACCCATTTACCTTCTTATAATTTACCAAGACTTGGACAATTTTCAAAAAAACTCATACTGAAATAAAAAGAAATGCTCAGATCAGACTTACCTAAAAGGCTGTCTTGAGTTGATACCTTCAGAATTTGACCAAATTTCAACTTAACTTTGATAAAATCAGATCTGCACTTTGTAAAAAATCACCTTACCTCTACTCCTTATAGGCGAATCTGCTCCTAATGAATGATGAAAATGAAGACAACAGCAGGTATAAATACCCAATTTGCATTAGATTTTGCCTAACTGCCTAGGCCGACCCTATTAAATGCATTGTAAATCATTTAATTTGATTCCTCTTTATTCAATTTACTACGAATTTCAATGGAAGTTAAAATGGCATTTAGAAAATCTTGAGAAAATGACAAAGGCGCAGTGGTTAGGTATTGTAATTTCTTCCTCCTTAGGGACATCTGATAAGACTTTTGGATCTCCTCCCATTGGCGCAGCAGATGAAGCTAGTCGATTCTTCTTTTTAGAATGGGCGCATTGGATTGGGATGTTAGAATCTTCCTTCTAAAATCACCAAACTCATCCTCTATAAGGGCACTTTGGATGAAGATGTTAGAATCCTCTTAAGGTTAACACCTTGGATTGGAGTTTGAAATCTTGATCTTTAACTCATAAGCCCTCTAGGCTCTAGGCGTATTACTTCATGATTCAGAGTTTTTGAATCCCCTGAGATCTGCCTCTAAACCCTGGCTCAGCAAATTGAGGTTTTAAATCCTCTTACCTCATTAGATGACCTCTCAAAACTCTCACACAAGCTGGCGCAGCAGATGAACAATCTAATTTCTTCTTGAAATATATGCCTTGGATCAAACTTTCCACATCCTCTAGGGGCTGGCACATTGGATAAGGAGTTTGGAATCCTCTTCTTGAATTCATCCTAGCTCAAGTTGTCTCTCCACTTAAAGTGGCGCATTAGTTAGTACCTTCAAGATCCTCATCTTATCCAAAACTTCAAAGTCCATTAGTTTAAGGCTTAGGTCTCTTCATTGAGCGCACTAGATCATGATTGTTGAATCTTCATTTCTTGCTCGACCTTTTCCCTGACTCTTGGCGCACTAGATCCAATGTTAAGGATCTTCTTCTACATGAATTACCCCTTGGCGCATTGGATCTAAGGTTTAAGATCTTAAAGGTTGGCGCATGAGATCTAAGGTTTAAGATCTTCTTAAAAGTCTTTCAAACACTTAGTAAGCTCTCCTCACATGTGGCGCAACAAATTGATATCCTTGAATCCTCCTGAGTTTCAAACCACATTCCCTTCACTCTTCCTTATGGCGCATTAGTTCATGATTTGAATCCTTATCTTGAAGCACATTACATCATGACTTTTGGATCTTCATCCCAATGCATATCATAAAACTTTCCAAATCAGTCCTAGCGCATTAGATCATGACTTTTGGATCTTCATCCCAATATCCTCTTGATCACCTTTAAATCAGATTTTCATTAAGGCGCACTGGATCAGGAGTTTGAACTCCTCTTCTTTTCTTAAAACACTTGCACTCTTCTCTCACATGTGGCGCGCTAGATGAGGTAATTAGATTCTCCTCAATGATGTCCAAAATTTAAGTCACACCATGCTTTAATGACGGCGCATCAGATGAGGTCTTAGATTCCTTCTAGAAACTAAATATACTTCTACAAGGGTGGCGCAGCAGATCAGAAATTTAGATCTTCTTGGAACTCTTCATAAAACAATGAGATATAATCACTTCATACTCTGGCGCATGAAATCAGAATTTCAAATCCTCTTGATGTCATTCTTGAAAGGGCGCTGTGGTTAAAGGTTTAGGAATCCTCCTCTCATACAGGGATCTTCTTGAATTTTGGCGCATTACTTCATGGTATTGAGTTCCTCTTGAAATAGTCTTAACTTTTCATCCCTTTGGCGCATTGGATCAAAGTTTTAAGCTCTCCTTGCAAACAGATTTGGAAGTTGGTGCACTAGATTGAGTTGTTGAATCCTCTATATGGCTGGCGCATCAGTTGAGAGCTTTAGGATCTGTTGATGGTTGTTTTTCAACAAGTCAACAATAGAGTGAAATACTGAGTATCTGACTCTCTCTTGAGCAAAGCCTCTCGGATGCTGAACTAGGTGATCAAACGAGATAACTCCAAGGTTCCTTCTAATAATGTTTTGGTAAGAGACAGCTCAGCGATTTAAGTATGATTTTGCTGTTAAACACAAAGGGACTTACGCAGACTCTTCTCCTTTCATTCAGCTTGTTCCTCCTTTGATGTGGATGATGTATATACAAGGTTTCTATGATAAAGAAAAATGAAAAAAGGGTTAAGGGTTTAGAAGGCTAATCTAAGGACAATGAGATAATGAAACATGTAAAGATAGACAAACTCCTCATGAAACCAGACTTCACTTCGCTATGAGAACCAACAACTACACGAAGCCGGTGCAATCTTCTAAGGAAACTCAAGGATTTTCATGTTGTAAATCTCCATCCAAACACCCACAGCTGGCGCAATTTGAACAAGCATTCACAACCGAACTAAAGAAAATGAAGGTTCAGTCTAACTTTGCAAAGTGGATTGCCTTCGACAATACACGAAAAGTATGAACCAGAAGAATTCATCAAATATCTTTACGCATATTCATTACATCAATGCACTTCTAATCTATTTCTAAGCTATTTGAAACATCTCTTAATTCCATCAAGATTCAGGAAACCATGTTACTCCACAAGATAATACTTAACACCAAACAAGTAGCTCCAATGTCTTTGCATTAACTTTGGGGAATATTTACAACAATTTCCAGTCCTCTCAGAGAATTTTGAGAGTCTCTTCTATTCTACTCTTAAAATCTACTCTCTACTATTACTAATGATCTACTTTCTAATAAATTACAAATGAGGCAACAAGGCCTTTATATAGTGCCCAGAATACATTGAATGGCTAAGATCAATTTGATAGCCAAGGGCTCAGATCATGCCACCTCACAGGTAGTTACAACAACTTGCTATTTTTAGCAAAAAAGAGAGAGGCAATGAAGGCACGTTTTCCAATGTGATAAGGTAAGGTGAAAGCATTTAAAATATTCCTCCACATAGGAATCCCTTTGACTTCTTTTATTAAATGATACATTTAATGCATTAAATAATGCGGCTAATCAAAATTAAATGATGTGTACTCGCCACATAAGTGCCAACTCAGCATACTTTGAAAATTGTATCAACTTGTAATGATGTATTCAATGTGATTGTTTGAACTTGTATATTTAGGAATACATCCTGTGGATCTTGCCTTGTTCATTCTTCTTGTTGACTGGATGTATGATAGTTGTCGCCTCACTTGACTAACTTTATGATTCTTCTTCTTGTAGATAGATTGATGTGAATCTTCTTCGATGTATCTTCATGTAGGCTAGAGAGTAGATGATGACACTTGATTCCTTCATGAAGAGTAGGAGACTCTCTTGGACTTGGAAATTTGAAGAGTCTTGAAGTTTAGATGGATGAATGCCTTTGGAAGTTTCAATGAAGTGTTCCAACTCGATGATGTAGAAGATTTGAGGTATAATCCTTTAGAGTAGTGTTCCCTCCGCAAGGTGAAAGTGATTCAAACACTTGCTCTTGATGATCATGATATAGTTGATGAAATGATTCCTTGAAGATGATCTTGAAGCTCGAAGGAACTTGACGTAGGATCTTCATGATGTCACTGATGAAGAGGACTTAAGATATATCTTGCTGTGACGTCTTGGAGCAGCTACCTCTTGAAGTGATGTAGATTTCTTAGAATGATGCTTCCTGGAAGATGATCTTGAATGAAGTAGAATATACGAAATGCTCCAACTTGATGATAACACTTTCCTTATGGTGGAGCAGCTACTTGATGTCTTCTCCACATGACAATTGGTTGACTTTACTCCTAGCATGAAGGTGGTTCCAGCTTCTTCTTCTTTGATGACCCTTTAGCATCATTGACATTCCTGCAAACTTGACGCGAATAAGTAATTGCAAACACAATCTTCACTTCAGCCACCTTAGTGGATTAAATTATGAAATTTTCCTTTATAATTATGAAATATTGCTATCTAGATTCAAGGAATCTATGAAAATCGACTTATCCTTCTTGAATTTTACCAATATTTGAACAATTTTAATGCATTTAATGAAGGAAAAATAAGAAAATCAGATCAGAAATATTCAGATCAGACTTACTTGATGAGCTGTTTTGAATTGGATACCTTGCAATTTGATCCACCACTTGCTTAAATTTGATAAAATCAAATTTATTCTTCTAAAACAACTTCTTGTTGCTGTTCCTTGAGGAAAAATCTGCTTTTGGAGAACAAATCTGCTCTTGAAAATGATTAAAAATGAAAAGGAAATGAGGTATATATACATAATTTGCTTTTAAAACTTTTCCTTTTCTCTAGGCCGACCTCCTTTACTATTGTGCACGAACATTTAATTTAGATTTGATCTTTATTTAATAAATGCATTTTGCACGTTTTCCAAGGCAACAATTATTAAATGTTTCTAACTCCCTTGATGGACGCATTAGTTAAGGTCTTGGTGATCTTCTTGTATGTTGGCGTTTTCCCTCTCCTTCTAGCACATTAGATCAGCATAGTGTGGAT
Organism: Cunninghamia lanceolata; assembly: GCA_027924645.1. NCBI lineage: Eukaryota > Viridiplantae > Streptophyta > Pinopsida > Cupressales > Cupressaceae > Cunninghamia > Cunninghamia lanceolata. The sequence goes on along the minus strand of BSBN01000787.1, from coordinate 2,931,744 downwards.
GTTTTCTTCATTGAAATAGCATGATCTTCTTTCTTATTTTGCTTCTAGTCGCATTAGATCAAAGTGTAGAATCCTCTTCTCATTTTTCGCATTGGATTGCACTTAGTTTTACTTGCTCAATGAGGTGGCGCATTAGATGGACTTATTAGAAGCCTTATGATTTTGGCGCATTGCTTCACCTTTTGGAATCCTCTTTAAACTAGATCTCAAGTCAAAACCCTCACATTTCCCTCTTCTTTCTTGGTGACGCACCAGTTAAAGGATTAAAATCCTCTGACATTTTCGTTTAAATTTGCTCCAAGGTTCGCTCTAAGACTTGTTCTTCCATTTTCGCACTAGATCAAGGCATTGAAATCTCCATTTTCTCCTTCGAAATGACGCTTTTGGTTTGGGCGCAATAGATGAGTGATCGAAATCCTCTGACATTTTCGCATTGGACCAAGGTGTAGAAGGGCGCATTGGATCGAGTTTTCAAATCCTGTGGCTCAAGTGCCTTCTCCTTCGTGATTTTGCGCCCAGATTTTGCGCCAACTAAGTACCCTGTCGCACTAGATCAGTGTTTTGAATCCTCTGAAATTGTCAAGCATTTTTCAGGATCGCGCGAGTAAAGGTATATTGAAAAATATATTTAAGTATAAGTTTAGATATTTCTTATACTTTAAATATTTTTCAATATACCTTTCAGGATGTTTGAGATAGGTCCCGAATCCACTGGATTTAAGATGCAAAATATAGAATTTGGAGGATTCACCAGATTTCAGACTTAGCCATTTTTCAGGATTTTCAGGATTTCAGGCTCCAGGCTTAGTCTTTTCAGGGTATCAAACATTCTTCAGGATTGACTTCAAAACTCAATATCTAGATAGGATTTGATCACAATTATTCATTATTGCAAGTTCATCTACCCTTAATCGTGAACCAAAGATCATAGGCAAGGAAAATGTTACCGAGCCGGCAAAGAAAGATACCCAGGACATCATCAGAAACTCATTGAAAACTCATCGAAAGCACAGAGCCCAAAAAAAAAAAGGGGGTCCCCATTTGCAATGGGGCATTGTGTGATTTGGTCACAACAGGATCCTCATTCCAATGAGTTATACTGCTTACCTTTCCCCTTTTAAACTTATCTAAATACTTAAGCAAAACTCCTCAAATTAGTGTGTTGTATTGAAGTAGCGCATTAGATTAAGCCTTTGGAGTCTTCTAGGGATCAACACATTAGTTAGGATAAAAGATCTTGAGGTCTCCATTTCGCTTGAAGGACGGATTTGTGACCCCTTTTAATACTGGCGCATCACATAAGGTATTATGATATCTTCTAGAGATGAGCGCATTAGATCAACCTTTTGAATGCTTCTAAACCTTGATATTATCCTTCAATATGGGCACAAGAGTTAGGGCGCATCGGTTCATCATTTTGGTCTCCAGTTAAAAGCGGCGCAGTTTATCAAGATTTTGCGCCACCTTTGTCCTTTGTCGCATTGGATGAAGATTTTGCGCCCTCTCAATACTTAGTCGTTTTTTCAGGGTCCTTGAGGGTCAAGGTATATTGAAAAATATATTTAAGTATAAGTTGAGATGGGTCTTGAATCCACCGGATTTAACATACAAAATCTAGAATTTGGAAAATTCACCAGATTTCAGACTTAGTCAATTTTTCAGGATTTCAGGCTACCAGACTTAGTCATTTTCAGGGTCTCAAACATACATCAGGATTGGTCTCAATATTCATGAATTGGATGGAAATTGATCAAGACTCTTCGTTACTGCAAGTTCATGTTCCAGATGAGACCTTTAGTTATAAAGAAAAACCCTCTAGGAGAGAGACTCATTGTTTGATTGGCAGAGGAAATGAACCCAGGACATTATTCAGAACTACAAAAAAAACATCAGAGCTCAAGAAAAGAGGGGGTCCCCATTTGCAATGGGGCAATGTGTGATTTGGTCACAACAACTCCCTTCTAATGAAGATAGCTTCCTTTGATTGCTAATTGATATCTCAGATATTTGCTGATTTGATTGATTCAATAATAGAATTATAGAACGATAGGACGCTAGAATAATAGAAGGATAGAATAATCGAAAGATAGAATGATAGAATTATAGAGTGATAGAAGGATAGAATGAAAGAATGATTTAATAGAGTGATGGAATAATAGAATGATAGAATGATAGAAGAATAGAATGAAGGATGAATAATAGAATGATGGATTAATAGATTAATAGAATTGAGAGGATGATAGAGTTATAGCATATGATAGGATGGCTGCTATAAATAATTTTCTGCTGTTATCAATTATGGTATATATATATCACTGCTGTTCTACTCCTGCAGATTTATCTGTGCTGCCATATTATATTCTTTCTTTTTTCTTCCTGGCTTACCCCCTTCTCATCTTCCATTTATACCAATATATGTCTTTGTTAAGAGGAGCGACTCCTTTTAAAAGACATCACTTCATCTAATTGTGACAACTTTATCAAAAGGGGACATCCTTTATTAACACATACCTTTATGCTGATCACTGCTTTAATTGTCACAACTTTATCAAAAGGGGACGTCCTTTATTAACACATACCTTTATGCTGATCACTGCTTTAAGATACTTTTAGTTATCCTTAAACATGATCGCTGCATTAAGATCCTTTTATTTTTCCTCTAACATGATCGCTGCCTTTTGCAAATATAACTTGTTGTCTTTAATAGTGAATCGCTACTCTTTCAAATATTAATAGCTGTCACCATATATCCATTGCTGTATTCTTTTTATTCTCATTACCGATTCCTCTTAACAAAATCGCACCTCATGTTATATTATATAACAAACACTTTGCCTTACCTGCTGTTTTGTATTATATAAAGTCCTGCCCTCCATTAATAAATCACACCTTCTATATTCTTTAATCAATGCTCACCTTATGATTAATATATCCCTTGTATTCTTTAACGTTCCTCTATTAAGACGTCGGTTATATTTGGGAGTCGCCCTTTTCATTCAAGGAGAGTCAGCCTTCATATCTAAAAATGATTTAAATCTTTAATTTAAATCATGAAAATGACTTATTTATAATTATATTGTATAATGTCTTAAGTACGGGACATTTCAGCAACGGTCAGAAATTGAAAAATATGAAAAAGAAAGCTTTTAGGTATCACACAACCAAAGGGCTTTTTTTTTCTTTCTTTTCTACAAAAACTTCTTCCTCTGAAAATACAGATCTGGAAAACATGTACAGCAGCTCTAACACTTTTTTCCCACCTTCTCTATGGTGGAAGACCTCCTACCAAAGTTTCTCAACTAAATAAAGAGTTATTCTCCTATCTTAAAAATAGCATTTACTAAAAATAGAAACTCCTAAAATAATAGTTTACTGAAACAGAAATACTCTTGCTAGGCATGCCATGTGCCCCTAAAAACTAGTAGTTTGTTGGAATGCTCCTGCATCACTTGGCCAAGGTCAGCTCAACAAAATTGGAACTGGTTGATTGTGACTTATTTATCCACTAATTAATGATAAAAATATGTCTTATGGTATGTTCTGTAAGATACGTTCATGGACTATGACACAATATAAGAAAACAACTCTTGCACACCAATAGTACTTGCACATACACCAACCTAGTAATGAAATCCAATAAGTTTGGACCGGAAGAAGAATATTTGCAAATCATGTCTAAAGATGGATATCATTTGTTATCTATTGTCATTATACATGTGATGTCCCGATATTAAGGCATTATTTAAATTAAAGATTTAAATATCATGATAAAGACGGTGAAGTTGCTTTCGTAAAATGTGGTGTTTAGTCATATTTAAATAAACATATATTATTAATATATAGTATTTAATAAATAATATTAAATAATATTATTATTTGAATATGATTAAAATATAATATATATTTACTTTTAAGATATATTATATTTATATAATGTAATTATAAATATATAAATATATTATTATTAATATATATATAAATAAATATATATATTATATAAAAAGAAATATAAATAACAAAATTAATAATGTAAATATAAATATTTATATATTGTAATTATATATATATATATATATATAGAGAGAGAGAGAGAGAGAGAGAGAGAGAGAGAGAGATATAAATAACAAAATTAATAATATAAATAATATTTAAATATAATAAATAGATATAATTATAAGAGTAATCTCATGGCAGCGAATATATCTTACATGAATATAAAGTAGTCAAGGCTGCGGTGAATACAAATAGTGCAGGCAGCGATTCACCAAAAGCAATGTCTATTATATGGACAGCGCTTAAGTGTATTGGCAGCAAATAAAAGAATATGAGGTGGACGATTTCATTATTGTTAAGACTGCGATTAATATTAACATATGAAAGAGATGCGATTTGATAAGGGTGACGCCCATTGGTAAGAGTTGCATTCTTTTGATGGAAGCAATCTTATCCAATAAGATATAAAAGACAATTGTGTTGAGTAAAAAAAGGAGACAGACCAGAAAATATACGAGTATGAGATGCAGAGTGAAATATATATATATATATATATATATATACTGATATATTCATCAGGAGGAAAAGATATCTGATTTCCATAGTGAATCGAGTATGAGATGCAGAGTGAAATATATATTGTAATATCCCTTTATGGATATTCTCTCTTCTTAATGTTTGTCAAGAGATAACTCAGTTAAATGCAAACAGCTACCTCATAGAACAACAACATGAATGATATAATGATATGAATGGTTGACAGCGATTAGAATAGATTGATTCAAATTGAAGATTTGAATATTTAATTGTAGTTTACATTCATATTCCACAACTTCTCAGTTTATATGAATTCAAATCATACATACCAATCACTGTTGATGAAATCATTTATCACTGTTGCAAACAGAAATTCAGAGAACTCTTTTACAATCTGACAAGGTAGAATAAACTAGATATTGTTGCTGCTGCACTTGTACTGCCTTGTCTTTCTGGTTCCTCTGCTGTAGCAATAAAACTACCTTGAGAATTCAATCTTCTATAATGCTGCGAATCTCCTGTTCCTTATATAATGCTGTTCACCACTCTGATGGGATTGTGGAATGATATGGCAGCTTGGGTCGTCCCATTCAAATGCAAGTCGATGATCTCATATTCCAGCGTATTTTCATGGAATCAAAGCAAATGAAATACTTGATACCTCTAAAGCGACAACTTCAATCTTGTGAACCTCCACGGCATGCAATAGATACGACTCCTTTAAAGATGTGCTCCAACCTTTACAAGCTCAAATCGATTTCATATCATAAGAAATATGCTGGGTGGTTCTCCTCTTGAAATACCTGCGATCCTCACAAACTATGTTTCAAAACTTATCAAAGCGGCTATAGAAATGGAGACAATACCACTTAGTGCGGCAATGAATTTCATACAATAATCTATTCCAACAAATATCCTCATGTCCTCAGGAATTATACGGCGGACTTCATCCCTTGTCTTCCAAGATTTCAATATATACTGAAAGATGCTACGAATACTCGTCTGGGACCTGTTGTGACCAAATCACACATCACCCCATTAGGAATAGGGACCCCCTTTTTTTTGAGCTCTGAGCTTTCAGTGAGTTTTCAATGAGATTTTAATGATGACTTGACTCATCTTCCTTTGCCGATACGGTAACAATTTCCTTGCCTATGATCTTTGGTTCACGATTAGGGATAGATGAACTTGCAATAATGAAGAATTGTGATCAAATCCTATCTAAATATTGAGTTTTGAAGTCAATCCTGAAGAATGTTTGAGACCCTGAAAAGACTAAGCCTGGGTCCTGAAAATCCTGAAAAATGGCTAAATCTGAAATCTGGTGAATCCTCCAAATTCTATATTTTGCATCTTAAATCCGGTGGATTCGGGACCTATCTCAAACATCCTGAAAGGTATATTGAAAAATATTTAAAGTATAAGAATCTTATACTTAAATATATTTTTCAATATACCTTTACTCGCGCGATCCTGAAAAATGCCTGACAAGTCCAGAGGATTCAAAACACTGATCTAGTGCGACAGGGTACTTAAGTGGCGCAAAATCTGGGCGCAAAATCACGAAGGAGAAGGCACTTGAGCCAGAGGATTTGAAAACTCGATCTAATGCGCCCTTCTACACCTTGGTCCAATGCGAAAATGCCAGAGGATTTCGATCACTCATCTATTGCGCCCAAACCAAAAATGTCATTTTGAAGGTGATAACAAAGATTTCAATGCCTTGATCCAGTGCGAAAATGGAAGAACAAGTCTCAGAGCAAATCTTGGAGCAAATTTAAATGATAGAAGTCAGAGGATTCTAAAGTCTTATCCAATGTGCCAGAGGTTAGAGGATTTGAATCCATGAAGTGATGCGCTTATCCTATGATAACTATCCAAAGCCAAGTTTAGAAGATCTTCAGTAGTTGATCTAATGCGACTTCTTGAGGGATAACTCCAGAGGATCCCAAAAGTTGATCTAGTGCGCCCAAGTGATTTCAAAGATGAAGTTTCAAGGACCCTCATCCACAGCGCCATCCATAGGATTTGAAAGCTTGAACCAATGCGCCCTACTAGAAGGAAGGTAAGATCTAGGGCTAAGTCGTCAAAGTTTGAATTTTGAAGAATCCTAAAGTCCCAACCAATGCGCCAACACTCTAGAAGATTCTCCAAGCTCATCCAATGCGCCATATCATGAGGAGATGGCCAGTGTCCTAGACATCCAATGTTCGGTCTTCAAGGTAAGTTTAGAGGATTCCTACATAGTGATCTAATGCGCCCATTCCAAAGTTCATCCCATGCGTAGTATAAAGAAGAGTGAGATTTGTTTCGGAGGATTTTCCAAGGTTATCTAATGCGCATCATAAGGTAGTGATGAAGATTTGTTTCCAGAGGATCCTACAAAGGCAACTAATGCGCCAAACATCATACATGATCCACTTCAAGACAAAGGCTATCTAAATTCACTCAAGTTGGAAGACTTCAACCTAGTCAAGCAATGCGCCACCTTCCAAACCCCTTATCTAAGCGCTCCACAAGAAGAAATCTAAAATGGCATCTAATGCGCCATATCCAAAGGGGGAGGATGAAGTTTCATTTTGAAGATCTCAACATAGTGATCCAATGCGCCAACATCATGAGGTAGTAATCAAGGCTTGTATCTAGAAGATTTTCAAGTCTCATCTAATGCGCCATGTATGAAGGGGGAATGAAGTTTATTTGTGAAGAGCTTAAACTACCTATCCCATGCGCCAAATGTCTTGAGGATTTCAATCCTCTATCTAATGCGCTATTCCTTTAAGGAATCTAAAACATCATCCAATGCGACATGGTTGAAGAGGAATCAAACAAAAAAAAAAAAACTTCATCTAGTGCGAAAATGCTAGAGGATTCTCTACCCTTCATCCAATGCGTCACTTCCTTGAGCAAAAAAAAAACTAAGTGTCATCTAATGCGAAGTATTCAGAGGATTTTTATCCTTCAACCAATGCGAATTGCCAAGAGGAATTTCAATTCTTGATCTAATGCGACTAGAAGGATTATGAAGAAAGATCATGATGTTTTAAAGGAGAGAGAAATTCCAACCTACAAGAAGATCATCAAGACCTTAACTAGTGCGCCATCAAGGGAGTTAGAAACATTTAATAATTGTTGCCTTGGGAAACGTGAAAATTGCATTTATTAAATAAAGATCAAATCTAAATTAAATGTTTGTGCACAATAATAAAGGAGGTCGGCCTAGAGAAAAGGAAAAGTTTTTAAAGCAAATTATATATATATACCTCATTTCCTTTTCATTTTTATCATTTTCAAGAGCAGATTTGTTCTCCAAAAGCAGATTTTTCTTCAAGGAGCAGCAACAAGAAGTTGTTTTAGAAGTACAAATTTGATTTTATCAAATTTAAGCAAGTGGTGGATCAAATTGCAAGGTATTCAATTTAAAACAGCTCATCAAGTAAGTCTGATCTGAATATTTCTGATCTGATTTTCTTATTTTTCCTTCATTAAATGCATTGAAATTGTTTAAATATTGGTAAAATTCAAGAAGGACAAGTGGATTTTCATGGATTTTCATAGATTCCTTGAGTTTAGTAGCAATATTTCATAATTATAAAGGAAAATTTCATAATTTAATCCACTAAAGTTGCTGAAGTAAAGTCAAGATTATGTTTACAATCACTTATTCGCGTCAAGTCTGCAGGATAATGGCAATGACTTCCAAGGAGCGACAAGCAAAGATCCGGATGGATGCCAAGGGGAAGATTCCCGAATCAAAGCTCGTCTCAAGGTGGACGAATGTAGGAGACACTAATATGGGAAGTAGCAACTTGGAAGATATCAAGTCAGTCCTTGAAGAACCCAACGAAGGTAGTCTCGCTCGAGCCATCATGAGGAGTGGAGCCATTGAAGCTGCTTGTTTTCCGCCAGCTTTGCCGTGTCCGGAGATGATCATCGAATGCGTCAAGAAATATGATGTAGATACAAGGCAAATTGTAGCCAAAGATGGAACGATATTGGCTTATTTGCAAAAGGAAGCAGTTGAAGAAACTTTCAACATTCCAACTAAGGAGAGGATGATCAGCATCTCAATACAACAAGGTCAGCAGGAATATGATGTCGACTCCAAGATAAAGTTACAAGAGATAAGGAGAGAATGGATGGCCAATCCAGCCATGAAGTTCAATATGAATAATCCTCCGTAGTTCCATAAGTCAGATTTTCATCCTGAAATTGGATATTTGATCATGTTTCTAAACAGAATGACAGGAATGCCTCAATCTGCTACCTTTCAGCCTTGGATGTACTCTTTCATCAAGTTAGTTCTCAAAGGGAAAATGATTGATTGGGCTGGACTTATCAGTCAGAGTATACATGAGCAGTTCATCAATTTTGCTAAGACCAAGACTTGTCATATGAGTTCCTATATAGTGTACCTTCTTGCAAGAAATGAAGTCTACTCAGGTTTGACCAAAAAAGGAGAAGTCGGCATTGGGCCTAACAAATACCTATCACATCAGTGTTATCCTCAGTTGCACCTCAAGAGTATCAATCATTATACAAGATTCAATGATGCATTTGCTATGTTTATAATGAAGAAACTGAGGGGAGAATTTCATAAAAGGTTGTCTAATGCAGCGAGAGAATTCATTTCAGCATATGGACACTGGTATACTCAGCATGAAAGGTACACTTACCTAAGGATCCAAGGGTTTACATCATATCCATACAGATTGCCAAGGTATCCAACCAACAGGATGGTGATGTTAGAAGTTACAAGGCAACTCCTAGAACTCATCAGGTTGCAAAAGTTGAAAAAGAAAGGAGGAATCCAATTTCCACTTCTTCTTGGACAAAATTTGGAATGTCCATCCTTATCAGCAGCTGAATATTCTGAAATAGAGCTACAGGCCTATCATTTGCAAACTCATGGCACCAAGAGGCTTAACTTTGATCCTTTCCAAGTTTGCTGGAAATACAACAGAGAATTCAAGCATATCAAGCAGTTGGAAGACCACTGGGCCAGTGCCCAAGATGAAGATGATCTCCGAACACTTCAAAGTTCGACTCACTTGGGATTTAGTCAGAGCCACCAAAGTATTCAGGATTCTGGACCAGTTCACCGAAGATGATACTTTGTTGATAGATGAATTTGACAAGATAAAGGATTTGCCTTATACAGTTGATTGGTCAAAGAGAGATGCGTCCGAAGAAGAATTGATAAAGCCAGCCTTAGCCATGACACAAGTATGTATCAATCAACTATTGCAAGAGATGAGTGATGAAAGTCAAATTCTCACTTACAATAAGATGGATGAAGGAGAACCAAAACAGCATAGTACACATGGCCAACCACAACATAGTGGGAATGATCAAAGCAATAATTCAACTAGAAAGAGGAAAAGACCTAGTCAAGATCAAGGGGAATCAAGCCGAGGACCTCAGAAAAAGAGTAATCCATCTACTTCATCTAATCCACAAGAAGGTGCTTCAGTTGTTCAAAATCCAATACAAGAGATAGAAGTTATAGAAGAAGTTGCCTTGATTCCGTCAGAAGAGATCCAATCAAGCCCCACTGTTATAATGGAGGATAATGATGATCTTGGTCAAGATGAAGTAGGTCAAGCAGAATCTGATGAGGAAGTAGCTCGTGTTCAACATAGTCAAGCTCAAAGACAACGAGATCTTTCTACTTTCCCACCTTGGTTGAGGCAAAGGATTGAAGAAAGTACAATTGTAGAGACTTATCAGCCTGCTCCAGTTGAGGACTTGCTTGTAAATATACAAAAGAGTAATCAGAAGAAGAAAGCAACAATCCTTTCTAAAATCACTCAAGATTCTGCTGGAAATAGAGAAGTACATATAGCTGTTCCTAGAACTGACAAGGAGTTAGAAAATATGACACCTGAGGATTACAATATGACTACTATTGGCATGGGTCCAATCACAAGGGAACAGGTCAAGGAGGAACTACAAGATTCAGTGAACAATGTGAGAAGCATGTTGAAACAAGAAAGAGAAGCAAGGATGAAGGTTGAACAAGATTTTAATACATTGAAGCATTACATCCAACAAGTCATGCAGCCTATTCAACAGAAGGAAGCTACTGCAATTCCTTCGTCCATTCTTCCACAGGAAACAGTATCCCAAGTTGAAAACATGAGAACTTCATCTCAGATGATGAAGGGATGGATAGAAAAGACAGAAGACAAGGCCTATACTTACCTTGAAGAAATTGTGCAAGTGTATGACAGAGTCATTAAGCTCCAAGATTGAGTCCAAGCTTTATTGGGAAGTTGTGTTGAGTTCAAACCAATCAAAGAGCAATACATGCCACAACTCAAAAGTTTAATGGGAGCTCCAGTAGAAGATCTAATTCATGACAAAGTGATTGATAGAGATACTCCACATGACTTCGTCACTTGGTATTTCTCCTTTCACAACAAGGGGCAATTAGTTGATAAAATTAAAGTAGATATGTCCAGGATAAGAAGTGTTCTTCTAAGAACAGAAAATCATATATACACTGCTTTGACAACAATTTGTAATCCTTATGGAAATGTTACTATTGAGAACATGAAGCAACAAGTTAAGGCATTCTACTTTCAATATGATGGACTTGATGAAGGTCAACTGGATAGTATATTCACACTTGCATATCGTCTTGGGGAAAATAAGTCTTGGATAAACGACTGGGAGCAGACACTTGGCGTCTATGAGACAGATGTAGCAGTGGCAGAAGGGTCCATTAAGGCGGCGACAAGTGTACCAATGGAAGATATTGTTCAAATTGTGTCTAGATTCATTGTATCTCATAGTACTACTACATAGTAGGCACATGATGTGGCTTCCTTATCTTCTTGGAAAGCGTGCCTTTGTTCTCTCCTTCATGACTTCTTTCATTTAATATAGATAGCCTCCTGTATTTAATAAAGTTGACCTCCTTCATTTAATAAAGGATAGTTTGTTATAACTACTTGTGATGTGGCTTGATCTGGTCTGCTGATTTGGCCGATCGATCTTGACTCTTCTCTTCTTTGAGGTCTATAAAAGAGCTCTCATTGCTCTCATTTGAAGAGGTTGGAAATTCTGAAATTGTTGTAAGAGCTCTCCGAGATAATAAAGGATTCATTGTTTTGGTGATTCTATTTATATTTCTGAGTGTTTGCATGGTTTCAATTTTCAAACGAACATTAAGTTAAGTTACAAGTTTTTTTCTTTTTAAAGTATAAGTTAGTTAGTGAAAGGTTGCTTTATTGCTTTGTAGTGAAGTCTTTACAATTGAACGTCAATTTGATCTTTATGCCTGTTGAATCTTTCATGAGCATAATTGATTTAAACATCTTGTATACCTTTGAAGATTGCACCTCTCTTGTGTAGTTGTTTTATCTTGGCGAAACAAGATTTGGTTCGATTTCACTCTAAGTAGTAAACATCCTTCCATTTAGGATTAGATTAGTTTTTCTCAACCCTATATCTTTTGCCCTTTTTTATCATTCAGTTAGAATTAGGATCAGAACGTCCATTGCTAAATCATACGCGTCAATTGCAGTGCTTAGATTCTCTAGTATTCACTCCCATAGTCTTTGAAACAACAAGTTACATGAACAATTGTGTAAGTCCCTTTGTTGATTAACAGCAGAATCATACTTAAATCATTGAGCTGTCTCTTACCGAAATTAAACATTATTAGAAGGAACCTTGGAGTTATCTCGTTTGATCACTTAGTTCAGCATCCGAGAGGCTTTGCTCAAGAGAGAGTCAGATACTCAGTATTTCACTCTATTGTTGACTTGTTGAAAAACAACCATCAACAGGACCCACGACATCAAGCTTTAGCGCTTCATAGGAATTCTGCGTGTTTTCAGATGGAGCTCAATTCACAACACAAATATTATCTATCTCTGAGGCTGCGGTTATCATATGGAAAACTTATAAAATCTGAATAATGATAATGCAATGAAATCTACTGGAACCCACGCTGTCAGAATTGGTTCCCTGTGAGGATACAAACAGTTAGCAACCAAATAGAAATAGTTTCAAATCTGAATAATATATTCAAATGCATAAAGAACATATATCGAATCCTTTTGCAAATTTATATTTATTTATAAATCAATAAATTTGCAACAAAAACCCTCTGCATAAAACAATGTCTTCAAACAAAGATTTTCAATAAAGCTTTACAAATGGTCTCCGACCAAATATCGAAAACTCAGCAATGTCAATTGAAGCACAACTGTGAAATCTGAAACAATTCCACCTCAAGAATGGTAAGGGAATATCACCAAACCATCAACTACCAAGGGATCATCTCCTTGATACAGTGAATGCAAGGGAACATCTCCTTGAACTCAGTTGAAACCAGAACTTGACAGAACACATAAAATCAATACATCAATACATGATTTCAAATGACTCCCAGGATCCTTTTAAAAGCCTTCACAAATTAGGATGGACCTAATTTTATTAAATGAAGGTTTCTGTGTACATGGTCACACTCGAACATTTTTAAATACTTACACCTGATCTTTTTAAATGTTTGTTTTTGTGTACACAATAACACTTTATTTTATAAAGTGTTTTAAAATTGACTTAAGTAACTTAATAAAATATTAATTTTATAAAGCAATTAAAATACTTTATAAAATTAATTCACACTTAGAACCTTTTTAAGTTACTTAAAAAAAATGGGGACATCACATATATATATACACTGATATATTCATCAGGAGGAAAAGATATCTGATTTCCATAGCGAATCAAATAATATTTCTGAAGTTAAAAGTTATATATATTTCTGATATATATATTTCTGGGAATATAGAAGGAAGAATAGGATATTATATTCTGAGTTTGAAGAACATCTATATATTCAAAGGGAAATACATATATATTTTTGATTACATCAAGGAGGTACCGAACAAGTATCTAAATGGATCAAGTGTAAGAAGGGATGGATAAGTGCAAGAGATGATAAGAGGTAAGCAAAGGAAAATGTATATTTATTATAATATGATCTGAATTTATATTGTAGGATATTAGACTGCAGTCAACATGAAAAGAAAGGAATACCATCTTAAGAGTTCTAAAGGATACAAAGGCAAGAATTATCTACTTGGTATGATGTATCTAACTCTATGTTTATTATGATGAATGCCATGTGTTAAATAATGACAAATGTATATAATTGAAAGATTATCATTATAAAACTTGCTATGAAATATATAAGAAAACATCAATAGATTATACTCGCAACACATTGAAGTAGTGGTATGTTCAAACTCAATGCCTATTTATTTCTATTGCTTTCAACTTGTGAGTGAGAGGCGAGGTGTTGTTAGGGAGAGGTGGAGTAAATCCATCCACAGAGGTGGTGTCATTGCGCCCTAGACAAGTAAATCCTCATCCATGGTTGAGGATTAGAAGAAATAAGGATTGAGACTTGAACATAGCCAATACAGAATGTGCTATGAATAAATGTGTTATGTTGAAGTATATCGATGTATGTTCAAGTTAATACTTAGTTATTTCTATTGCCTCCAACCTGTTAGTGATAGGTGAGGTGTTGTTAGGGAGAGGCATAGTAAATCCATCCATGGAGGTGGTGTCATCGTGCCCTAGACAAGTAAATCCCCATGCATGGTTGAGGATTAGAAATGAAGGATTAAGACTTGAACATAGTCGATACTGAATTGTGTTATGTATTGAATTGAATGTGGATTATGCTATGATGATTTGATCTCATTGTTTATGTTATGTAGTATTGTTCTCATTATTAATTATGCTATTATAGACGAGTTTAATATGAATGATAGATGAATTTAATATGAATGATACTAGGAACTGAATATTATCTTAATTTAGTGATCTTTAATATCTCTAATGTCCCTTTCTAGTGATCTTATTGTATGCAAGTAAAGAAATCAGGAATATCCTAAAAGGGGACATTACAATACATCACTCATTTGGAACTCCAACAAACTTATCTTCTTTGGCTAAGCCTAGAACACTAAAACAATGCTTAAATTAATTCACGAATAACGTTCAATGTAGTTGGTAGTATAGCTCAAACAAGGAATTTTGAACAATAGAGGTAGGTCCACATCAAACAAGATATATGCAACCAACCCTATATCCATCTTTGGACAAGGAGTATTAATCTGGAACAAGGAAAGTATTACTTGGTTTGGGTCCATAATGAAAACAATATTGCATAAGGAAAAATATAGCAGTAAGTTTAATCTAGGAAATAAGATGAGAATAAAACATAAAAGCTATTATATTTAGCATGATGAGAATGAAACTTAAAACTATTGTAGGAAAATGGTAAGAGAATAAAGTGTTATTCTATTCTAGGGGAATAGAACAAAGCAAATAAAGCTACACAAAGACCATTTATTGTTTTAGAAGAATAAAGCAAAAAAGATTGCTCTAAGAGGATAACGCAAGGATAGGGTTAGTTTTGGAGAGGCTTCCTTGGCCATTAATACGGAAAAATTCTTTGTAATACGGAGATTCACTCCTCATGGCAGGAGATCCTCTGTTTAAATAGCTTTGCTCTAAGGGTTGCTGTTTTTTGCTTTAAAAGTTGTGTAAACCAGATTCTAAATCATTTGATAATCCATCCTGCTATCTTCAAAGCTGACTATTCACCCATATTTGACCAAAAAGGGGTTCTTTCTTTGTTTTTGTAATTATGAAACTTTTGCTCTATGCTCAGCGCCATCACTCTTTTGTTTTACTGTTTTAAATGATGTGGCTTTTGTAACCATCTTTCCTTTATAATATGATTACACTTTATCTTTTATAAAAAACTTGTAAAAAGATATCTGTATGAAAATTGTTTTGGTTGGTTGAACAAAGAATTTAATACATAAAAAATTGGTTGTCTTCATTCACATTGGGAGCGGCTTTCCTGACCTCTATGGCTGTTCTATATATTGATGCTATTAAAACAAAGTTTTATTGCTTTATATAGTTGAAAGATCTCTGGTGAAATCAGTTTTCCTTAAGATCTCAACAATTCATATTTTTCATTTTTAGGCAAGTTTTTGTTTGTAGAATTCCTAGATCTCAATTTGGAGCTTGTCTACCAAATCTTGATTTGGAAATTTAGAATTTTGTTTGCAGTTTTTTTTTTTTAAATTCATATTTTGGTTCATTTTATCGGGTATTAGATAAGTTAGGATCACTTCAATTATAACATAGCACTTTCTGAGCCTAGCGCGAGAATCTTTTGACATTAAGTAAAGGTTTCAGAGAAGTATTAAGTTTGTTAGCCCATCTTGATCAATATTTAATCATATGGAAACCTTATAAAGAAGAATTTCCTAAAGACCCTTTTTTGATCCATCTTATGGAGTAACTAAGCCATCATGTCCAACATAACGTCAAACTTTATCTCAGTTCTATCATGCAGACTCTCTGGAACATTTGTGCCCTTATCTTTTTCTGCCATAATTTCTAAGACAACTTTTGGAACAATTGTAGGAATTTGATGTGTAGCTCTAGCTTCTGAAAATGTTTGCCCTTTTGGGGAATTTGGAAACTGAAACTGCTTTTTGTACTCTCTTTCATAATATCTTCTTGCTTTGTCATTGTCGTGCATGGAGAAGAGATTGCATGAAAAGATTAGCTTTGAAATCACAGGCGGGTAAGATCACCAGCTCTGATACTACTGTAATGTCCCTTATGGAACTGTTAGCCAAAAATCTCTAGAAAGTTTTGAAAACTTACAATCAATACAGATCCAAGCTTTCTAATCACCTAGATCTCAATGTAGGGAAGATGAGAGCATACAACTGGATTGTGGACAGAGGAAAGTAATCAACCAACTAGTGGATACAAATATTTTACTAGAGCAAAGACCAGTTTACAGATCAACGCCCAACAGGTAGACAAAATGCACATCTACAGATCGGGTCAAGCCAAATTGGCTGACGACATGTCAATTTGGATCAACGTCAACAATGGTGGATAATGAAAGTAAACAATTGGCGGCTATGCCTTCCAGTCTTTCTTACAATGCTAAACAAAATGTAAAAATAATCCGGCGGATGACCTTCCGGATTAATACAATGTTTGAGTTGTTATCTTGTGGTAAACCTTCTAGATAATCTTACAATTTTAGCTCAGCTGATACATATTACAAATCTGTTCTTCAAAGTCCTTTACATATGCATTTCTTTGAAAATACAATAGCAGATTTTACAATGCTATTAGCTACAATATATAGCTAAATTTGCAACTTAAATATTAATTATTTTCAGACCTTCCAGTTGCTGATTTACATCAGAAATAACAAATAAAAAATCAGAACAGCATTAATAAGATGATAGCTTACATTTAATAAATGCAAGCCCCCAACTTGTACGGCACCCTATATCCTTTTCCAAACTTTCATCAAGTCTCATGCTTCCCACATTTCTTTAAATCTGCAGTCCTCAATATCCAATGCAGCACCTTAACTCATCTAAATAAGGAAATATTCATCAATCACCACTTAATATTAATCTTCTCATCTGGTACGGCTGGATGGGAAAATGGTACGACAACTTTTGGGGAGTCTTCTCCTTCAACAAACACTTTGTTATTAAAATAAATAACACTTAGCTTCAATAAGATGTGGCAACTTCTCACATGTAGATAAAATCACAGAAACTCTCACACACACATATATATAATTTGTATTTTCTGGAAATCTCTCTCTCACACACACAATATTTTTGTATTTTCTGAAATATAAATCACACCAACAAAATACTGGAAATACAATGCAGGTTCAGCTCACTGGAAATCTTTGAATGAAATTTCACCATTGGAATAGAGGGGTTTCGTCCTCAATTCCATATGCCTTAATGGTTTTGTCCTTTGTGCAGCCTTAGGGGTTTTCGTTCTTTAGGTAAGAAGTTGGGCATAAGCTCAAACTCAGATAATAAAATTGTAGAAGAGATGAAGTCCCTTCAAATGAGCCCTCAACCTCCTTTTATAGGCTCAAGAAGGAAATAAAATATTACTTTTTACTTTTTGCTTGAAAACCTAATTTTAATTTACATTTTGTAATTTCCTGCCCATCTAAGAAGAAATAACTAAATATCACAAAAGACTTTATTTGCCCCATTTAGGCAGCCTGGAAATAATAATAAAGTGACATTTTTACAAATTTATGAAAATTAATATAAAGGTGTAACATACACCCTTGTTCTGATTTTTTTTTTGGTTTGTGTTTTGTTGTTGTTTGAGTGTGTTTTAGAGAAGATGGAGATGCAGAAATTTGTTTAACAGTAGCATCATTTGCAACAATGAAATAACATAAATAACTCAAAAGAGGTGATATTTTGAATACCCACAACCAGTATTAATTTTCAGAATTATTTTTAGAACTGAAAGTACAATATATCATCAAAATAGGCACTACCCAGATCATCAAAATACATTACAATGCCATTTCCAACATACCCATTAAATCTGGAGTAAAAATGACTGATTTTGCACTCGAACCAGCCAATTGGAGGCCACAAACTTGGATGCCATACTTCCAGATCTGCTCCAAAGGCCACTAATTGAATATGGCTTGATTGCTAGGCCCTAGACGCCTCTTTCCAGCCCCAACAAACACCAAAATGGGCAGCGCTTCACACAAGGGTCACGCCCTTCTAGGGAGGTACGACCTGCCTGTAGGAGTTGTAAATAAAAACTTTTCAAAAACCCTTGAAATCTGTAATAAACCCTTAAACAAGTGCTCAACTATGGCTTTCAAATTATCACGCAAAGAGATTTGATGTTGGCCTTGAATAAAGTCTTCGCGACTACCTGCAACTATCTCAATAAGCTCAATGTAATCCCTGAAGTGAGATTACCACATAACGATCAGGGAGGATCTTCCACCACCGCAATCGCTGTCCTCTATGAGGGTTTTCGTCCTCACAAAGCTATGAAATTCGTTGTTCAAACCAACAGCATGAAACCCTTCAAAATATTATCCGTGCATATCAAATGAGCTCTCCAAAAGTTCTTTTATTTATTTCCTTTTCATCCTCACGCCTCATTTTGGGATATAAAATATTACTTTATTAAAATCCCTTTTCATTTCTTATGTTGAGCGCTTCAACATTAAATAATTAAATTTAATGTATTTTAATTCTACCTTGTCTCCCAAGCGCTCCAAAAATTTACTTTAATAATATTAAATAATGCTAAAGTTAAATCTTTAATTTAACTTTAATATTTTAACGTTATTTAAATTAAATGCTCTGGACCACGTTAATCGCCAAGATATCATCATCCAATACGTTCATCGACATTCCCAGAATAGGAATACTGCCAACTGACCAAGTCGGTGTCCAACTTGTGACTTACTAAAAATAGTAAATGCAGACAATTTGCCCGAATCCTTTTCAGAAAAGGTCATTATGCAAATCTCAACTGATAGAGCTCAATGCAACACCTGTCATTGCCAAATAAACTGGATTAAACGGTCACCATGAGTTCCCTAACCCTAACTCATTAGCCCACGGGAACCCGCTGAATAGGCTAACGGTCACCAAGCTGATAGTGCTTAAGAAGGGGACATTACAGTCCGCCCTCCCCAAAATTGCTTGTCCCCAAGCAATTTTAACTCTGGATGCTGTAAAATTTGCTCATTCTTCCATGTTGCATCCTCTACCGGCAAGTTCTTCCATTTGACCAAGTACTCCTGTATGACTCTTTTCCGCAAAGTACGCTCCCTGTAGTCTATAATGGCTTTTGGAATCAAAATTGATTTCCCCTCCTTATCCAAGGGTGGCAACTCTGATGAAGGAACTGTTGTGACCAAATCACACATCACCCCATTAGAAATAGGGACCCCCCCCTTTTTTTTTAGAGCTCTGTGCTTTCAATGTGATTTTGATGATGTCCTGGCTCATCTTCCTCTGCCGACCCGGTAGTGATTTCCTCTTCTATGATCGTTGGTTCATGATTAGGAGGCAGATGAACTTGCAGGGATGAAGAATTGTGATCAAATCCCATCCAGATAATGAATGTTGAGATTAATCCTGAA
Organism: Cunninghamia lanceolata; assembly: GCA_027924645.1. Classification (NCBI taxonomy): domain Eukaryota; kingdom Viridiplantae; phylum Streptophyta; class Pinopsida; order Cupressales; family Cupressaceae; genus Cunninghamia; species Cunninghamia lanceolata. The sequence continues at coordinate 2,912,192 of BSBN01000787.1, read as the reverse complement.
GTATGTTTGAGACCCTGAAAAGACTAAGTCTGGAGCCTGAAATCCTGAAAATCCTGAAAAAATGGCTAAGTCTGAAATCTGGTGAATCCTCCAAATTCTAGATTTTGCATGTTAAATCCGGTGGATTCGAGACCTATCTCAAACATCCTGAAAGGTATATTGAAAAATCTCTCAACTTATACTTAAATATATTTTTCAATATACCTTTACCCTCGCGACCCTGAAAAACGCCTGACTCTTCCAGAGGATTCAAAAGGCTCATCTAGTGTGACGGGGCATCTAAGTGGCGCAAAATCGCGATGAAAAGGGCGCTTTCAATTACAAGACAAGATGAGGATTTCCAATTGATGAACCAATGCGCCATAAAGGGAGACGAAAAGTTAAGATGATGATGAGATTTCAACTAATGCGATTTTAGAAGATTTTCATGCCTTTAAGTAATGCGAATTCCAGAGGACTCCAAAACACTTAACTAATGCGAAAATCAAAAGCCAAGTCTTGGAGCGAATTTTAGAGAAAATTAAAAATGATAAGTGTCTAGAGGATCTTCTTTACCTCAACCAATGCGCTAGGATATAGGAATTGATTCCGAAATGTAAATTTTTGAAGAGAATCTCAGAGGATTCTCCATGCTCCATCCAAAGCGCCACTTGGAGAAAAGGAGAAGTCTTAAGGTTTTGGAATTATGGAGGTTCTAGCTAGAAGATTCCGAGGTCTTATCCCAAGCGCCAAAAAAAAAAACTTGAGGATTTCCAAACCACCATCCAATGCGCCCATCTAAAAAACATCATGGTTAAGGAAAGGAAGACTTCCAAACATCAAACCCAAGCACTTGGATCAAATAATTGGAAACCCTCATCCAAACCGACCTAAGGAGGAAGGATTTAGTTGAGATTTATTACACATTAAGGGTGAATTTTAGAGGATCTCCAATCCCTCATCTAATGCGACTTCATGAAGGAAGATTCCAGGCGCTTGGAAGGAGGTACATCACAAGGTTGAAATCAATTTTCAAGAGATTCTAATGTGATAAACTAGTGCGGCAAGAGGTTTCAATATAAAATCCAGAGGATTCTTAAATCCTTATCCAAGGCGAAATCTCAGAGGATTCTCCATTCCTCATCCAATGCGCCATACAAGGAAGAAAGCGAAAGTGTCAACCAATAGGGAAATCCTAGACATCCAAGGTCAAGTATTCAAGGCGAGTTTAGAGGATTTCAAAGTTTTATCCCAAGCGCCAACATCATGCATGATTCGCTAAAGGTAAAGTTCATCTAATGCACCTAAGTTTTGAAGATTCCAACATAGTGAACTGATGCGCCACTTCAAGGACCCTTTATTTTCTAAATCAATATGCTCTCAAAAGGAAGAAATCAAAGGTGGTAACCAATGCGCCACACATGAGGGAGAGTATAAGATTTTAAAGATTACAAATTATCAACCAAAGCGCTCAAGGAAAGGAGGAATCCAAGCATGAAGAAGGTAAGATATTTCAAAAAAACACCAACTTGAAGAAGACTTTACTACCTTGAAGTGATGCGCCACTCCCTTGCAAGTGAAAACAAGTTCAACCAAAGCCAATTTAAGAGAGATGCTAGAGGAATTCAATCCTTTGATCCAAAGCGCCACTAAATCAAGGTAGTCTAGGCAAAATTCAGAGATTTTCAAGACAAATCCAAAGTATCCAACCACTCCGCCACCTCATGAAGGGAAGAAGAGTTAAGTGTTGGAGGCGTGTAAGGAAGATCTCAATGTATCAATCCAATGCTCCGCTTAAGGATAAGGTAAAGTTTAAAGGTTCATCAAGGCGGAATCAAGAGAATTTACTTACCTTAACCACTAATCCAACGACAAGAAGATCTCTTACACCCTATCCAATGCGCTCAAAAGAAGAGGATTTCGAAACCCTCATCCAATGCGCCTAAAGCCTAGAGGGTTATGAAGGGAAGATCAAGGTATTTTCAATCACTAACCTCAAGAAGATTCAACACCTTTAATCTAATGCGCTTGAGGAAGAAGGGGTAATAGGTATCAAAACTTCAATCTAAAAGAAGATCGTGGAAACCTCGACCAATGCGCCAATCAAAGGAAAGTTCATAAACATTTAATTTTTTTTGCCTTGAAGAACGTGGAGATTGCATTATATTAAATGAAGATCAAACAAAATTAAATGTTTTTCACTATATTAAAGAGGGTCGGCCTAGGTTATGGAGTAAGGTTTTAAGGCAAATTCTATATATATCTCCTCTTCTTTTTATTTTTATCATTTTTCAAGGAGCAGAATTACTTTGAAGGAGCAGATTTGTTTTCAAGGAGCAGCAGCAAGAAGGTTTTATAAAAGTACAAATTTGATTTTGTCAATCCAAGCAAGTGTTGGATCAGATTTCAAGGTATCAATTTAAGGCAGCTTATCAAGTAAGTCTGATCTGAATATTTTCTGATCTGATTTTCTTCTTTTTTCTTCTTTAGATGCATTAAAATTGTTCAAGTATTGGTAAAACTTAAAGAGGATAAATGGATTTTGATAGATTCCTTGAACCTAGATGATAGTATTTTTGCAAAACTTCATAATTTAATGCACTAAAGTAGCTGAAGTAGAGTCTAGATTATGTTTGAAATTACTTATTCGCGTCAAGTTTGCAGGATCATGGCAATGACTTCCAAGGAGAGACAAGCAAAGATCCGGATGGATGCTAAGGGGAAAATTCTTGAATCAAAGCTCGTTTCAAGGTGGACAAATGTAGGAGACACGAATATGGGCAACAGCAACTTAGAAGATATCAAGTCGGTCCTTGAGGAACCCAACAGAGGTAGTCTTGCTCGAGCCATCATGAGGAGTGGAGCCATTGAAGCTGCTTGTTTTCCGCCAGCTTTGCCGTGTTCAGAGATGATCATTGAATGTGTCAAGAAGTATGACGTAGATACAAGACAAATTACAGCCAAAGATGGAACAATATTAGCTTATTTGCAAAAGGAGGCAGTTGGAGAGACTTTCAACATTCCAACTAGGGAGAGGATGATCAGTATTTCGATACAACAAGGTCAGCAGGAATACAATGTTGATTCAAAGACAAAGTTGCAGGAAATAAGGAGAGAATGGATGGCCAATCCAGCTATGAAGTTCAATATGAATAATCCTCCGCAGTTTCACAAGTCAGATTTTCATCCTGAAATTGGATACTTGATTATGTTTCTAAATAGAATGACAGGAATGTCGCAATCTGCTACTTTTCAGCCTTGGATGTACTCTTTCATCAAGTCAGTTCTCAAAGGGAAGATGATTGATTGGGCTGGGCTTATTAGTCAGAGTATACATGAGCAGTTCATCAATTTTGCTAAGACCAAGACTTGTTATATGAGTTCCTATGTGGTATACCTTCTCGCAAGAAATGAAGTCTATTCAGGTTTGACCAAAAGAGGAGAAGTTGGCATTGGGCCTAATAAGTATTTATCGCATCAGTGTTATCCTCAGTTACACCTCAAGAGTATCAATCATTAGACAAGGTTCAATGATGCGTTTGCTATGTTCATAATGAAGAAACTAAGAGGAGAATTTCATAAAAGGTTGTCAAATGCAGCGAGAGAGTTCATTTCAGCATATGGACACTGGTATACTCAGCATGAAAGGTACACTTACATAAGGATCCAAGGGTTTACATCATATCCATACAGATTACCAAGATATCCAACCAACAGGATGGTAATGTTAGAGGTTACAAGGCAACTCCTGGAACTCATCAGGTTGCAAAAGTTGAAGAAGAAAGGAGGGATCCAGTTTCCACTTCTTCTTGGACAAAATCTGGAGTGTCCATCTTTGTTAGCAGCTGAATATTCTGAGATAGAGCTTTAGGCATATCATTTGCAAACTCATGGCACCAAGAGGCTTAACTTTGATCCTTTTCAAGTTTGCTGGAAATATAACAGAGAATTTAAGCATGTCAAGTAGTTGGAAGACCACTGGGCCAGTGCCCAAGATGAAGATGATCTTCGAACACTTCAAAGTTCGAGACTCACCTGGGATTTAGTTAGAGCTTCCAAAGTATTCAGGATTCCAGACCAGTTCACTGAAGATGATACTATGTTGATAGATGAATTCGATAAGATAAAGGATTTGCCTTATACAGTTGATTGGTCAAAAAGGGATGTGTCCGAAGAAGAATTGATAAAGCCAGTCTTGGCCATGACACAAGTATGTATAAATCAACTATTGCAAGAGATGAATGATGAAGGCCGAGTTCTTACTTACAATAAGATGGATGAAGGAGAAGCAGGACAGCATAGTACACATAGCAAACCACAACACAGTGGAAATGATCAAAGTGATAATCCAGCTAGAAAAAGGAAAAGACCTAGTCAAGATCAAGGAGAATCAAGCCGGAGACCTCAAAAGAAGAATAATCTATCTACTTCATCTAATCCACAAGAAGGTGCTTCTGTTGTTCAGAATCCAATACAAGAGATAGAAGTTATAGAAGAAGTTGCCTTGATTCCATTCGAGGAGATTCATTCAAGTCCCATTGTCATAATTGAGGAAAATGATGAAGTAGGTCAAGTAGAATCTGATGAGGAAGTAGCTCGTGTACAACACAGTCAAGTTCAAAGACCGCAAGATCTTTCTGCTTTCCCACCTTGGTTGAGGCAAAGGATTGAGGAAAGTACAATTGTAGAAACTTATCAGCCTGCTCCAGTTGAGGAATTGCTTGTAAATGCACAGAAGGGTAATCAGAAGAAGAAAGCAACAGTCTTTTCCAAAATCACTCAAGATTCTGCTGGAAATAGAGAGGTACATATAGCTGTTCCTAGAATTGACAAGGAGTTAGAAGATATGGCACCTGAGGATTACAATATGACTACTATTGGCATGGGTCCAATCACAAGGGAACAGGTAGAGGAGGAACTACAAGAGTCAGTGAATAGTGTAAGAAGCATGTTAAAGCAAGAAAGAGAAGCTAGGTTAAAGGTTGAACAAGATTTTAATACATTGAAGCACTACATTCAGCAAGTCATGCAGCCTATCCAACAAAAGGAAGCTACTCCAATTCCTCCGTCTATTCTTCCACAAGAAACAGTATCCCAAGTTGAAAACATGAGAACTTCATCTCAGATGATGAAAGGATGGATAGAAAAGACAGAAGAGAAGGCATTTACTCACCTTGAAGAAATTGTGCAAGTTTATGATAGAGTCATTAATCTTAAGGATCGAGTTCAAGTTTTATTAAAACATTGTGCTGAGTTCAAACCGGTCAAGGAGCAATACATGCCACAACTCAAGAGTTTAATGGAAGCTCCATTAGAAGATCTAATTCATGATAAGGTGATTGATCAGGATACTCCACATGACTTCATCACTTGGTATTTTTCCTTTCACAACAAGGGGCAACTGGTTGGTAAAATTGAAGTAGATATGTCCAGAATAAGAAGTGTTCTTCTAAGAACAGAGAATCATATATACATTGCTTTGACAACAATATGTAATCCTTATGGAAATGTTACTATTGAAAACATGAAGCAACAAGTTAAGGCATTCTACTTTCAGTATGATGGACTTGATGAGGGTCAACTGGATAGCATATTCACACTTGCATTTCATTTTGGAGAAAATAAGTCTTGGATAAATGATTGGGAGAAGACACTTGGCGTCTATGAGTCAGATGTGGCAGTGGCAGAAGGATCCATTAATGCGGCGACAAGTGTACCAATGGAGGATATTGTTCAAATTGTGTCTAGATTCATTGTATCTCATAGTACTACTACATAAAAGGCATATGATGTGGCTTCCTTATCTTCTTGGAAAGCGTGCCTTTGTTCCCTCCTTCATAGCTTCTTTCATTTAATAAAGATAACCTCCTTCATTTAATAAAGGAGAGTTTGTTACAACTACTTGTGATGTGGCTTGATCTGGTCCATTGGCTTGGCCGACCGATCTTGACCCTTCATTCCTTTGAGGTCTATAAAAGGGCTCCTATTGCTCTCATTTGTACAGTTGAAAATTCTGAAATTGTTGCAAGAGCTCTCTGAGATAATAAAAGATTCATTGCCTTGGTGATTCTATTTGTGTTTCTGAGTGTTGCATGGTTTCAATTTTCAAACGAACATTAAGTTAGATCAAGTTTTTTCTTTGAGTTTATGTTAGTTAATGAAAGGTTTCTTTATTGCTTTGTGGTGAAATCTATAAGTTCATACCATTTGTAGTTTGCGGCTCGCAGATTGCAGTGCATGGTTAGTCTGAACAATTGAATATCAATTTGATCTTTATGCTTGTTGAATCTTTCATGAGCATAATTGATTTAAACATCTTGTACACCTTTGAAGATTGCACCTATCTTGTGTAGTTTGTCTTGGCGAAACAGGATCTGGTTTGATTTCACTTTGAGCGGTAATCATCTTTACATTTAGGATTAGTTTAGTGTTTCTAAACCTTATACCTTTTGTCCTTTTTTATTCATTCAGTTAGAATTAGGATCAAGAACATCCATTGCTAAATCATACGCCATTAGTTGCAATACTTAGACCCTCTAGTATCCACTTCCGTAATCATTGAAACAACAAGTTTACTTGAACAATTATGTAAGTCCCTTTGTGTGTTAACAGCAAAATCATACTTAGTCACTGAGCTGTCTCTAACTAAAATCTTCAGAAGGAACCTTGGAGTCATCTTGTTTGATCACCTAGTTCAGCATTCGAGAGGCTTTGCTCAAGAGGGAGTCAGATACTCTGTATTTTACTCTAATTGTTGACTTGTCGAAAAACAATCATCAACAGGAACCACATTATGCCTGAGTGCCTTTTTGAGCCTAGACACATGGAACACATTATGCACTCTGCTACTGGCTGGTAGCTCTAGCTCATAGGCTACTTCTCCAATCCTTTTGGAGACTCTGAAAGGACCATAGAACCTGGGTTTTAGCTTTTCTGATCCACTCTTCTTGAGAGCGGACTGTCTATATGGCTAGAGCCTCAAATATACCATGTCACCTACCTCAAAACTGTGCTCTATTCGATGCTGATCAACATATAACTTCTGCTGATTCTGTGCCTACTGCAAGTTCTTCCTCAATGATTTCATAATATCTTGACTCTCCTGCAACAAATTTCTTGCCTTAGGCACTCTACTATCCTCAAAGAACATATCAATAAAGTTAGGTGCCTCATACCCATACAATGCCATGAATGGTGACATCCTGATAGACATGTAATAGGTAGAATTACAACAGTATTCTCCAAGGTGTAGTCATTTCACCCATGCTCTCTGCTGTCCTGAAATGTAAATCATGAGATACCCCTCCACCCATTTGTTCACTATCTGTGTCTACCCATCTATCTGTGTGTGGTAGCTAGTGCTAGGAGTGAGTTCAGTCCCACTCAATATGAAAAGTTCCTGCCAAAAGAGGCTTAGGAACTTGCTGTCCCTGTCACTCACTATGTTTCTGGGCATCCCGTGAAGTCTGAAAATCTCTTTGAAAAATAAATCAGTTATCTGTGCTACAATAAATGTTGCAGAAATAGCGAAAAAGTGTGCAAATTTGGTCAACCTGTCTAATACAACATATATACAGTCTTTGCCCTGTACCTTAGGTAGCCCAGTGATGAAGTCCATGGAGATACATTCCCATTTTTGATTAGGAATGGGTAAAGGCTGAAGCAAACCGACTGGATAAGTGTGCTCATTTTTATTCTGTTGGCAAATGGGGCACTCTCTGACATACTTAAGAACTTCATTTTTAAGTCCTTTCCATGTAAACCTTTCCTTGATTTGCCTGTAAGTCTTGAAGAACCCCGGGTGACCAGCCATGGGTGCATCATGAAAAGTCCTCAATATCTTCACCTTCAGCTGTGAAGTAGGCATCAAATAGATTCTCTCCCTATAAATGATCAGCTCATTGAGCACCGTGTACTTGTTGCCATGAATAGTGCCCTCAATGATCCTATTGCGCAAGAATCCTTAGGATACTTTGCTGAAATCAACTCCCTTCAATCAACAACAATCTCAACCAATGAACACAAATGAGGCCAACTGGAAAGTGCATTAGCAACTACATTCTTCTTCCCCTTAACATATACAATGTCAAAATCATAGGCTTGTAATCTACTCACCCACTTTTGTTGCCTATCATTGAGATCTTTTTGGTTCATAAAATATTTGATGCTATTGTGATTCGTTTTGATGATAAATTTGCCCCCTACCAGATATGGTCTGAACTTGGCCGTCCGTATGGATTGTATCACAAAATATTCTTGGGCATACTGTAGAATCTCTGCTTGCACAGGCAGGCGTCAGCATTGGCAGGTTGTACGGAGGTAAAATATTAATAAATCTATTTTTTAATATATATTTTTTAGATTTAAAAAAAAAAAAAGAAAAAAACTATACAAACTTGCGACAGGGTATAGGTCGTACCCTGTGCAGTATGTAGAGTACGGGGGCGCCGTGGGGCGCGGGCCCCTTGGTCCTCGGTGGCCTTTCCGGCGGGGAGTAATCCTCGGCCAGCGGCTTACATCGGCCCCACCATAGGCCACCGGCGGTGGGCGTTTTATCCTCGTCCGGTGGCCCCTCCATATCCTCCCGACGACATACAATCCATTGACTGGCGAGCATTTCAACAACCAGCAGCATCTTTGATTTTGGCGAATATTCGTCCTCAAATTGTCAACTTGCCCGAAAGTGGTTTTTCGCCTGTGCAGAGGGCGGTTTTGGTTTCCAACAGGTAGTTTATGCTCAAAAAGGTGGTTTTGGATCTTGTAGGGTATATTCCTGCAGTGGGGAATATTCCATTTTGGCGCCGTTGACGTCAGCATGATGTCATCGCCCTTGGCCTTATTTTACTTCCCTTCCATTTGAGTTTTGATTTTGATAGGCTAACTTTGCAGGGCTGTAACTTGGTCGTATTGGCTCCGATTTTGGAGCAATTTTTTTTGATTTGGGCTAGCATTTCGTAGGCTTCGTACTGGTGTAGACGGTTTTTGGTTTTGGTGCTTGGTTTGTCCAGAAATTGCAAATCTTCATCGCTGCTGCTTAGCAGTTCTTGTTTTAGGAAATTCCGGGGCTTCGTTTGGGCTCATATGGTAACATTTTTTGGTGGAATTCTTTTTGAAAGTGCATAATTTTTTGAGTACTTCTTAGATTCATGATCAGATTGATCTCATTTTGTACCCAAATTGTACTTTCAGTATAAGGCCTATTTTGGCATTTGCATGTATCAAATCAAAAGTCCACTTTGCTATTTTGGCTTGTGGCAACTGTAATCGCACTAAGTTTAAAGTGCCAAGCTCATAATTTGTTAGGGGGGTTCTCATGATTGCGTGAATTTGGGAGGGTAATCTTGTGCTTTTGTTGGACTGAGTCTCTTGATTGGTCTACTGTGTGACTAAATTTGAGGAGTTAATCATGGGTATTAAAAGGCATCTTGCTGTAATAAGATTAGATATAGGAAACTATAAGTCTTGGTGACATGGAATCTTGACAGATTTTAGATGGCTTCATCTTTTGCCCCATTTCTATGGAGTCATTGCTCAACCTAATTCCTATTGGCGAAAATTTGTGTGGGATTTTAAGATTGAACATATCCTAGGTGTGATTGGTTGCAGTGTTGATATTGACACCCAGATGGCCACTGCTGATATTGAGTGCCCTCATGACCTTTGGATCAAAATTTGGGAGATGTATGGAGATCTAGTTGATCCTCCATTCCCAGAAGATCCTTCCTTGGATTGTCTTCTTCCACTTGATGTTTTTCAACCATATGATCATAAAACAGTTTTAGTGCTTAATGAATGGGAAGAGCTTGAATGTCGAGATGAAATAGAGACTTCTATAGATGCCCTTTCTCCTACTACAGAGACTTTGGCTTCCATGACTCCTAATCCAGATTTAGAGGGTTCATCTTTATTGATGAGTCAACATCTTGAGGCTGAGGGCTCTTGTATTCCAACATTGGTAGATTCATCGGATGTTCACACTCATACATCTTGTGTGGACACGCCATTCATGGATGAACAGTGTAGTCAGATGACATGCATTGAGATCTCATTTTCTCCATCATCATTTGTTGCTCCATCTGAGTCCAGTGTTGCTTCTTCCATGGCTTATAGTGATTCTTTGCAGTAGGATCATATCAGTCTTCCTGATCCACCTTATTAGGATTCCTATTTATCAGACATATCATTCTTGTTTGTGGAGTCTCACATTGTAGATTTGGAGGACACTATTGCTGGCATTCATCTTCTCTTTGATGACAGCTTCTATGAAGTTGATTCTTCTTCAGATGATATTAGGGCACATTCAGATCCTCCTGTTCTTTCTTTGCCTACATCTGCTTCTATAGTGATAGTTTCTGCAGATATTCATGAGTCCACATATCCGACTCAGTCATCGTTTATGTTGACAGCCTCTGTAGATGTACTTGATTCTCATTAGTCCAATTGTCTTACCTATGGTGAGCACCATACATCCATGGTTACTGTACTTGAATATTCTATGGTACCTGATCCATCATATCAACATTTGTCACAGTTTGGCATTGGCTTAGAAATCTTTGAGCAACATTTGGAGGAGGCATCTTTGTCTTTATTATATTTTATTATGTTACTTCTTTTCTTTCTCCAAGTGACTTCAAAATTAGCTTCACTTAACTGACTTTCCTTTCTCCAAGTCACTTTTGCTACAATGGCTCAACTTAACTTCAATTTGGCTTAGGTGAAGTTGGCTCAACTAAGGAGGACAAAAAAGGGACATTACAAGTCCTCCCACCCTAAGATTGCTTGTCTGAAGCAATCGAATGAGTCAAATCTGCATTAGGCCCAAACACTCCAACCAATTCCTAGATCCCAAATTAATCTAGGACTTTGGTATGACTTCTCATGTGATATGCTATGCTGCACAAGATTTGCAAAAGAGAGTTTATGCAACCTTCTTGCTAAAAGTGCCACAATCCTCCACATGTATTCAATAAACTTCCTAAAGTTTTGTGATTCCCCATCATGCTTTTGCTGCTCCATGCTGATAAACACTAAAAAATCCACATAAATGTCGTCTTTTTGCATAGCAAGTACTTGTGAATTATCAAAATGAAGTGTTTCTTTGTCCATAACTCTCATACTCTTGGCTGTAATTTGGTGTGGCAGCGTGTGCTTGAGCGCTTTCATTGTAACTTGTTTCCCCATATGTTGGAAACTCAACTCTATGGTGCGAAAGTCTTGAATGACTCTATGAAGTGAATGTAACCATTGCAACCCAAGAACAATGTCATTATCTTTCAAATCAAGAACATAGAAGTCATCACAAAGTGTATACTCACCAAAAGGAATACTAAGCTTGCTGATTTTCTTCTTGCAAGGAATAATTAAACCACGTGCTGTAGTCACATCAAATCCCTCAAAATCATCACTATGCAATCCCCTCTTAACCACCAAACTCTCATCAATGTAGTTATGAGTAGCTCCACTATCAAGAAGCGCCATGACCTTACACCCAAATAAGATGCCTTGAAATAGAAATGGATTATACATTGGAACTCCTGAAAGATAAGTGATTATACTCCCTTTGTTACCATCAATCTCAATATGTGGTGCTGGCTGTCCATGTTCACTTTCCGAACTAGTGTCTTCTTCCACATCATCAATATCGGAGGTGACTTCTATATAGTGCACTTTACTTTTTCCAAGACACCTATGACTAGGTTCCCATGCTTCTTTACAAGAGAAACATAACTTTTTTTTGCGAAGATCATTTTTTGTCTCAAGATCCATTTTGGTGGTGTTTCAAACTTTGTAGGCTTGGGCTGATCAAGTAAATTCTGATCTGATTTTTCATGCTTAGAAGGTGATGTTTCTAAGTCAAGTTCTAATTGAATTGCTTCTTGTAGTGTGCTAGGCTTGAAAGCCTTTACCATACCTCTCAAATTTGCATTCAATCCTTCTACGAACAACATTCCAACTCTCTTTTCAGGCAAATCAGGAACCATAACAGCGGTCTTTTGAAACTCATTGATGTATGTATCCACATGGTTACTTTGTTTCATATGTGCCAACTCCCTATAGTAGACCTCCACATCTTTCCTATCAAACCTAGCAATGAGTTTGCTGCTGAATTCATTAGAGGAATGTATCATTGCATGGTTTTGAGTTACTAAACCATGATGCCACCAATCGTATGCTGTTCCCTCAAGATGCATGTTTGCAAATTGGATAGCTTTGTCTTCTTGCATAGGCTTGAGAGTCAAGAAGGTATCTGGCTTGTGAATCCAAGCTCGTGCACTACTCTTACCACTGCCATCAAAGTTTGGAAGAGTTAGTTTGCCCAAAGTTTGCTTAAACTCCTTATCTTGCCAATCTTGCCTCCTAGGCCTTTGCTCAACCCTTGTTTTCCTTCTATCCTTTTGCTGACTTAGGAATTGGTTGAAGCACAAGTCATCTCTAATACGTGGTGAAAGAGAGTTGTACTCATCATGAATGGCAATAAACTCATTAGCCAAAAGTGTCTCTTCTTCTTCCTCTAAAACTTCTTCCTTTTCTACCTCTCTTGGAATGAATGTGGGCTGTAATGGTCTATCACTTGTGCTAACATGAGCTCTACCAACATTGGGTGTACATGCATTACTTCCTTCACCTGTATGTGCTTGGTTAACTCTCATGTGTTTACCGCAATATGGTGTGTTTCACAGAATATGAAGTAAACATAATTAAGTAGTATAGTGCATAACACAGAGCATGAAATTATAACAGCATTGCACAGAATAAAGCATTGTTCCCATTCATTGAATATATCAGTATTACACTACAATGTTACAATGCTGTGGGGTCGCCCCGACTACAAAGTATTAAGCCAATATATAACTTGGCCAAGGTTGGTTGAGATACCAACCGTTGGCAACGACTCTATAACTATCCAACCGTCGGGGTTAATTCCCGATAACACTCCTAACATAACAACACTAATTAATTTATGATTATTTACTTGGCCGACTACGGTCGACTACAATTATGACCGACTACATCATCCCCCCCACAAAATTAGTCGTCTTCCAGACGACAGAAAACCATCAAGTGACATTAAGTAAGCTTTTGCCGACAACAATGCTGAAGTAGGAGCTGTGTAAAAGTAGAACCAACACATTTGGAACACCTGCCGGTAGACCAACCAACCAAGGGACCCAATCTGATAGCACACTGAATGCTGCGAATGTTGCACCCCATTGCTCACTGGATCAAGATAGTACTAATTTGATGGGGGTTTGGAGGCAACGCCCCCAACGGGGTCGAGGGGCAGTGCCCCTCGCGGGGGTTATGTAGTCGGTCATAATTGTAGTCGACCGTAGTCGGCCAAGTAAATAATCATAAATTAATTAGTGTTGTTATGTTAGGAGTGTTATCGGGAATTAACCCCAACGGTTGGATAGTTATAGAGTCGTTGCCAACGGTTGGTATCTCAACCAACATTGGCCAAGTTATATATTGGCTTAATACTTTGTAGTCGGGGCGACCCCACAGCATTGTAACATTGTAGTGTAATATCGAGATATTCAATGAATGGGAACAATGCTTTATTCTATGCAATGCTGTTCTAATTTCATGCTCTGTGTTATGCACTATACTACTTAATTCTGTTTACTTCATATTCTGTGAAACACACCATATTGCGGTAAACATTTGGCGCCGTTGCCAGTTCGAAAACGGGTCGAGGGTGACAAGTCGATGACAAGTTGAGTTGTCTGATGCTATCGGGTGACAAGTCAATGACAAGTTGAGTCGTCCGATGCCATCGGGTGACAAGTTGATGACAAGTTGAGACCATCGGATGACAAGTTGGCTATCGATGACAAGTTGAGTCGTCGAAAACCATCGGACAAGTGGCATCGTCAGAAACAAGCAAACCGTCGGGTGTAACCAGGGTCGGAAAAAAAAAAAAAACACAATGAAGATGGCATCGTGATGGGGCAGCCAACTGAAGAGCCAATACAAACAAACAAGGATCAAGACGCTCTGACGGAAGACCTCTACAGTTTGCAGTCGGTCATCTGGGATCAAATGCACGTCAACCAAGAGGTCGACCATCTCCTCACCCGAGTAGCAATTAATGCCCATACAACTCAATAAGGATAAGAATCGAGTACCAAGTGGGCATGAAACACCAGAGGAAAGAACACGAAGATCATTGAGATTAAAGGAACAAGAAGAACGAAGGAAAACATTGAGACAAATTGTCAATGAACATCATCATGCCAACGAAGGAATTTTCAAGACATCGCTGACAAATAAAGAAAAAGGGAATGAAAATGAATTGATAGAAGAAATTATAACAGCATTGCACAGATAAAGCATTGTTCCCATTCATTGAATATATCAGTATTACACTACAATATTACAATGCTGTGGGGTCGCCCTGACTACAAAGTATTAAGCCAATATATAACTTGGCCAAGGTTGGTTGAGATACCAACCGTTGGCAACGACTCTATAACTATCGAACCGTCGGGGTTAATTCCCGATAACACTCCTAACATAACAACACTAATTAATTTATGATTATTTACTTGGCCGACTACGGTCGACTACAATTATGACCGACTACATCAAGTTGCCCACGTTTTGAGTCATTTGTCCAATAGCTGTCATCATTTGTTGTTGAGATGCCAACATTTGTTGTTTGGATGCCATTATTTGTTGTTGGAACTGCATTAACACATTTGTCATCTGCTGCTGTCCTCTTGCCATATCCCTCAATATGTCACTAGCATTTCTTTCATCCCTTGGAGGACTACCATCTTTTCTATCCCCCATTGTGCTTGCTGTTCCAAAACCTGTTTGTGGCTGCCTTGCAGCTATTGCAACTGATAAAGTATCCTCTTCCGGGTAGGGTTGTGCCAACTGAAATTGTCTTCTTTGCTCCCTAGCAATGTACCTGTTTGTCCTGTCACTTGAGTGCATGAAACCAACTGATTTTCACCCTCCAGGCTGGCTGGATACTAAGCTCTGATACCACTATAAGAACCTTGTCTAGTTCTGTCCTGAATTTCCGAGTTTTAGTGTGTTAAACATTTTGTCAAACACTTGTCATGCAATGTCACTGAATTCTGATTTCTGAGTTTTTTTGGTTTTGATGCTTGTTTTAGATGGTTTTCATGGAAGATACATATGCCAATATATAGGAAACATAACCAAATACTTTGCATGCATAAACATCAAAATACCAACACTAAATATGCCTTTATTTTCATCAAATCAGGTCTGATTACAATGTTTATTAGGTCTGATACAGACTGAAACAGCAAATGAAATGCTTATTCATATTAAATATTTGAATACCAAAACTTTTACAACATACCCAGATGAGTTATCCTTGAAACATACATGAAATAGGACTTCAATGGCAATAGATAGTGACTGAAAATAAGCAACAGAAGTCTGATGTATATCAGCAAATATTCCAAGGATAATATCATCTCATAAATGGCAGCGATCAGGTCTTCATATCAGCGATTCCCCTTCTAGGAATGATGGCGCTCCAACCCTAGATGAATGTGCATACCCCTTAATGCCAAAGTCTTCCCAAAATCCACGATTCTTCCTTGGCTATGAAGCGACTCTTTTAATCAATCAAAACCCACAATAATATGCAAATCATTCCAGCTCCTAACCTGATCGGCCTTCTTGCATGCTTCGAATCCTCCACAAAAATATTGATGATGCCAATATAATATACCCTAAGCGACCAACAATAATTTATCTCCAAGTCGCCTTTATTCCAAAATAATATTTGGACAAATCCTCATCATTTTGGTGTCCAAACCCTAGCTGCCCATAGCTGTCATAAACCTGCAAATAATGTCTTCAATGAAGCTCCAAATGATGACAAAAACTTGCAATAATGCTCTATAGCAAACCCTGAATGGATTCACCTCTTAAGTGGTATTGGGTTTTGTCCAAACCACAAATGTCTAAGGGTTTTCATCCTTAGAACAAGCTGAACCAAAAGTTGCAGCAGAAAGGATACTCTCCAATATGCAATTCACAAAATGATAATCATAATGAAATGAACTCCAAATGACCTCCTTATAAAGCCTCCAAGAGGTCCGCTCCATTTTGCCAGTTTTAACTCTTTTTTGGCATCCATAAGTGGGGTGCTCCACTTGCATAATAAAATAATTTATTTGACATTTTATTATATTTTATTATGTTACTTCTTTCCTTTCTCCAAGTGACTTCAAAATTAGCTTCACTTAACTGACTTTCCTTTCTCCAAGTCACTTTTGCTACAATGGCTCAACTTAACTTCAATTTGGCTTAGGTGAAGTTGGCTCAGCTAAGGAGGACAAAAAGGGGACATTACACTTTCCTTGTCTTTTTTTTTTTAATCAAGTTCATTATAAATAAAGGCAAATCTAACTAAATCCATAAGCAATTTACTGAAATACTTGTGAATTTGTCAATTTCATGAAGATCTTTGAGTAATTTCAGAATAATTGATCAAAGTTTCAAAGTTATCTTTCCTTTGAGAAAATCTAACGAGATAATTGCAGATTCTAACCGGATAATTGCAGATCTTATGAAATCTAGATGATATTTGCAGATATTTGAAGATTTTTGAGTCCTTTGACGATTTATCAAGTTTTGTAAGAGCAGAACATGTGTAAGCCCCTTGGTAAAACAACAAGATACAACGAACCCTGAGTGACAACACGTGCGTTAAGCCCTGACTACCAGAGCCTTGGGATTGCAAATTCCATGTGAATTTGAAGTCTTTCAAGAGAGATAAGTTTTCTGTTGTACATAATTTTATTTGTGTTTGATGTGAGTAACATCCACGTCAACACTTCCCAAAGATTACATACCTCCTTGGACATTCCTTTGATGTGTACATCAAATCCATATACTCTTTTTTCCAGCATGGTTTGCTTCACAAAAAGACACCATTTTAGCAGACCATCTAGGAGACTCCTCCATTGTAGGGACATTCAACAAAGTGATCCCTACTGGTTTACTTCATGAAGTGATACAATTACTCATTGCAAGCATATTGTGTCAATTGATGTGTGTTGGATGAATTTATTCTTAATATGTTGTGCATCATGTGGAAGTGTATGATTTCATTGTGCATTCTCATTGGTATAATCAAAGGTGAGATACAATTGTACACAATGTTTTAAGACTAGAATTATTCTAAAAATTATAACAAACAGTAATGATTTTAGTATAAATCATTATATTAGAAATTTGGATTAGTACATGCATTTTCATTAGCCTGAAGTGACGGCCCAAAAATGAAGAGAAAGTGCTATGCTAGTAATGTTCCTCTTTATAAGGGTTGTTGATTTGTTGTCACAGCTCCGTTATGATGATATTTGGGTTTCACCCTCAATCTGGGGCTGATTAATTGTTGCCCCAAATTTTAATAGGTGATATTTAGTTTGTTGGTTTGCAGTCAACTTGGTATAAGTGGGAAGAATATGACAGGTTCCCTTCTGTTGTCTCTTAAGATTAAGCACAGTGGAGCAGCTACAGTTTCTTATTTGTTTCCAGCAAGAGTTGTTTCCTAGAGTAATTTATATCTGGTTTCTGTTGTTTTGGAAAAATTGCTAGACCTATTCTGAATTTTCCATGTAAAACCGTGCTAATGAAAACTAAGTACATTAAAAGGGGCAACCTATGTTCATTGACAAATTTTTTAGGTTTCTTTCATCATTGCACTCTCACATTTCTAGGAATAGTCTCCAAACTCTTTTGAGTGGGCTTCTTGCCATCCAGATTTCCTTGTAAAATACCATGCATAGTGCATTGTGTTAGATTTGTTTGGAAAGAAGCAGCTTGAGTTCAGTATGGTAAAGGGCCAAATATAGAACTGACTTCAAACAAAACCCTCAAGGACATAAGTGGCATCTAATTGCATCTATTCATTGTTAACAGAAATTCCTCTGGTTCTGAGGAATTTATATCTTAAGTTTTTTGTGTTCATCTTTAGAGTGAGGACATAACATTACTTTATTTTTTTTATCATTGCTTACAATTCAGGACCTGTATACATGCATTTATTATCTCAAAAGCTTTATCTTGCTAGTTAGTAACTAGTTGCTAATGTGCAAATTGTTACAGTTTGGTCTGGATCACACCTTGACAACTGGTGTCATCAGGTAATAATGTACGCTTTTCTTGGTTTTTGGTACTTAAAACATATTTATGCATCTTGTTTTTTCTGTGTTTTGGGATTTTCAGTTTCTTAAGTTTGCATTTCTTTGTGATAAGTTATCAGAACAGAATGTCTCCTGATAGTTATGTTTTAGTTTAAAATACTAAAAGGCTCAGTTATATCTGAAATTGTTTCAACTTTCAAGTAAATCTGGTAAATATCTCTTTATTCAGTGGACTTCGGAGGGAGATAAGTTCAGCTGCAACTGGCCGCCCGATACAAGATGTAATTCAAACAGATGCCGCTATAAACCCTGGGAACAGTGGAGGTCCATTGCTTGATAGCTCAGGAAGTTTGATTGGTATAAATACTGCTATATACTCTCCATCAGGAGCGTCATCTGGTGTGGGCTTTTCAATTCCAGTAGACACTGTGAGTTATTTATATTTATATCAATTGAGTTCTTCTAACCTAAGAATTTCAAATGAAGTATTTGTCGTAGAATTGTCATAAGGGCTTATTTAGGTTGTAATGTTATTACATGGCCTGCTCTTGTAGGTAGGTGGCATTGTTGATCAACTAGTAAAGTTCGGTAAAATCACTAGACCTATATTGGGTATAAAATTTGCGCCAGATCAATCCGTTGAGCAACTTGGGGTAACTGGAGTACTGGTGCTTGATGCTCCTGTAGATGGACCAGCTGGAAAAGCTGTAAGGCTAAATTAGTAAATTTTGCCAGTTTATTTGGACCTAAGTATGACATCTGTAATGATTTAGTCTGTTTAAGAGATTAAAATAGATTCTATCAACTTGGAATATTCTAATTCTTTTCCCCATAGATGATATCTTCCTAAGCTTATCCACATCTAGTAGTTAAAGTTTAAAGTCATTTATATTTCAATTTCCTTTCTTCTTTTCTCTGTCATCACTTTCCATACAAATAAGTGAAAATTAACATATTGAAAAAGACATGACTCATAAGGAAAGACATTCAATAAAATTAGAATCAATTGAGTGAAGTTACAGTAACAGGTAGGAAGTTCAAGAGGTTCAGATATTATTTTTCAAAATATGTAGAAATGTTTGAGAAAACATAAACTACAGAAGTGGAAAAGTAAAGGGAAGATCTAATTTGCACTCTTCATGCTTTAAGATGCCAAAGGAAGAATTCGATTTGAAATTAAATTTTGGACTGGAAAAGCATGGCTGAATTAGTCATTTTGTATTTTTTGTTATTGACAAATTTCTACACCTAAACAATAATGTAGGAGTCCAAGATGGGTCATTTCAAAATATTACAAAGATCAGATATCGCCTTCTGAATTGACTTGGCTCTGCTTTTAGTGATGGCAAGATCATCATGTTGGGATTAGGTGTGTCATGCACCTTGCAAGTCCTAATGTTTGATTTATCTATTTAATTGTATTTATTTATTATTTGTGTCTTATTTGGGAAATGGGGCTTCCCACTTATGATTTGGCCATTATGCCATGTGTATGCCTTAGTATGATGTGTGTGTAAGAATATGTAAGAGCATTATGTCATGTAGGATGTGTAATAGCATCTATGACATTATAAGTGTGTAAGAAATTCTATGGCATGCATAAGAGCATGTAAGAGGGGAGTTACGAAGTGGACCAAAAATCTTGACCAAGTTTGTGACAATCTATGATGCATGTCATAAAGCATCTTGTTAAAGGTGGAATATGACCAGATGGGGCGCCCAAGTTAGTGGATTGACTATGACAACTTATGACATCTTACATGTGAGAATATTTTATTTTTAGTTTGGTGTAATGTCCCTTATAAGAAGATTCTTATTTTTAACCTTGCACACAAGAATGACTTCTTAAAAGAAACATTAGTAATAAATAAGATCAATAAATCATATTAGAATATCCAAATTAGGGTTAGTAACCACATAATCAATATCATTATAAATCAATAATTCAAGTATTCATTTCCCTAATTCGATTCTTAATCATTCTTTTGAGCCTCATGATATACTTAGGGTGGTCATACTTTGTGTTAACCCTATCCCTTTATGGACCCTTGTGGAGATGGGGTATAGATATAGGGCTCAGGTTGATAACATTTGGCCCAAAGGCTTTGCCACATGCCCGGTGGTTCCTGACCATTTGGCTCAAGTTGGCTTTGCCACACGCCTGGTGGTTCCTGACCAAACTTGAGTAAAGCCCATCTCTACTTGTTGTAGGCCCAAAGGCTTCGCCGCACGCCCGGCGGTTCCTCACCATTAGCTTCGCCACACGCCCGGTGGTTCCTCGCTAAACTTGAGGGTCACCTACCTAAAAGGGACTTATCATAAACTACCGCTCTTCCCTAGTCCAACCCATACTCTCACCGGGTGGTTGATAGATTAACGTTATAATTTGAGACACTTAGACCCTAGTATATCATGAGCTCATTCTTTAGGACCTTGCTTTCATAATCCCATGGATCCTTATGGATCAAGTATAGTTGTTCATTAATTTTACTTAGTCCTATAATGATGGAGTCCCTATGCATTTATAATCATGTTATTCATAGATGTTTAAGCTATCTATATCATGTTAGTTATTTGCTCCACCTTGACTATAACATGCTATCATATCATCTATATGTTCACTTTATCTTAGACAATGCTATTTATGATCATGCAATTCCTTTTATTATTCATGTATGGGTATGAGATTTCATTATAGTATTGAAAATGCATAATTGAAAATGCATAGATGATGGTGTGTGCTGCTGATATAGCCTGCTTGTCATGTCCCCGTTTCCGGCTTGATCATCAAGTGTATAATGGATTAACCTAATCTTCATTCCCGGAGGCTAATTCTAAGTAATGAGGGAATGAACTGGTTTTTGACTAACTTAACCTTTTGTCTTGCAGGATCAAAGTCAGAAACTTGTAAATTGTCTAAGTCTGGGAGGAGTTTCTGCAACCCCAGTGATCACCATTGTCAGGCGCACTCCTTGACAAATCAGGTTCACTTTGGCGCCCAACTTCCAAAGCTCATTTTAGCTCTCAGTATCGCATTCAACTGGAGGCGCTCCTTGTGGTTTACCCGACTCAGTGCCTAGTTCTGAGATAAGCGAAGATGTTAGAAATGAAGTTTCAAGCTTAGGCGCCAATAGCAGACTGAGCTCACCTGAATGAGCGCCTTGGGTTCTGAAGGCAACAAGCAGGAAGATGAAGTCATCTATGAACTAATTGAGCATCATTGGCAATTGCTCATTCACCTAATATATGTTTGTAGTCATTGGAAGAGCCTAATTGAGTTAGGCGCACTTTCTTATTCTTACTCAACCTCAGAATGCGCCTAACCTTCACAAGGTTTAAACTCTCCATTTTGAGCGCCTAGCACGAGTAATTGATGGATTGAAAGCTATGAAGTTGTACTTTCTGGTGAGATACTTCCATTTTAGCGCCTAGGTTTTGAATCCTCTCAAATGGCGCCCAAGGATCTATCAACTGCATCAAGGCGCCACAGCTTGAGTTTGCAAACCCTAAAATGCGAAATGTTGACTAAGGCAGACAAGGATAAGTTCTCACCGTAGGCACCAAAGGGTGATCAAATGTTATGAAATGAACACCTAAACTCACCAAGGCGCCAAAGCAAGATTCCATGACATAGGAAATGCGCCTCCTTGATGAAATGGATTCCAAGTCCTCCAAATGAGTAGGCGCTAGAAAGAAGAAGATATTTTTGAATCAAATGATGCTTGAGTTGAAGTTTCTTGCAAGGAAAGACCTCTCCTATCTAAAGGCGCCTATCTAGAACCCTTTCTACCAGTAAGTGCGCCTAGATCAAGTTATAGCGCCTAGCTTCAGAGTGAACCAGAAGAAGTTATGAGAATTGGAACTTTGTGATGTCTTCAAGGAATCTTGGGCGCCTTGAATATCCTCCACAAGCTTTGGTTTGCACCTAGACAAGTTGGCGCCTATTCATGTTCCAACCTCCTTCTTGAAGCGCCTAAGGTTATCCTGATACCAGGCAAGTATTTTGGTTTGTTTGAAGACTTCAAAGGACTTCATCCTGCTAGGCGCAGATACCAGTCAAAATGACCTCAAAGGTGCGCCTAAGGGAGTTGTCAGTCCCCAAGACCAAGGTTGGAACAAGGCGCTCCATCAGAGGATAAGAAGATAATCATTGATAAGACAAGTGTTTTATTAATTCTAGATTGGGTGCCAAACTCATGTCATTTCATCGCAAAATGCGCCTCATGAAGAGAATGATGTTTTTGAACACTTGCATGGAGATGAACCACTCAAGAGGAGGGGGGCGCCAATTCACCTTTCCTCAGATACCATGATGCGCCTAAGCATGAAAAGACCTTTCAATTCACTCAATATGGAGGGCGCTTGGCAGAAGTTGGTATTTTTAACTTAGATATGGCTTGAGGTGAAAATGTTTGCAAGGAGATGTCACATCTTTCCCCAGGCGCCAAAACCTTTGCAGAAACCTAAATCTAGCGCCCAAGTCAAGAGATCACTGGAATTGCGCCCTAGTAAGTTGGATCTCAAATTCTCCTCCTTTCTACCTTCAGTTGGCGCCTAGCATTGAGGACTTTGCAATTATAGCGCCTAGGCAGGAGATAAGGTAGTTGTAACTACCTGAGCTCTCATTGGTCCACAGAATGTCTTCGGGATCTGTGTCAAGGTCTCTAGATAAGCTTGCCAACTCAGAATGAGTCATCAAATGGGATATTCCCTTGGATATGCTTCTTGGGAAACGTGCCTTGGTTCCTCTTTGTGCATTGTAAAACGTGCCTTCATTGCCTTTGGAAGGCCTATAAAAGGAGGAGCTCTCTCATTCATTTGGTATCTGTTCATTTGAAAAAAAAATTCTCTGCAAAGCTGTTGAGCTTGTAATCTTGAGGCCTGCGAGTTTCAAGTGTTGGGGTGATGCTCCCTCAACAAGCAAGGTGATGCTCCCTTGTGATATTGTGAGATGTTGACATTCAGTTGACATCATTGAGTTCAATTGAGTTGATCAAGTATAGGCGCCTATTGTAAACATCAAGGCTTCAAGGCCTTTCCTTTTGTAATTCCATTGAATAAGTTGTACTTTATGCTATTGAAAGCATTATCCATGTAATAAGACATTGCAAGTTGATTGAATCAAGTAACTAGACAAGTACCCAACTCTCATTCAAGTAGTTGTCTTTGATGTATATCTTTGTATTGTTGAAGTAGTTGATGAATTGATAGCAAGTAAATTTATCTAAGATAAGGAAAAATTTTAGTAGAACTGGTTGGGTATCTTACACTGCTTGAATTGATGATTATATTTACTGTGTTCTAATGATATTATGATTATTTCTGAATGATGTTGGAATGATCGACTGATTGCTGGGTTGATCGATGGCTGATTGCTTTCTGATGAATCTGTATGTCTGCTGCTGAGATTATATGTATTGATTGAATATCAGATGTGAGACGATTTGTTCGATCTGCTCATGCTTGAGACTGCAATATTTGAATGAAATGAGTTGTTTGCTTGATGAGATTCTTCATTGGTCCCACCGATTCCTTCTTCGATTGTTGAATGGGCAGATACCATGTCTCTTGGAGGAGACACCTCTTTTTATGCTTGTCTTATCTTTAACACATCGGTGCTTAGATATAATCATATCGGTGGTCTTTGTGAATATGTCCAACACTCAATGAGTGGCATTTCCCTTAAATGAGAATTGCACCTTTAGTTATTTGACTTAATTAATCTTGTATTCTTTTCCATTTTGTTTTACATGCTGATCTGGATGCTACGTAGACTCCTTGCATTAAGTCTTGTTATCATTATCACTTATCTTTGCCTTGTTAGAGTATCGATGCTGCTGGGGCGATCACCATGTGGATGTTTTGAAGGATTGCTGCCATGTATGTAGAAGGGTCGGCGATCTTGTATTCTGATTACAGCCACGCAGTCCTCTAACAATGATATGCTTATATCATTGCTGCCTTATTTCTAAGAATTGCCATTGTTTCATAGTAAGTTTCAGCAATGCTTCTATTATAATGTTCTTTGTTTAGAAAGAGCTATCCTTTGAATATGATCGGTGCACAATGGACAGGATCTGCAATGGTGCTCAAGAGAAGTATATTTCCATGCTTCAATACTTGCGACGGTTTGATGAGTTTGCCAACTCTATCATAAGAATTACTTGTTGAATCAACAAGTCTTCAGTGACCAATGAAGTTAGTTTTATCATTCCAATCTTTAATTGGAATGAGATAATCGATTTGATGTGGGACATGACATCTGGTGCACAAACTTGGATATGGGCATTGGAATTTGTGCCATAGAGATATGAGCACCATACCTCTTGTGTTGGCACATGGTTTTCTTGAAACTATTTATGGTTTCTTGTTTGGTTATTGCCTATTTATTTGAGTGCTTGGGTTGAGATGATAGAGGCGTTTTTCATTGTAGGGTTATGTTGTCGAATTTCCTCCAAAGGAGTAGGATGATATTCTCCATGTTGATTCAAGAGCCTGGAAGTGTATGGTAATTGTTATGTGTTGCTAAATAATACATTGGTTTTGTGCTTTTGGAGGGTGGGGTTTTTTAAATTAAAGGGTTTTCTCCACATATATCAGTGTCTCTTTTCTTCTCTCATTCTTGTTCTTAAATTGTTATTTTACATGTGATTATGTTGCTAGAATTTTCATAAATTTGAGATTTGCATTTCTTTTCTCTAAGGGTTAATGCGGGAAATGAATACATGTCCCGGTTCTACTTTATGGGCATAGTTTGTTTGCACTTATATCAAGCTTTTTGTTTAGTAAACCTTACGGTACTAGAGGTGCATATTGGGATTTTCCCAACATTTGGTATTAGAGCCAAGGTGGTTCCATGGATTGCATGTGACTTGCATGTACTTGCATGTGGTTGCATGTGAGTTGCATGTACTTGCATGTTGTTGCATGTTGGTTGCATGTGTGTGCATGCCATTGCATGTGATGGATCCAGGGTGCTTTGGTTCTAGCTATTCTTCCTTTGTGATTTCTTAGCCTGACAAGCTTGAGGGAATCTGTAGGAAGGAATCGATTGATTATTAATCCTTGTATGGGCTACTTGTACGAAGCCATGGATAGGGCCAAAGTGGCTATTAGGGTAAGGATGGACCATGAGATGAGTAGATACATGCCGATATGGGAGGTCATTGATGCAAGATGGGATCAACAAATGCATTGTGCCCTCCATGTAGCTGGATAGTTCCTCAATCCAGCATTGTTTTATAGTGACTTCTTTAGTCAAGCTGAAGAGGTGAATGAGGGCCTATTCCAATGCATTGAGAGATTTTTCACAGAATCATAGGATCGATGGGCAGCCATGGCAGAGTTGCCCACATACCAACTGTAGACAGCAAATTAGTTTAAGTAAATAAATGATGTAATTAGTTGTCGGTACCAACCGACAGGTCAGGTAGTTTGGAGTCGGTACCAACGATTGGCATCACAACCAACCTTGGCCATGAGTATTTAAAGCATCAATGCATTGTAGTCGGGACATGTGTGTACTTTGATGATAGTTGATACATGGAGATATTGGAGTTATGATACATGTTGCTGTCATGAACATGGTAATGTTTTCTGTGAATCAATGAATGAATACAATGGTCCATTCTGATTAATTCTGTTCTGTTCATGTAATGCACTATACTAATTCATTTTTTCCGTTTACTTCATATTTTGTAAAACACACCATATTGTGGTAAACATTTGGCACTGTTGTCTATTTGAAAACGGGTCGAGGGTGACAAGTCGATGACAAGTTGAGTCGTCGGAGACCATCGGATGACAAGTTGGCTGTTGATGACAAGTTGAGTCGTCGGAGACCATCGGACAAGTGGTATCAGGGAGAGCAAACCGTTGGGTGAACTCAGGGTCGAGAAAAACACGATGAAGATGGTAGCATAATGGGGCAACCGATCCACACCGACGAGGAAGTACAAAATAGAAGGCAAGTAGAAATTATAGCACGAGAAATTCAAGAAGAACGTGAGGGAAGTGACAGAGAAGAGAACGAACCAAGGAGTTGAGAAGATGATTTAACGCAGGAATTGGTAAACCTGTGGCTATTATCAATCGGGCAGTACGTGAGAAACGAATCCATCCGCAGGGAAGTTCCAGAGGAGGTTATTAGAGAAAACCTGCATGTCAATAGTGAAGTGGACAACCTTCTCAACCGCATTTCTCGACTCCTGGCAAGGAATCTGATAACTTTGCAAGACCTCCGAGAAGAAAGAGAGAGGGAATTGCGGCGACAACAAGTACTCAGGAGGTATGAGGAGCGTATGAACAAGAGGAGGAAGAACGTGACGCCAATCGCTGTCGCACGCTGTACAACTAACAAGGGTAAGCATAATTAATGCCCATACAACTGAATAAGGATAAGAATAAAATACCAGTTGGGCAAGAAACACCGGAAGAAATATTGAGAAGATCACTAAGATTGAGAGAACAAGAAGAACGCAGAAAAAGATTAAAACAGATTATTGAAAAAGAAAATGAACGACATGGAGAAATAAATCAAGATATTGGCGAGATCTACAGTGAAGGGGTTGATGAACAGAACTTTAGAACACCAATAACAAATAGAGAAAAAGAAAATGGAAAGAAACTGACAGAAGAACTAGAAGATAGCATACGTCGTATTGTGGCATTGCCCATTTCAGACGAAAGGCTGAGGATCAGAGGACTTGAGCCCAAGACCCCTGCGCAAAGGGAGAACCAGAAAGAACCAGAGGTGACTCGAAGTGTAGAGGACGCTGAGAACAGACGTGGGAAGGAACCGTACGTGGCCGACAGTGTTAGGACACCGGAACGACACGATAGAACCAGTCCAATTGGGTCAAAGACACAGAGAGGGTACCTCGGGAAAAAGATGGTGACTCCACCGGCAAGTGAAAGGCAGAAGTTGCCGAAGTTCATGGGGAATGGGTCAGAGGATCCTGTCCGACACTGTAAAACTTGTGAAACCATATGGGTGGCAAATGGACAAGAAGACGAAGACTACTGGGTAAAAGCGTTCCCAGCAACGCTAAGAGGTATAGCTATTGACTGGTATACAGATCTAGAGGCAACACAGAAGGCCTCATGGGATGGATTGAGGAAAGCCTTCGAGAATGAGTTTAAGCTTCTAAGAGATGATAATGAGATTGTAGCGGAAATCTACAACACCAGACAAGGGAAACATGAAAATGTAACAGCATATAATAGGAGGCTCAAAGAATTGCTCAGAAACTGGAAACCCAGCCAGCTGATGGACTGAAAAAGATATGGTTCATTGAAGGGTTACTTCCGTTGTTAAGGAAAAAGATGAAAGTCGTACCACCGTCATCGTACGCAGAAGCGTACAATTGGGCGATGGATATAGAAAGCGAGAACAAAACATCTTCCTGGAGTAAGAGAAGGACCGAGGACGATGAAAGTACGGGTGATGACAGTAGTGATGGCGAGTCAAAAACCATCCAGGCACTGAGGAGAGATATGATTTGCATGATGAAAGAACTGAAGGCTGATAAAGAAACAACTAAAGAAGGCCGAGAATTATGGTGCACCGATTGCAACGGGGAAGGTCACGTAAAAGCAAATTGTCCAAAGAAGTTATTCTGTGATATCTGCCAGGTAATGGGACATTCAATCAAGGAATGCCCATTTAATCTAAAAGTAAGAAGTACTCAGGTGCTCTTTACACAAGGAGAATCGCCAACTCCGCCGACGACACCACCGAAGCCTCAGAATAGTCCGAATGCATCCCCTGGAGGTTACCGGAATAACAGAAGGAGTAACAATAATAGCCCTAGAAATAGATTGCAGTACGACAGCAAGGGGCGACCCATGATACAGTGCTGACAATGCAGCGAATGGGGACACTTTGCAAGGGAATGCCCGAACAATAATCAGAACAAAATAAATGCATTATGCAAGTGGTGTGGACCTGGAGATCACGAAGAAAAAGATTGCCCGAAGCAGAAAGGGGTGAACCTCATCAGTGTCAAGGAAAATGATGAAGAGATCCTTGCGGTCACCTGAGTATAATGGAAAAAAGCGACGTATCCAGATCCCAGAATCGAGGAGAGACTTCGGGAGGCTAGAAAAGAAGTATAGATGGCAATGGAAACGGAGGGGAAGAACAGAAAAATAACTACCGTACGACCAGAGTCAGACAAGAATATTGTGAATCAGGTCTTATAGACCACTGTATCGATCGGAATAGCGGACCTTCTACAGAGCATGCCACAACTGAGGATGGCAATCTCGAAGGCGATGAAAGGGAACCCAAACGGGCAAACAAAAGACGAAGATGTCATAGTGGAGTCACCGCTGGAAGGAAAACAAGTCATCGACCTGAGGCTGTTGGCAGTTAACAATGGCAAGAATCTAGCTGTCGTACACATGTCAATTAGTGGATGCTACCTGACGAACACAATAATCGACGGAGGATCAAGAGTGAATGTGTTGACAGAAGATACATGGAAGTGCTTGGGAAAACCTACGTTATGGCCACAAAATTTCCAGTTAGTGGGAGCAGACCAGCACGGAATTAAAGCGTTGGGAGTGCTAATGGCTCAAAAAGTGAAGATTGGCACCCAACCCTTTCTATTAAACTTTGTAGTCATAACAGCACAAAATGTGTCGTACGATACATTACTCGGTTGAGGGTGGTTGATAGCCGCCAAGGCCAACCACAATTGGAAAAAAAACACATTGTCAATAGAGAACAAAGGTAAGAAGATCGTCATAGGTCTAAGAACACAGGCTGTAAGTGAAGAATTAGCATCAGATTCCGATTCAGATGGAGGGGAGTCAGTTGGCAGAGGACCAATGGAACCTGATGAGGAATTAGTATTAAAACTGCAAGAATGTTCTGAGGACGAAACTAATTGAATTAGCGGGCTTTTTCACTGGCAGATGGAGGACTATGAGTTCTTCAAGCCGGAATGTAACATGATCTCGATAAAGGAAATCAATGAGAACTCTCGGGTGAATGCAGACACAGAAGGTGATGGAAGAGAACAAAAAGAAGACAAATGGGAAGGAAATGACGACCAACACACCTTCCCGACTGCCTTCGAGGAATACACAGAAGGGATAGCCGAGATAGACAGTACACCTGCTGACAACTTTGGAGCCGAGGGAAAGATCAAGTACGAGGAACCATCCATGAAGAAGCTAAATCTGGTTGAAGACAGTAACCCTCGAGTAATACTAGTAGGGGATGATTGGAATCCCGTCCTCAAAGCAGCGGTATTCGGGATCTTCATGGAGTATAAGGAGGTGTTTGCTTGGACATACAAGGACTTGAAAGGAATTCCTCCAGAACTATGTGTTCATAGGATCCCACTAATACCAGGGGCACGTCTTGTGAGAAAACGGCCATACAGAATGAATAGAAATTATGCGGCCAAAGTTCAGGAGGAGATAGAGAAGATGTTGGAGGCCGGAATCATATTCAAGGTAGAAACCAACGAATGGGTCTCACTCATCGTCATATCACTCAAGAAAGAGGATGGGCAGATTAGAATATGTGTAGACTTCAGATGCTTGAATGTAGTTACTATCAAGGATCCATTTCCCATTCTGTTTACAGATTCAATTCTGGAAGAAGTTGCTGGTCATGAAATCTATTCGTTCGTGGATGGATTCTCGGGGTATAACCAAATTAGTATTGCTGAGGAGGATAAACAAAAGACGACATTTGTGGTCAAGGATGGTGTCTATGCATACAATTGGATGCCGTTCGGTCTTTATAATGCACCGGCAACCTTTCAAAGAATCATTTTGCATATTTTTGATAAAATGTCAGTTGGAAATTTTAAGGCATTTTTGGATGATTGGTCAATCTATAGCGATCAACAAACACATCTGAAGGCACTTGTTGAATGTATGGAGTGTTGCAGAGCCACACGGTTGGCACTGAATCCGAA
Source organism: Cunninghamia lanceolata (assembly GCA_027924645.1). Taxonomy (NCBI): domain Eukaryota; kingdom Viridiplantae; phylum Streptophyta; class Pinopsida; order Cupressales; family Cupressaceae; genus Cunninghamia; species Cunninghamia lanceolata. The sequence continues at coordinate 2,882,134 of BSBN01000787.1, read as the reverse complement.
GAAGTGTCGATTCATGGTGCCACAAGGGAAGTTGTTGGGTCACATTGTATGCAAAGCAGGACTAAAAGCATATCTAGATAAGATACGGGTGATCGTGGAGATGGAAGCCTCAAGTGACATCACAGGAATAAAATCATTCCTTGGTCATGTAGGATATTACAGACGATTCATCAAGAATTTTGCTCAGATCTCTTTCCCACTCGATATGTTGACTAGAAAGGGAGTCCAATTCGTATGGTCTAATGAACACCAAAAGGCATTCGAGGAGTTAAAGACCAGATTGATAAGTGCACCCATATTGGCATACCCAAACTGGGATAAAGAGTTCCATGTACACGTCGATGCCTCAAATTTTGCAATTGGGGCCACATTAGCACAGGTGGGACCCCATGGTCTGGACCACCTAGTGTATTTCGCCAACAGATTACTTTCAAAGGCAAAAAGAAATTATAGCACAACCGAGAGGGAGGCTCTCAGAATGGTGTATTCAGTGCAAAAATTTCGGCACTACCTGCTGGCAACACCATTTACATTCTATGTCGACCATCAAGCACTCATGTACTTGGTGAATAAATCGATCATTCAGGGGAGAATCAGTAGATGGCTACTCCTCTTGCAGGAATTTACTTTCACGATCATAGTACGACTTGGGAAGAGTCATATAATAGCAGATCAGTTGTCACGCATCAGGTCGGGGGAACCGGCCGAAGGAGTAAATGAAGACTTCCCCGATGGTCATCTCTTCTAGATTATAGCACTGCCATCATGGTACGAGAAGATCGGTGAATACTTGTCGACGTCAACATTCCCTCAGGGAATGCCTTCAAATGAGAGAAGGATTGCACTGAAAAGCAAGACATTCCAGCTCATAAATGGGTTGCTCTATAAGATGGGACTAGATCATATCCTGAGGAGATGTGTCATGGAAGAAGAAATAAAGGGTGTACTAGAAGAAGCACATGGAGGATTGGCAGGAGGGCACATGGGTCCGGATGCCACAGCTAGAAAAATCTTGCTAGCCGGACTATGGTGGCCAACATTGTATGCAGATGCGAAAGAATGGGTATTGGAGTGCAACACATGCCAAAGAGTAGGGAAACTATTGAGGGACTACATGCCCCTGTGGCCAACCCAGCCTCAAGAACTCTTCGAGAGGTGGGGACTAGATTTTGTGGGACCACTGAAGGTCAGCCAACTACATCGGTGTTGGTACATAGTGGTAGCCACCGAGTATTTGACAAAATGGGCAGAGGCAAGAGCACTGGAGGATAACACTGCCTTAAGTACTGCAAGATTCATTTATGAACAAATAGTAACAAGGTACGACATACCCATATAGCTGACGAGTGGTCGTGGGGGACACTTCGTCAACCACGTGATCCGACTGATGACAAGGGAGTTTAAGATCTTTCATACACTGTCGAGTCCGTACTACCTAAGAGTGAATGGGCAAGTAGAATCAACAAATAAAGTGTTAATTTCGGTGATCCACAAGTCCTGTGGGATAGAAGGGGCAGACTGGGAAGAAAGACTACCAGCCGTACTATGGTCATATCGGACGACGTACAAGGTAACCACGGGACACACACCATTCCAACTCATGTATGGTCAAGAAGCAGTGGTACCAGCAGAACATCTAGTCCCAAGCCTAAGAATAGCAGTAGAAAACAGATTGGGGGACATAGAGAGTACAAGAATGACTACTCCAGTTGAACAAACTTGATGAAAAACAGATCATGGCTCAGTGGCCCACAGAAGTGATGCAGAAGAGGAGGAAATTCTGGCATGACAAACACATCCAACGAATGAACTTCCAACCGGGACAATTGGTCCTGAAATATAACGGTCGTAAAGAGATCAAACCCACTAAGTTCAAGGTTCGTTGGTTGGGACCGTTCAGGGTACGGGAAATATTGGACAATGGGGCTATAAGACTTGATAACCTTGGCGGAACCCCAATCAATGACACAGTGAACGGGTCAAAGTTGAAAAAATATAAGCAGAAAAGGGAAGAGACAGTAGAAATCAACATGTTGGGATACGCAGTGATGGAAGACACAACAAAGGGGACTGATGGAATATGCTTCCCAAGTGCACCATTTGAACCTGTAACCGGGTTCTTTGGACTGAGAACAATGCAAACCGGCATTCGAGAAGGAATGGTCGATAGCGACATCGTTGAAAATGGCGATGACACCCAAAATGAGGAAGAACAAGCATGGACCCGGTGGATAGCAGAATGCAACAAGGTAAGAGATAAATTTGAATTCTTATTACCAAGGGAAATAAAAACTCCAGTGAGAAGGTATGTAGCAGAGAGTATGTTCATAATTGAAAGGTCACCTTATGACGATGAGATTCGGCAACTAAGAATGAAGAACCAGGGAACCTCACCTATCTAGATTCCGAGAAGTTGGCTTTGGAAAGCAAAGTTCAGGACTAAGAGCATGAAGATGAACAGTGATGGAAGAACATTCCAGTGGACGCAGGAACCGATGGGGTGGAACCTAAGAATGATGCAAGATGAAAACACAGTAGTTGATCGGATATGGGAGCTTGAAGAAGTTGATCAATGCTGCTCGAATGATTGCCTCTGACAGAAAGGGTATATACAATGTATATTTCGCCACATGACAGAAATCGAGGTCGTGGAAGACAAAGAGACCGAGGCAATCGAGTTAGGGATGATGCAGCAGCCCTGTGAAGGCAGAGAAAATTAGAATAGGCAAAAAAAAAAGGTCGTACAATGTACGACCAGGCCATACGACGTACGATCTGGTCGTACGACGTATGGCCCCAACCCAACCGCCCCTTTTAAACCCAACCCGACCCCTTTCAAACCTGCATTCGTCATTAGAAAAAAAAACTCACCTCCGCCAGAAGGGAAGAAAAGAAGGAAGATATAGACTGGGCCGTACATTGCAGAGGCTGTACGGAAATCCATGCCAGGAAGCATGCGCATAGTATTGAAGTGTGTGGTCGTTGCACATTGCTAGAAGAATCGTCCAGTAAATAGAACACAGAAGATTGTCGAGCGAGGTGAAAAAATGGACAAGGGAAAGAAGACTGTATCCTACAGGGCAAAGATTGCATCGGAGAAGAAAAAACCAAGTGCTGATATGGGAGTGAAAGCCATCACCTGGGAAAGCCTGACAGGAAATGAGTGCAAGCAATGGTGAAAAAATGCACCTGAAAACAGTGTGTTGAAGATGGCATTAAAACACGCCCAATATTGATGCCCTACTTCAATGCCAGGGAGTTCGAGCCGTACTTGAAGGCCATGGTCGACAACTTTTGCCAGCACTCCAATAGGTCCATTGTTGAGTATTGGGGCCATATAGTCACAGTATCATTCTGGCCACAAGATTTCGCCAGAGTGATGGGAGTTCCAGCCATCGGCACGAGCGTGGTGAAACCGGGCCGAATGACATGGCAGCACAAAGAGACCCTAATCCAGAGGGTATGTCGATGTGACTTCACAGACAAAGAAAAAGATACTATCTGGAATTCAGGTAATCGGGGTTTGAGAAAAAAATTATTAGCAAATGAAAAATGGAAATGCATCATGGATGTAATGAAATGCAGACTGACGGGTTCTAGTAGGGCATCAGACATCGCCTTGTGGATGGTCGACTATATGATTGGACTGAGTGTTGGCAAGGTTTACAATTGGGCGAGGTATTTGACGGAGAGGATCAGGGAATTTTTATCTCAGCGGCACAAGGTATTTTACATGACACAGCACGCCATTGCCCTCTTTCTCGATGTTGTCCATACCCAGGTTCCAACCGATAAATGGGGTGGGCTGCAACTGATATCACAGATAGAGCTGGGTTGGCCTACAACCTTCTACTGGAAAGGCCTCGATACAGCCCATGGGGAAGAGCCATCATGACGACCAAAGAGGAAAAGGAAGCAGAGGGAAGCATCTGCAGAAAGTGAAGAGGAAGAGGAAGAGGAAGAAGAGGAAGACAGGGGGCAATCACCAATAGTAGAAAGTGATTCATCCATTGATGAAATACCTGCACGAAGAATGACACGGAGTGTGGTGAGAGAGGCCACCACGAAGGATGCTGAGGAGAGGGAAACTACAACAACAAAAGTGGGACAGCCCACGCAGATGGAGAAAACAACAGCAAAAGGGGGGCAGCCTAAAGGAGTTTTGGTACTCCCAAAACTCAAATCAACATCATTCACATTATCGGCACCCTTACACAGTACGGAGGCACAGGGCACATCCAGACTTCTAGTTAGGATAACATTGTCAGCAGGAGCCACACCATCACCAGCACAGTTAGCTCGACCTCGCCAGTGGAGCCCTCCACAATAGGGGGATTGGTCACATCTCACGTAGAGCTACTACCAGCATCAGCAGGAGGTCCCCAGGACAAAATAGATAGTTGGTTAAGTAACATTGGCCTAACAGTAGACATGCCTGAAGTACCCTTGCTGAGCCCACTACACATGGTGACAGAGGGTCAGGAGGACGGGAACACACCAAGGGAGACAGAGAGTGTAGAGCAGCTTAGTGTTACTGGCCAGATCACTCAGCAGAGCATTCTACCACAGCCAGTACTGGCTACACAGGAGGCAGGGGGACCTTCACATGGGTCTCCCATGGACATCATGAGCTCCCCAGTGACCACTCCACCAGAGGAGGGATTTCCAGAGGGGTTGACCCTCACACTTTCCAAACCCGACCCCTCAGATCCAATAGGTACCATTCAGAGGTACATGGAGGACCTAGAGAACGTGGTAGATTACATGGGGGAGATAACCGAGATCTCCAAACAGCGTAGATTGGGACGATCACAGGTAGTGGCCCAAGAGGCAAGGAGAATCAGGAACTTTGTACAACTGGGCTGTGAGGAGGAGTTTGCTCGGCATTTCACAGCGAGAGGATGGCCAGAGGTGGACACTAGAGATATGCATGATTGATGGAGAGGATCACAGCCAGTGGTAGGGGGAAGAGATGCAGAGGTCATAGAGTCCCTGTTTACCATAGAGAAGGCATATAGACAAGTATTCTATGAGATGAAGAAAAAGGATGTGATGTTGGAGAAAAAGGAGAGTGAGGCTGCCCTACAGACGTAGAAGAAAGAATTGGCTGAGCATATTCAAAGATCTCATGAACAGTTAGCACAGTAGACAAAAGCCACTGAAGCAGAGAAGGCCAGAGCATCGGGCTTAGAGGCCAAGTTGATGGAGATGGAGGCCAAGATGAAGGACATGGGAGTACAACTTGAGGCAAAGAAGGCAGAAGTGGTGAAGGCCAAAGCACAAGTAATGGAAGCAGGTCATATGGTGAAGGCAACAAGAGAGCGGGAGCTAGTGGCCCAACACCAGCTGTGACAAAGGACCGAGGAAGCAAGGAAGCTGCAAGCACAACAACGATCAGCCACCCCAACCTCATCAGTGCACCCAGGGACGTCTTCCCAACCTCCCCACTCTTAGTAGGATGTCTGTGAGTTTTGTCATAATTTTGTCGTCTTGATGTGAATGTCGTCTGGAAGACGACCAATTTTGACGGGGGGATAGATGTAGATAGCAAATTAGTTTAAGTAAATAAATGATGTAATTAGTTGTTGGTACCAACCGATGGGTCGGGTAGTTTGGAGTCGGTACCAACAGTTGGCATCACAACCAACCTTGGCCATGAGTATTTAAAGCGTCAATGCATTGTAGTCAGGGCATGTGTGTACTTTGATGATAGTTGATACATGGAGATATTGGAGTTATGATACATGTTGCTGTCATGAACATGGTAATGTTTTCTATGAATCAATGAATGAATACAATGGTCCATTCTGATTAATTCTGTTCTGTTCATGTAATGCACTATACTACTTCATTATTTCCGTTTACTTCATAATTTCCGTTTACTTCATATTTTGTAAAACACACCATATTGCGGTAAACACCAACAAGGAAAGGGTTTTTTTGCCACTCTTTGTGCTGTAGAAGGCTGGAACACTTTGAAATTAGGTAAGTGGGAATTTGTAAGATTGTTTTGTTTTTAAGATTGAAATTTTTTAACGTAATACAATGTTCATTAAAATTTATGTTTTTTGTAGCCGAACGGTGGAATTTTTTTGGCAAAGATGCTAAGAAATTAAGATGGATGGCATTGCGCATTTTGAGCCAGCCATGTAGTTCATCTACCTACGAGCGTTCTTGGAGTGTGTTTCAACACACACACTTCAAGAAACACAATCGTTTGACTCAAAAGCGAATGAATGATTTGGTTTTTGTCCACCATAACCTTCGTCTTAAGATGAAAAAACTTCAAGATAAAGAAAATTTGGATTTCTATATATAAATTGTTATTGTTTAGCAAATTTTATTCTTATTTGTACAAGGTTTCAAACTAATGCTTTTGAATTGATTATATAGGGAGTGTTGAGGATGATCAACCAATTGACCTTGACGAGATTGATCCTGACTCAGAATGACTTGTTGATGAAGAAGAGTTAATTGATGAGGATGACCTAAATATCATGAGGGAGGCTAATGCATTTTCTGAAGAGGAGTTGAATCAACTTAGGAGGGAGCATAATATTGGAGCTTCATCATCAAGAACTATAGCTCCCTAGTGGATTGTATTTCACAATAGCTATCTTTCTTAGCTTTGTCTACCTTGTGTTTCTTCGTAGTTTGTCAGTTTGTAGCTTCACATTTGTATTTTATAGTTTGTGATTGATTTTGAGGGTTCAAACTTTGAAGTCAAACCATGTAATAACACACTATATTGTGTGCACTTTAAACAATGATTTCAAACTTAATAGGAAAGTCCATATTTCAAAAATTAATGGTGTACGTTTCTTTTACTTTATCTATCTCACTCTCCATGCAACTAGGATGCCTTTAAATATTAAAAAAAAAGTTATTTCTCTTTTTTTTTGTAAATTTTCTGCGTTTTTCGGATTCCTGATATTTTCCCGATATTATCCCAAGAAATTGAAAATATCTTTCTCTTTTGGTTTGCCGAGATATTCCTGAGAAAGATATTTGTTTCTATGTCTGGAACAATCTAGTGGTGAACGACAAAGTTGACAACCTCCTGAACTGTCTTCCAAGGCTCTTGGCGAGGCATTTCTTAATCCTACAAGACTTACGCGTCGAGAGAGAGAGAACAATGCTGACAACAAATACTACAACGATATGAGGAAAGAAATCGGCGAGAAGGAGAATGAAATATTGACTGACGCCGCACACCGAGAAATTAATGCCCTTATTTTTGAATAAGGATAGGAACCGACTACAAGGCGGTCAAGAAACGCCAGAAAAGGAGATTAGAAGTTCCTTGAGAATAAGGGAGCTAAGAGAAAGAAGGAGAAGGTTGAAATAAATAGTAGAAGGAACCAAGGGATTATTACCTGAAAGCCCACCATGACGACGAAGTAAAAGCCGAAGCATCAACCGAAGCCTTAGTCGGGAAGAGAAGATAAAAGCACAGTACTGTGCGAACGTCGAGTGGGAAGCGGTAGCAAGACACCTACCACTCCTCGAGGAAGTACACTTTGATCAAGCTAATGACTGATTGTCGGCCGTGAAACAAATGTACGATTATCAGCCGACGGAGACGAACGAGGGATCGGGAGGAAAGACTCACTGATTGAAACACATGAGAATAATATAAGACGCATTGAGGAATTGATAATCGGAGGATTTGAGCCTAAAACTCTGGGACAAAGGGAACACCGGAAAGAGTCCGAGGGTGACAAGAGTGTGTGGTTCGCTGAGGCAGGAGGAGTAGAGGATTCATACGTGGCTGAGAGTATGTTGGTTTTAGGACAGACAACTAAGAGGGGGGGTGAATCAGTTGTCACCAAAATCTGTTCCTTAATCACTTAAAACCTTCTTAAATTTCAGTAGCATAACAAACATTCAATCATGGAAGCATAATGCAATAACTCAAGAGCAGAAACACATTCAACACATATAACACCAAGATTTTTAACGTGGAAAACCTGGTTAAGGGAAAAACCAGGGGGTGACTAACCCAAGATTGTAGTCTCTGTTAAAAGAATAAGAAAAATGACACTTGCCAATTAGGGCTCACTGCCTGAGCACACTGCTCACAAGAGGCCTACTGCCTACAGGAGACACTGTCTACAGAATAATATAAATATTACATACTTGTACTGGAGATCAGCATCTTTACTATGCTTGAGTCAGTTCCATTTAAGCTCAACACCTCTGCTCTGCTTTTCTTTCTTCTTCCTTACCACCTTCTCATCGCTACAAGGATAATTTTGAATGACTTCGCAATGCTTATTTATACAAGACATCGACTTTGGAATGATCATCGAAGTCGGCACAACATACACTTATTTTATTACAGAGCAAATACAAAAATACAACTTGAGTTATTACAAAAGCTTCATGCGCACTACTACACTATCGGCTACCCATAGCTGGGACTTCAATCTTCTCCAGGCTTCGCAAAACATCTTCAAGATCATCCGCAACATGTGCAAAACATCCGGTCGGCCAAGATTAGGAAGAACGCCATCACCCGAAGGTAAATCTTCAATTACGAGCTCAATCTTCAATGCGGACCGCCAACACGAACTAGACACAATCTAGAGACCCCCACAAGCTTGTTTGAATCACCAAGAACATCCGCACCACTTCTGCTTACTGAAATCATTCGCATCTTCATCCGGAACCTCAAGAACACAGTCGGTCATCACTATCACATTAGAAGGATTGCTTGTGGACTTCCAAACCACGATCCAATTGAGTTGTCAATTCACATTAGCTTCCCAAACATGCCACCAGATCCGCAGAACAAGATATTGCATTTTTGGATCTCACCGGACCTATTTATGCCACTCTGTCACCTCTGAATAGCTGCTGGAACCAGTTTTATTCATATGGCTATAATTTCTCCAAATCTTCATGGAGATCTCTGAAATCTTGGCTGGAGCACCTTCAGACACATTTGCAAACCCTTTGATGCGCATACTCTGATCTTCAACTGACTGGGATTTTTGCCTCATAGAACTTAACTGTCTTCACTATCCTTCTCTGTTTCTGATAGGGCTAATTTTCTCAATATCCTTAGCACACAGCTCATCCAATCCTTGACATCAATGCAACAGGAGTATGTTGACATCAATGACAACACCGGTTAGGCCCATACTTGCAACAATCTCCCCCTTTGTCATTGATGGCAACATATGATGTGAAAAACTGTTTTAACCATCAAGACAAGAACTTCTCACTGACTGACATAGGCCCCCTATCAACAACAATCATTCATATGTTTTCTCTTCCTTTACTGCCCCTCCTTTGATCAGCAACCATTTTTTGTTTTTCACGTCTTCTCTCCCCCTTCGACATCAATGGCAAAGGGCACATATTTGCAACAACTTCTCATACTTTAGAATCATGTTGACTGCTCCCCTTGAGTAGCAGCTTCCTAACACCAATCCGGATCACAAAGATATGACTATGGGATCCACCGGACTGATGCACATCAGTGCACCTTAATTCAGAACCGGAGGGGTAATAATCCTTGACTTCTCCCTGAGATACTCAAAAGAGTCCTTAGGTAGAGGTTTAGTAAAAATGTCTGCAATCTGATCCTTTGAGGGCACAAACTCCAATCTGACTTCATTCTTGTTAACTTGTTCTCTCAAAAAGTGAAACTTGATGGATATATGTTTTGTCTTTGAATGCAACACCGGATTTTTTGATAGGTTTATTGCACTTGAATTATCACAGAAGATTGTGATAGGTTTTTCATACTCCACTCTGATGTCTCTTAGCATTTGCTTCATCCATAATACTTGAGTGCAATTGCCTGCTGCTGCAATATACTCCGCTTCTGCAGTGGACAGAGATATTGCCTCTTGTTTCTTGCTTAGCCAAGAAACCAATCTTTTACCCAAAAAGAATGCACCACCACTGGTACTCTTCCGGTCATCACATCACCTGCCCAATCAGCATCAGTATAAGCATGAAGAGAGAAATCATGATCTTTAGGATACCATAATCCATACTCAACTGTTCCCTTCAGATATCTGAGAATTCTTTTGATTGCCATGACATGAGATTCTCTAGGATTAGCTTGGAATCTGGCAACAAGACCAACAACATTCATAATATCAGGTCTAGTTTGAGTGAGGTAGAGCAGTCCTCCAATCATTGACTTGTACTTTTTTTGATCAGTCTTAAGAGATTCATCATCTTTACTCAGCTTACATCCAGTTGCCATGGGAGTATTCATTGGCTTTGAATCTTCCATCCCAAATTTCTTCAACAATTCTTTCACATATTTGGTCCGAGATATGAAGATTCCTTTCTTTGAGTGATTTGTAGACCAAAGAAGAAATTCATTTCCCCAAACATAGACACTCAAATTCACTTTTCATTTGATTTGCATAGGTCTTGCATATACTATCTTTTCCTCCAAAAATGATATCATCAACAAATACTTCAACAATCAAGAGATTTTCATGATCAATCTTGAAGTACAGATTACTGTCAGCAGTACCTTTATTGAAGCCAATCTTCAAAAGATGTTTGTCCGATCTTTCATACTAGGCTCTTGGGGCTTGTTTGAGTCCATACAGTGCCTTCTTCAATTTGCAGACCATATCTCCATGATTAGACAATTGAAATCCATCCGGTTGCTCAATGTATACTTCTTCCAAATCACCGTTTAGGAAAGCAGACTTGACATCCATTTGATACACCTTGAAATCTTTGAAGGCAGCAAAAGCAAGAAATAATCTGTCTGCTTCAATTCTTGCCACCGGAGCAAAAGTTTCTTCAAGTCAACTCCTACTTGAGAATAACCCTTACAGACCAATCTCGCTTTGTTTCTTATTACTTCACCATCTTCATTCAGTTTGTTCCGGAAGACCCATTTAGTCCCAATCACATTTTTGTCCTTAGGTCTGGGAACAAGATCCCAAGTGTGATTCTTTTCAATATGCACCAATTCCTCCTTCATTTCATTAACCCAACTTTCATCATTGCATGCTTCACTTACTGTTTTTGGTTCAATCTTTGAAATCAGACAATACTTCACTGAATCTTGAGCAATTTTTCTTCTTGTTTGAACACCTTTGCATCTATTTCCTATGATCTGGTCTTCAGAATGATTCAATCTTACATACCTGGGAGTTTTGGGAAGCTCTTGCACTTCTAAATCTTGAATAGGTTCCTGCAAATTTGTCTCTTCTTCTTGTTTTTTAGGATTCTCGGATCAATCTGAATCTGAACTAGAGTTGGGACTTGTTCTCCTTGATCTGAGACATCATTCTGATCATCTGCTTCATACTCATAATACCTTGAGGGATTTTCCATGCCTTCATCAACCTTTACTTTTACACTTTCTACAATCTTTCTCAATCTCTTGTTATAACACCGGTATGCTTTGCTTTGAGTATAATATCCCAAGAATATTCCTTCATCACTTCTAGCATCAAACTTGCCAAGGTCTTCATCTCTTTTGATATAGCATTTACTACCAAAGACTCTAAAATACTTCACAGTAGGAGTGATGCCAAACCAAAGTTCATAAGGAGTCTTACCGGTATTGCTCTGATTTGTACTCGATTAATAGTATAGACATCAGTGCTTACAACTTCTCTCCAATAGATCTGAGGGACATTTGCTTCCATCATCATGGTTCTAGATGCTTCTTAGATGGTCTGGTTCTTTCTCTCCACTACTCCATTCTGCTGTGGAGTACTTGGAGCAGATAACTGTCTCTTTATCCCATGTTCCTCACAGAATGATATGAACTCACTGGATGTGAATTCTCCACCTCTATCAGACCTGAGGCATTTTATGTTTATGCCAGTTTCATTTTCTACCATAGCCTTGAATATTTTAAATTTCTCAAGTGCTTCAGATTTCTCTTTGAAGAAAGTTATCCACATCATCCGGGAGTGGTCATCAATCAACAACATGAAATACCTATCTCCTTGCAGACTCCTGATTCTTGTCGGACCATAGAGATCAGTGTGTACCAAGTCTAACAATCCGGTTGAAGATTGTTCCTTACTTTTGAATGTGACTCTGTTCTGCTTACCCAACTGACATTCTTTGCATAAACTGTTAGTAGGTTTCACTAGTCTTGGAAGATCTCTTACAGCCTGAGTGTTGCTTATCTTGATGATATTATCAAAATTTACATGACACATTCTCCTATGCCACAACCAACTCTGATCAATTTGAACAAATAAACAACTTTTGCCAGTACCAACCAAGTGGAAGATGTTACCTTTTGTTTGTGTACCGGATGCAATTTCAGTTCTAGAGCTTTCAAAGATCTTACATTTTCCATTTTTGAATCGGAGATCATAGCCTTTGTCCACCAACTGTCCAACACTGAGAAGATTATGCTTTAGACCTTCAACATACAGAACATCACTGGTTTTGTTGTTTCCATCAAAGGAAATGGTTCCTCTGCCTCTAATTCTGCCAGAAGAATTATCTCCAAACTTTACAACTCCACCTTCATATCTTTCCAAGCTTAAGAACTTGCTCGTGTCACCAGTCATATGGTGAGAGCATCCACTGTCAATAACCCATTCATTCTTTTCTTCAACCTGAGCAGCCAGAGCACTTTCTATCATCTTATGATTGGCAGATTCAATAGACATTGGATCTTCTTCCTTGATGGCAATAAACACCCAGTCACTTCCAGATTTGTTTCCTATCTCGGATTCATCATATGTTACTCCTTCATCGTCATCTTCTTGAACATAGTAACACTTTTTCTGAAACCTTGATCTATTAGGGTTTGGCCTTGAAAACCTTTTTGGACATCTTGAGGCAAAATGACCAATCTTATTATAGGCAAAGCATTTAAAAGGTAATTTTCCTTCGTACTTACCAGATCCTCTTGGCAGTCTTTTTGCAATGAGAGCTTCAAGTTGTTTAGCTTCTAGTTCATCCTCTTCCAGATCTTTTCTTGCTTTCTCATACCAAGATGATTTTCTTGAGGAGCTTTCCCTTGGATCATATCTCTGTTTGCCTTTAGCAGAGGCACTAGCTTTGAAAGTAGATTCAGTCTTGGGAAGTGCATCACCAAACTCAGCCAACTCAAATGCAGATATCTTACCAACCAATTCATCCCTTGTGATAGTTGTTAAAGATATGATTTCTTCAATAGCAGCAACTTTGTGTTTATATGTAGGAGGTAAAGATTTGAGAACTTTAGCAACAATTTCATCTTCATCCAGTACTCCACCAGCACATCTGATGCCACATACAAGCTCATTCACTTTTGCCATATATAAAGTGATGTTCTCATCTTCACTCATCCTTAGGTTTTCAAACTTTCCTTTCAGACTTTGCAGCTTGGCACACTTAACATACTTGTCTCCATATAGATTTTCAAGCTTTATCCAAATTTCATAAGCAGTTTTTAATCCCATAACATTTGTTAGCTCTGTATCCAACAAGGCACTCAGTAGGGCTTCTTTAGCTTGAAGATTATCTTCTGCATCTCTGACTTCATTTTTAGTTGTTGGCCCATTCCTTGGAGGAACATATTTAGTTGAGGTTATGTTCCAATACTGATATCCCATGCATTGTAAGTGACATTCCATGCGGTTCTTCCAGGCAGTGAAGTTTGTTCCATCAAACCTTGGACTTTCCTTCTTGTAGGTTGACATTCTGGATCTCCTCAAGCTGTCAAGCTTCTTCTAGAGGAACTTGGCTCTGATACCAATTGTTGGTTTTAGGACAGACAACTGAGAGGGGGGGTGAATCAGTTGTCACCAAAATCTGTTTCTTAATCACTTAAAACCTTCTTAAATTTCAGCAGCATAACAAAGATTCAATCATGGAAGCATAATGCAATAACTCAAGAGCAGAAACACATTCAACACATATAACACCAAGATTTTTAACGTGGAAAACCCGGTTAAGGGAAAAACCACGGGGTGACTAACCCAAGATTGTATTCTCTGTTAAAAGAATAAGAAAAAGGGCACTTGCCAATTAGGGCTCATTGCCTGAGCACACTGCTCACAAGAGGCCCACTGCCTACAGGAGACACTGTCTACAAAATAATATAAATATTACATACTTGAATTGGAGATCAACATCTTTACTATGCTTGAGTCAGTTCCATTTAAGCTCAACACCTCTGCTCTACTTTTCTTTTTTCTTCCTTACCACCTTCTCATCGCTACAAGGATATTTTTGAATGACTTCGCAATTCTTATTTATACAAGACATCGACTTTGAAATGATCATCAAAGTCGGCACAACATACACTTATTTTATTACAGAGCAAATACAAAAATACAACTTGACTTATTACAAAAGCTTCATGCGCACTGCTACACTGTTGGCTACCCATAGCTAGGACTTCAATCTTCTCCAGTTTTGCAAGACATCTTCAAGATCATCCGCAACATGTACAAAACATTCGGTCGGCCAAGATTAGGAAGAACACCATCACTCGAAGGTAAATCTTCAATTACGAGCTCAATCTTCAATGCGGACCACCAACACGAACTGGACACAATCTGGAGACCCCACAAGCTTGCTTGAATCACCAAGAACATCCGCACCACTTCTGCTTATTGAAATCATTCGCATCTTCATCTGAAACCTCAAGAACATAGTCGGTCATCACTGTCACATTAGAAGGATTGCTTGTGGACCTCCAAACCACGAACCAATTGAGTTGTCAATTCACATTAGCTTCCCAAACATGCCACTAGATCCGCAGAACAAGATATTGCATTTCTGGATCTCACCGGACCTATTTGTGCCACTCTGTCACCTCTGAACAACTGCCAGAACCAGTTTTATTCATATGGCCATAACTTCTCCAAATCTTCATGCGGATCTCTGAAATCTTGGCTGGAGCACCTTCAGACACATATTTGCAAACCCTTTGATGCGCATACTCTGATCTTCAACTGACTGGGATTTTTGCTTTATAAAACTTAACTGTCTTCACTGTCCTTCTTTGTTTCTGATAGGGCTAATTTTCTCAATATCCTGAGCACATAGCTCATCCAATCCTTGACATCAATGCAATAGGAGTATGTTGATATCAATGACAACATCAGTTAGGCCCATACTTGCAACAGAGTACACAAGGAGCACCGAAATGTACGAGTCAGAACTCCATGATCAGGAACTAGACGCAAAGGTCACGTCAAGGAAGGAAGATGGTGACTCTCCTAGCAAGTCCGAGTGTAGAGAGGCAGAAGCTTTCAAAATTTTTGGGGAATGGATCAGAGGATCCAGTAAGGCACTGCAAAACATGCGGAACAATTTGGATAGCTAATGGACAGGACGACAGGTCCTATTGGTTGCGGGCATTTCCTGCAACTTTGAGAGGTAGAGCCATAGATTGGTATACTGAATTAGAGACATTCAAAAACTAGTTGGGGTACTTTAAGAAAAGCATTTGAAGAGGAGTTCAAACTACTTCGGGATGACAACGAAATTGTAGTAGAAATTTATAGTACAAAGCAAGGAAAGCACGAGAACGTAAGAGCCTATAATCGTAGGCTGAAAGAACTCCGTATGAAGTTGGAAAAAGAACTTGTTGATGGCCTGAAGAAGCGCTGGTTCATTGAAGGGTTAATCCCCTCCTTAAGAAAGAAGATGAAGGTAGTACCACCTTCATTGTATACCGAGGTGTACAACTGAGCGATGGACATTGAAAGTGAATACAAGATGTCCTTGCATGGGAAGAAGAAAACAAACGATGAAAGTTTGGACGACAACAGTGACACTGAATCCAAAATCGTACAAGCACTCCGAAAAGATATGGTGAGAATGATGAAAGAGTTAAAGGTAGAAAAGGAGGGTGGTAAGGAAAGCAAGGAGTTGTGGTGCACAGAATGCAATAATGAGGGTCATGTGAAGGCAAATTGTCCCAAGAAAATGTTTTGCGACATTTGTTAGGTAATGGGACATTCTATTAAAGAGCGCCCGTATAATTTAAAGACGAGGAGCACCCAAGTGCTCTTCACACAAGGCGAACAATCTACCCTACCAAGTACACCTCCGAAGCAAAAAAATCAGAATGCATCACCTGGCGGGTACCGAAATAACCGAAGAGGAAACAACAGGTTTAACAACAATAGTGGGGGGAGAAGTCACATACAATATGATGGAAAATGATGACCAATGATTCAATGTCGTTAATGCAGCGAATGGGCGCACTTCGCTCCGGAATGCTAGAACAAGAACAAAGTAGGCATGTTATGCAAATGGTGCAAACTCGGTGACCACGAAGACAATGACTGCCCGAAATAGGACATTATCAAACTGATCGACATAGAAGAAAAAGATGTTGAAGTCTTTGTCGTCACCCGAGCACAGACAAAGAAGGCAACCTACCCTGACCCTCATACGGAGAAGGAGGACTCTGGGAAGCAAGAAAGGAGGTTGAGCAAGCTATGGAAACATAACATAGATGTTCAAACCAAAAAGCAAGCACACCCACTCGGCTGGAGTCGGATAAGAATGTTGCAAGTCAGGTGTTGCAAACCACCGTATTGATATGGATGGCTAACCTTTTGCAGAGTATGCCACAATTAAGGGTGGTGATATCCAATGTGGTGGGCTAGGAGCAAACAATGGAGAAAAATACTAATGATGATGTCATAGTGGAACCACCACCTGCGGAAAGCAAGTCATAGATTCAATGCTGCTAGCAATCAACGTAGGGAAGAAGCCAGTGGTTGTCCATATGGAAATTCTCGGAAAGAACTTGATGAATACTATTGTTGACGGAGGCTCTGGAGTGAATGTGCTACCGGAAGAGACATGGAAAAGCCTTAGAAAACCCACCCTGTGGCTGCAGAACTTCCAGCTAGTAGGAGCTGATCAACATGGGATTAAAGCACTTGGAGTGTTAATGGCTCAGAAGGTAATAATTGGCATTCAACAAATCTTATTGAATTTTGTAGTCATCACAGTACACAAAGCAACAAGTGATGCACTCCTAGGGCGAGGATGGCTAATAGCTGCGAAGGCTGACCATTGCAGGAAGAGAAATACGTTGTCAATAGAAAACGAAGGCAAGAAGTTTGTCATCGACTTGAGAACCCAAACTGTCAGTGTAGAGATGGCATCCTCAAACTCTAACTTAGACACAGAGGAGGTATCGGTCGGAGAGGGAAGAGGGCCAATGGAGCCTAATGATGAAGGGATACTGGAATTATAGAAGTGTTTCGAAGACGAAACAAGCTCATTTAGTGGGCATTTTCATCGGCAGATGGAAGAGTATGAAGTCTTCCAACCGGAGTGCAATATGATCCAAATAACAGAAATTGAAGAAAGCTATTGGCCGACAAGTCTTACGCTCGAAGGAGAGAGTTCTTGGTCGAGAAGTTGTACACTTGAAGGAGATAGTTCTCGGCCGACAAGTCTTACGCTTGAGGGAGAGACCTCTTGGCCGACAAGTTGTACACTTGAAGGAGAGAGTTCTTAGCCGACAAGTCTTACGCTTGAGGGAGAGAGCTCTCGGCCGACAAGTTGCATGCCCGAAGGAGAAAATTCTTGGGAGACAAGTTGTACGCTTGAAGGAGAGAACTCTTGGCCGACAATTTGAACGCTCGGGGGAGAGAACTCTCGGCTGACAAGTCGTACCCTTGGGGAAGATAACTCTTGGTCGACAACAACCCAACATACCCTAGTGAAAGATAATGCTCATATAATATCTCCAATGGGATCTGCCCCAAAATTTCTGATTTCTGCCCTAGATTTCTGATTTAATTTTCTGCTCTTTTCTGATTTAGTTTTCTGCTCAAACCCTAGGACTGACTTCTGATTTTTATTTTCAGAATGATAAACACTTATAGGCAGCCAATAAACATATGCCAAACATATAAATATCATCAACTATGATCGCAACCATGAAATTCAACCATCTAAGAGCCAAACATAGGTCCAATAAATCTGTTTTCTGATTAAAGAAGTCTGCTGCTACAAAACTGGAAATTCTGGACTGAATTTACAATGAATTCATGGGCTCAAACATGCCAAACATATGCCCAGATTTCTGCTCCACAAATCAGACCTAAAACTAGGGTTATACATACCAAAAATATGCAGAATAGTCTTCAAACATCAAACCCTAGATGGGTGAATCCTTCCTTGGCAAGTGCTTAGGGTTTGCTGCTCCAAAAATGCAAAATCACCCTCCAAAAATGGGCGCTCCAATCTGCTCCAAAGTGGCACTCCAAATTAGGGCAAAACCCTAATGCATTATGCACACAAAATGCCACAAGGAATGCTCCTCCAATGCTGATCTGAAAATCTGAATATGCAATAATGTTCCAAACCTCCAATATATCCAATGAAGTGCAAATAGAACTCTGTTATGAGTCCTCCACAAGATGAGCTAGGTTTTCATCCAACTCACCGCATTCACAAGGGTTTTCATCCTTGGAATGAAGCCCAACCAAAGTTGCAGCCAAGAGATAAAATCTCAATAAGAAAATATGATATGAATGGATGATGAAATGATGCCAATTGATCTTATATTTATAGCCAATTCTTCTTCTAACTCCAACCCTAGCTGACCTCCTCCTAGTCGACCTCATCTTGCCAAAAATATAATATTTTATTTTGTTTGTCTCCTGCAACATGGCCGACCTCATTCTAGGCACCTAAGAAGAAGGTATTTTATTTTTTCTTATTTTCTTTCCTTCCTCCAAGAGGAGCGAACCACTTAAGGCATTCAATATTTCATGTTTTGACCTTTCACTTAGGTCGCCCACCTCAAAGGAAATTATTTGGATTTATTTTATTTTTCCCATGGCATTACAAAATACCCAAAGTCATTTTCCATCCTTAATCTTCTTCCTTTTGGGTCGCTCACCTCCTTGGCCATTTTATTTAATTATTTTGCCTTCACCAAATGGCTCACAAAAATATGAGAAGTCACTTCACATCTTCAATATGCCCAAATAAATTGATTAAATATAATATTTAATCAATTAGGTCATTCCCTTAGCCCTCTGGCTTAGCCTACGAGAATAGGATAGGCTAGGCCAACTCCATTATGTGACCACTCAGAAAATGGGGACATTACAGCTCAGTCGAGAACAAGTCATACCTTCTCGACAGCATACGAAGAATATAAAGAGGGAGTTGTCAGAATAGACAACACACCTGCACATAAATTTGAACCAGATAATGTAATCATGTATGAGGAACCCTTGACAAAGAAAGTGAACCTTGGAGAGGAAAGCAACCTGTTGATGTGTTTTTTATGACTACAACAACATTAGAATAAAACACTAAGTGCTCTATCTGCTCTTGAACAAAGTATCTCAAATGTTGAACTATGTGATTGAGTGAGACTACTCCAAGGTTCCTTGAATGTCAGGTCTTGACGTGCACATGGATAAACTTAGTGAAATGATGTGATCTTGCTGGTAATCGCAAAGGGACTTACGCTAAATTACTCCTTCATGAATCATGGATGGAATTCATTACTCTTTGGATGTGTGAATGAATGGAAATCCTTTAAACAAACTTAAAAGAAAAGGCAAAAGGGAAAGGGTTAGAGAAATCTAATCTAAGGACAATGAGATAATGAATGATGCTTTGATAGACAAATTCCCTCGAACCAAGCTTCGTTTCGCCATGAGAACAACGACTACACAAACTAGTGCAATCTTCAAAGGAAATGAAGGATTTTCATATAGCAAATATGCATTTAAATACCCACAACTAGTGCAACTTGAACAAATATCCACAATCGAACTAGTGCAAAATGGGGTTCAGACTAACTTTGCATTGCGGCTTACCATCAGCAAACCACAAAAAGTATGAACCGAGGAACTCATCAAATATCTTCACATTAATCCACCATATCAATGAACTGCAACTAAAATCTATCTAATTTGCTTTGAATCATCTTCAAGAAATTGGAAACCATGCTAACATGCTAGAACAACACAATATCCACCATGCTTCATTAAGAATGTATTAGTTTTGGAAGTATCTTTACAACAATATGCCAAAGTCTCTTCAACTCTTCAAAAGCTTCTACTCTAATAAGAAGATCCTTTTAATCTATGTCCAACCTTTTAAGAATCTAATCTCTTTACAAATGAAGAGAATGAGCTTTATATAGAGCTCAAGAATACAACCAAGGGCCCAAATTGATTCTATAATCAATGGCCAAGATTAAAACAACACAACCGTAATGAAAGGTAGTTACAACTACTGCTACCATTGACCAATGAGATATCAACAACATGATCTTCTAGAAGGCTCCATCCTTATCTCTATCTTGGCAACCAGGTTCAATGTATCTAGACATGTCAATGTGGCACAATTTGATTGGTTGACGATGACTGGATGCCACCTCAACATGATTTTCCCTTGAATGTTCTTTGAACTTGGAACTTCTTCCTTGTCTTGTACTTCCTTTGGATTTCTTGCATTGGCATTGATTTCTTGGTGTAATTCTTGACTTCCTGATGTCTAACTCGATCCTCTTGATGAATGATGCACTGAATTCTTGTTCTTGGGTTTTTGAGGATTGTTCTTCTTGTCCGGAACTGGAATCCTTGATGTTGGAACTCTTCTCTATCCTGTTGTCTTTGATGGTAGCATTCTTTGTGTCACTTCATGTCTTGAACTTCCTTCATCTTCATTGGAACTTTGTGAAGTCTCCTTGTCACTGAAAGTAATTTCCTTGATCATCCTTGTATGCATTTCGAACATCTTAGATCATCATTGAACATTGTCTTCATGGAACTTATCCTTGTCCTCAATTCCTGCAAAATGAGGGAAAACCTTGAATAGCAAAGGCGAATAAAATCCTTCAATGTAATGCAATACTAAGATAAAACGTGAATAACCTTGCATGATTCAAGAAAAATACATAATTTTGATCAATTTCATTCACAAATTTTTGACTAAATAAAAGATTTTCTTCATTTCTTGTAATTAATCCAAACTGGGCTGACCTAGGTAAGGAATTTCACAATTTTCATAGATTTTCCATTGAATTTCAACTTTTCTGTGTTCAAGTCAGCACTCCGGGCGCACTTTTATGTTCATCATGGATTTTTTCCTGCTAGAGTGCATTTTCATGTGTAGGTGTATTTTCACTCAGGAATTTCCAGGACTTCAACTCTTGAATTATGATAAGGAATTTCATTATGAAGTTAATGATTTTTATAAGTTTGTCAAGGAAAATGAAAATTCGACAAGGAATTCTTCATTTTGTCTTGGAATTTTTCATGTTTAGAGTCGAGAATTTAGGAATTTCACCAAGGAATGATGAGATTTTGACAAGGATTGATAGAATTTTGTTAGGGAATTCTTCCTAGTCTAGGCGCATTTCGAGTTTGATTAGGAATTTCCAAGGCGCACTTTCAAGGGTATCATGGATTTCTCCGTCTTGGAGCACAATTTCCATCTCCTTGTGGAATTTCTCCTAGGTCGCACTTTTCCTATGTTCTTGCAATTCACACATTTCATGAGTTCGTTCAGAATGAAAAAATTGCATTTTTTATTAGTCCTTTCACAAATTTGGTCTTGGGCGCAAGTCTTAGTGACTCAAGAACAATTTCCTGAGCACACTTCTCACTTGTTCTTTCACAATGTGGCGCATTTCTAGAAGTCATTCACAAACTCAGGGCACAATTCTCTTGATTCCTTGCATAATTTCTTGTCGCACTTTTCCTATGTTCTTGCAAAACTTCCAGGTGGTGCTTTTCTTGAGTGCATTCATGAATTTGGCGCATTTTCTTTTCAATCAGTGCAAGGCACAATTTGGAGGAAGTCTTTCATAATTTGGTCTTTCAGAAGAAAATTTGAGAATTTCAAGAGTTTATTCATGAGTTCAATGCAAACCTTATGATTTCTTTCACATATTCTTGGCGGGCGTTTGGGGTGTTAGGAACAAGAAAAGTCGCACATTTTGGGAGTTCAGGAACAAGTTCCAGTTGCAAGTTTGGCAAAGTCGTGGAATTTTTCCTTAGGAATTTTACAAATTTTTCACCAAAATTTGAAGGTCCTTGCTTGACGTATATTTCAAAATATACTTTAGATATTTTGAAATATATTGTCAGCATGTTTGAGATAGGTCCCGGATCCATGGGATTTAACATGCAGATTCTAGATTTTTGAGGATCCACCAGATTTCAGACTTAGTTTTTCAGGATTTCAGGAACATCAGACTTAGCCAATTTCAGGGTTTCAGGGACAAGCATCAGGGTGAAGGCATATAGACTCCTTAGTGAAATATCCATCCCTTAGGCAATTTCTTAAATCACTTCATGGATTTGAGCAAGAACTTTGTGAAGCTTGGGCAAATCTATACTACCAAATCAACAAACTCAGAGAAAAACCAAAATCCTAAAGCAAAACGTCGACAGAAAGCAAGAAAAAAAGGGGGTCCCCATTTGCGATGGGGTGATGTGTGAAAATGTCACAACACAACCCTCAGGTAATTCTGGTTGGAGATGATTGGGATCTAGTACTTAAGGCAGTCGCCTTTAAAATTTTCTTAGAGTATAAAGACGTATTTGCTTGGACCGACAAGGACCTAAAGGGAGTACCCCCAGAGTTGTGTGTACACAGAATTCCATTGGTACCAGGAGCAAGACTAGTAAAGAAAATACCTTATCGGATGAACAAGAACTATGCAGCGAAAGTCCAAGAGGAGATAGAGAAGATGCTGGAAGTCGACATAATTTTTAAAGTAGAGACAAGTGAATGGGTATCTTCGATTGTCATCTCACTCAAGAAGGAAGGAGGGCAAATCTGGATATGCATGGATTTTAGGTGTCTGAACGCAGTCACCATCAGAGATCCATTCCCTATTCCATTCACAGATTCAATTTTGGAAGAAGTGGCCGG
Organism: Cunninghamia lanceolata; assembly: GCA_027924645.1. Lineage (NCBI taxonomy): Eukaryota > Viridiplantae > Streptophyta > Pinopsida > Cupressales > Cupressaceae > Cunninghamia > Cunninghamia lanceolata. The sequence goes on along the minus strand of BSBN01000787.1, from coordinate 2,859,301 downwards.
ACATGAAATCTACTCCTTTATGGACGGTTTCTCTGGCTACAACCAGATCAACATAGCTGAAGAAGGGAAATTGAAGACTACCTTTGTGGTAGAAGATGGAGTATATGCCTACAACCAGATGACATTCAGATTGTGGAATGCTCCAGCTACCTTTCAGAGGATAATTCTCCATATCTTCGGCAAACTGTCGGTGGAGAACTTCAAAGCCTTTCTGGACGATTGGTCAATTTATAGTGACCAACAAATACATTTGAAGGCTCTCACTGAGTGCATGGAGCATTGCAGATTTGCGAGATTGGCCTTGAACCCGAAAATATGTCGATTCATGGTACCACAAGGCAAACTTCTTTGACATATCCTCTGCAAGGCAGGATTTAAAACAGACTCGGATAAGATAAGGGTCATCATACAAATGGAAGCATTGGAAGATATTACGGGTGTCAAGTCATTCCTCGGCCACGTAGGTTATTATTGGCGGTTTATAAAAAACTTTGCACAAGTCTCATACCCTTTGGACATGCTCACAAGGAATGGAGTAGCATTTATATGGTCCGACGAGCAAAAAAAGCTTTCAACGAGTTAAAGGTACGATTGATCAACTCGCCCATCCTCGCCTACCCTGATTGGGATAAAGAATTTCATGTGCATGTTGATGCCTCAAATTTTGCAATTGGGGCTACATTGGCACAAGTCAGACCTCAAGGGCTCGACTACCCGGTGTTCTTTGCCAACCGACTACTGTCAAGCGTTAAGGGCAACTATAGTATGATGGAGAGAGAAGCACTAGGAATGGTCTACGTAGTACAAAAATTTAGGCACTATTTATTGGCAACACCTTTCACTTTCTTCGTAGATCATCAGGCATTGATGTATTTGGTGAACAAGCCAATCATACAAGGTCGTATCAGTAGATGGTTACTACTTCAAGAATTTATATTTACAATAGTAGTACGTTTGGGGAAGAGCCATGTTATAGTTGTCCAACTCTCCAAGTCAAGAGAACCACCGGAGGGGGTGAATGAGGACTTCTCAGATGCTCATCTATTCCAGATTGCCGCTTTACCGCCATGGTACGAGGATATTGGTGAGTACCTATCTACCTCAACGTTTCCTAAGGACATGCCGTTGGTCGAAAGGAGGAAGCTAGCACTAAAAAGTAAAGACATTTCAGTTAATAAATGGACTCCTGTATAAGATGGGATCGGATCACATCCTCTGAAGGTGCGTCATGAGTGAGGAAAGAAAGGGAGTGTTGCAAGAAGCCCATGAGGGGTTGGTTGGCGGACATATGGGACTAGATGCCACGATGAGAAAAGTTCTCTTGGTCGGACCGTGTTAGCCGACGTTGCATACAAATGCATGGGAGTGGGTGGTAGGCTGTGATATTTACCAATGGGTAGGAAAGCCATTGAAGAGAGACTACATGCCACTCTCACCTTCGTAGCCCCAGGAACTATTCGAAAGGTGGGAACTAGACTTTATAGGCCCGTTGAAAGTCAACCAACTACATCAGTGTCGGTACATAGTGGTGGCGAGCGAGTACTTGACGAAGCGGGCAGAGGCTCGAGCATGCGAAACACATAGCCTTGAGCACTGCAAGGTCTATTTACGAACATATAGTCACGAGGTATGGCATTCCTGTTGGCAAGAGACACTGTGTGGCTTCATGAGTGTTGTCATTGATGGCAACAAAGTCTATCCCACACATCCGCAGCACATAGTATGCCTATACCGGAAGTTAGATTGAAGATTGTTTTGGTTCGGTGAACAAGAACAGAGTATGTAGCAAGGTCCGACAAACAGGTCCGGATATCTAAGATGGTGTAACTCAGCAAGTTGCGGACTTGGACAAGTCAAGAGGAGCATCATGACTACTATATTCCAGAGATTGAGCCTCCGGTGACAAAACATGGAAAAGATATGAGCATCTAAGTATTGGGTTGCAGACAGGCAGAACAGACTGAGGAAGAACTGACCGACAGAGTATCAGACTTCAATCCGGATGAGTAATTGATGTTGATCAAGCTAATTGAGGGATCATACAATATTGGCCGACATGATTGATGACTTCAATGTCTATGATTTTGATACGCATCACATATCAAGCATGGATTCAGCTGACAGATTAGTATTTTGTAAATATCTTGAATATTTCGGTTGCCGACTAAAAAGTTGTTGAAATCCTTGGTGCGTATATATATACCAGATTGATTCCAGTATGAAGGTGTGTGAAAAGACAGATGTGATGAAATAAGGTGCGAGGAAAGGCAGAGATAAGTGTGGAAGCAGCAATACAAGTCCGGTATGTGACAAAGCAGCAGCACTAGAGCAGAGGAAGAATGAAGTGCATTAGATTAGTATATTGAGCCTAACCGGAACTGAATCTCAGCATTTGTGGATGCCTCTCATCAGTTCAAACACCTGGTTACCTTCTATAAACTTTGTAGAGAGTGAGTCTCTTGTAGGCAGTGTGCCTCTTGTGAGCAGTGTGCTTGGGCAGTGAGCCCTAATTGGCAAGTGCCATTTTGTACTTATTCTTTTAACAGAGAATACAATCTTGGGTTAGTCACCCCGTGGTTTTTCCCTTAACAGGGTTTTCCACGTAAAAATCCTTGTGTGTTGATTTTATTTTTGCTCTCATGTTTATGTATGCTTATATGTTTTGATGCTGCACTAATTATTAAAGGAGAACAGAAAGTAAAGATAATTGAGATAACTGATTCACCCCCCTCTCAGTTATCTGCCTTGTTTCCAACAATTCCTATCCAGTTAACGAGTGACAGAGGAGGACATTTCATCAACCATGTGATTCAGTTGATGATGAGTAAATCTAAAATATTCCACACACTATCGAGTCCTTATTACCCAAGAGCCAATGGGCAAGCAAAATCAACAAAGTTTTAATCTCGATTATTCATAAATCATGTGGCATCAAAGAGACAGATTGGGAAGAGAAATTACCAGTGGTACTATGGGCTCACCGTACGACATACAAAGTGACGACAGGGCACACACCTTTTCAATTAATGTATGGCAAGAGGCTGTGGTCCCCGCAGAATACCTAGTTCCAAGTTGCCGAATTGGTGTGGAAAATAGGCTCAACGACACAGAAAGCTTAAGTGAGGTTATTTTAATCAACAAGTTGGATGAACGTCGAGTTTTGGCACAATGGGCCACGAAGGTAATGCAAAAGAGGAAGTACTGACACGATAAACATCTCCGACGAATGGATTTTTGACAAGACCAGTTAGTTTTGAAGTATAACGACCGCAAGAAGAATAAGTTAGGGAAATTTAACGTCAGGTGGTTGGGACCGTTTCGAATACGGGAAATATTCGATAATAGATCTAAAAAACTTGAGAACATGGACGACACAGAAATCAAAGGCACAATAAACTGATCAAAATCTAAAAGTTACAAGGCAAGAGGCTATAGCAATAAATCTAATGGAGTTTGGAAATAACAATGGTGAGTTTGAATTTGAAAGAATGGAAGAACGGAGTGTAACTATGGATACGAACGTGAAGATCGACGAAGTGGTTTTCCCTAGCACAAACTTAGACACTGTTATATGCCTTTATGGGCCACGGGCACTATGGAGAAAAGTTGACAACCAGTGGATGATACATGCCCCTTGTAGAGAACGAATAATTGAAGACAATAACTGGGAACCATGGAAGGACCAAGGTGATAGGAGTACAAAAGAAGATGAGTGGGATGAGTGGATATGAGAATGCAACAAAATACAGGACAAACATGTATTTTTCTTACCAAAGGAAGAAGTAATCCCACCATAAACGAGCTACATAGCCGTCAGCATAATTATAATAGAACGTTTTGGCTATTATGAAGCGATTAAGGAATTCGGTGAAAGAAACCTACTTGAAGGGACAATCCAGAGTGCATCGCTGCTAAGATCACGGATGTGGCGAGTGGTCTATAATCCACGACAAGTAGTAATAGAGGGGAAAACAGTACGATGGCTACAAGAAGTCGAAGAGTTGAACCTATCGATGGAAGGCAATTGTATAAAGGTATGGGCGAATTAGGAATAATAGATCAAATTTTTAAATTAGAGCTCGTTGAGGCATGTTGTTTTAACGACTGTTTTAGAGGTGCATATGAAAATTGCATTTGTTGCCAAATGATGAAAATTAATGTACGGAAGGAAATGCAAAAGAAGAAAACGATGATGAAAAAGAAAATTGGGAAAAATTATGGCAAAAAGCAAAAATCGGAGAAGAGAAAGTTACAGGAAGACGAAAAGAAAAAATAGAATAAAGGAAAATTGAAAAAAAAAGAAAAAAAAAAAGAAAAAAGTAAAGTTTATAAAGGGGTCGTACAACATATTCTGGCCGTACGACTCCCATCCATCCCTCACCGTACGACTGAAGCCTACCTTTTCCCATCGTACGACTTCCAACACTCAAAACCCTGTACGACTCCCTCCAAGACCGTACAACCCCCTCTGCCAGTTACCAAAGTTGTACGATCAACTCTTCCACATTCTAGTTCATACGACTTGCATACTGTAGATTATCATTTTCACTGTGGTGCGATAAATTTCCTGCCATATGGATGCAATCTCCCTTATCGTACGACTCCTTTAATCTGCAAAATTGGGATTGCATGACGCCATCGTCCTGCTAACCCTTGCCTTATGATCTACAAAATAAACGCCGTTCTCTAAAATTGTACACCTCACATCTGCAATCCTCTTTCCTTGTCCTCCGTACAGTTTTTATGGAGATTCTGAACAGATTGGAAGGTAAAAACACTTGTTTTAGAGCTGGTCGTACTGCTACAACAGGGCTGTACCACCTGCAGGAGGACATGAAGGTTGGAAAATGTAAAACACCATTCCTGTACGCCATTCCTTGTACGATTCAACATGGTTGGACTTGTCTTTGCACGCCATTAACTTCCTACTTGACGGCCGTACAATTTCCATCAACATTCGGAGTTAAAGAGTATTTTTGTCATAACATTTTCCAGTGAGAATTAGTTCCGGAACCATCTTGAACAAGCAATAAATTGCCGTGAATTCATTCACAATTTCATTCTGTTGCCCTCTTTTTGAAATTTTACTAAAGCACTTGTGCTTTTGAAAATTTCTCCATTCTTTGCTTGCCACTTCCTTTTCTTCCTTCCCGTGTTGAACTTTACTTGGTCATTTTTTGAGTCGTCGGATATCCTTCGTGTTTTTGAACCAAAGTCAGCGGGTTTAAGAGTTCATGAACCGCCTGACTTCCCGACTTGTCTTTAAGTCTGATGTCTTAAAGTCTTTCCTTGCGTCGGTCTTAGTCATTTGTGTTGAGAAGGCTCTATGTTGTCAGGAGGTCGGGGTTCCGAAATTGCCCGACTTGCCGACTTCGAGTGCTCGTTATTCCTGTGGCGCCTTTTCTAAGCTGGCGTGCGGTACAATGAAATGACACTTGTCATTCTGCATTTAATTTAGAGTACGTGCGAACACATTGGCACATTTTTCAGAGGGAAACTCGAGGCAAAAGTTTATGATTTTCGAGGCTGGATTTGCCGCTAGAATTTAATGTTCTTTATGAACGAGTTTATGAGAAGTGACATGAAGTTCCGATATATTCTCCCATCTCACTGGAGGTTGCATTATTTTGCTAAGGGAATGCGTTGCAGAGTGAAGAACAGCTAATCCACTATGTGCGAGAAATCAACGGGAATTACATGCTTACAGGCTAGCACGAATAGCCGTTTCTACCTCATTTCTTGTTTTCCTCTGCTATAAAAACACAACACTTCTCTCGGGTGGTCGAAACTTTCTATTTTTTTTTCATGTATCTACATAGAGAATTCCCTATAAATGCACTGCATATTCCTGCATTATCTGTGAATGCTTAGGAGTTTCTTGCCGTCTGGTTTCTCAATTTGGTAAAAATGAAGTTCAAATTTCAAGGCCCCTCCAATGGTCCCTGTTGTGGAAAATAGTTTATCTGGTGTAACAGATACTGAATTGGGCCATGTTGATTTTGAGGATTTCTAGAAAAGAATGCCGTTTGAAGGCTGAACTCCCCTGGAAAACAAAATTGTTAGTAGTGGGTTGGACAGAGCCGGAGGCTTTCCACTCGCAACGCATTGTCTTGAATTGGTTGTAGTCTGTGCCAACAATTACTTTCCAGAGTCTCAAGAAATCAGACCCTGAGATGGCTCTGTGGTTGCAAAAATTGACTCTGAATCGGTTGCCCTAGCTTTGAATTTGGAGGAGTATGAAGAAAATGCTGATGTTTCTGTATCTTCTACATGGACATACTATAATGAAAAGGACTGGTGCCAAAATTGTATTGCCAAGACTTGGTTGGAAATCGAGAGGAAAGGGAAGTTGTGGTTCCCTGAAAATCTTAAGGAGTCATTTCAAGGAAGAGATTTCAGACATGATAACTCTGCTAAATTGTGTAGTTGGGAGCCCGAAACCAGACGCTTTCGGTTTTTGGATGTGTAGATTTATTTTGCTAATCTGTGGAGACCATCATATTGACTGGGCCAGAATAATTAGCGAAAGTATGCATGAACAACTGGTAAATTTCCCGCGAGGCGTAAGGTTTCACATGTGTTCCCAGCTGGTTTATGTATTGGCTCATAGAGAGGCTACTTGGCCTGGCCTAAGGATTCAAGGGACTCCTGCTGCCAGTACGCCTGTGTATCAAACCTTTCCTTAGTTAAAGAAGATTGAAGGTATGAAGGATTTCCAGAGGGTGAATGATGCCTTCTCTATGTGGTTGACTAAGAAGATTGATGGCTCACTGGAACAAAGATTCTCTGCTGAAGCGGCCGCATTGGTCATGAATTTTGGAAGTTTTTATATACAGTTTGATCGTTTTTCTTACTTGAGAATTGGGGGTTATGAAAATGCCCTCTTGAAGTTGCCACGGTACTCGTCTGACTATCTTGTGCTTTTGGAGGTATATTGTCAAATGGCGGCTGCAAATACAAGTTACCATGCCATGAAAAAGAAAGGTTAGTCTTTCCCTGTGTCTCTGTCATTTTACTCTTGCAAAAGTAATGATAATGCCAGAAGTGTTTATAAGTTGCTATCTGAGTTTAGCCTCCATAGTTTGTCGGCTCGTGCAGCCTTTGACAGTAAGAATTATGTAAAAGAAAATATGCATGGAGGTGGTTTGTATCTGCACAAACCCCAGCTTGAAGACTTTTGGGAGGATTGTTTGGATGAGAGGGAAGTGCAAAGGAGTTTGATGAGATTAACCATTGACCAGATCCGAGCTTTCGAGTTGAATATTCAAGTTCCTGACATGGTTGATGACAATTCCAGTATTGTAGATGAAGGCTATCATGCTACTTCACTACGGCCTCTACCTCTTGTGAAATGGTTTGAAAAGGAAATCACGGATGTGAATTTTCGTTCTTTCCAAGTAATAAGGACAGAGAAATGGTTGAAGGGAAAGATGAAAGAATGTGCTGGCTCAGTAGTGCCTAGAGAATCAGCCTCTTAGGGTCAAAGTAGATCCCAGATTGCACACTCCCAACGAAGATCATCTAGTATGGACCCAACTCTCCAAAGAGTTGGCTCACAATCGAATGGAGATGGTGATTGGCCCTCTAACGAGGTCATTAAACTAAAGACGGCATGTGAGCAGGATAGTCAACCAGTGAAGAGTAATACCAGATTGGCTGCTTCCTCATCAAAAGCAGATCATGTGCCATTTGTTAATAACCTTGTAAGTGATAGTGACTCATTCATTTTTACTCAATTAGGAGAAGATAGTATGCTGCAATCTCTGCTAAGCGCCTCGAATTCTTCAAATCCAAATGAATCCCCAGAGCAAAGTTCTCCACCTGTGCCTATGGATGGTACTATGAGTGTTGTTAATGCTGCAAATATTAGCTCCCCGTCTTCTTGGTTAAAGAAAGCGATTGAAAAGAAGAGGTATACACCAACAATGGATGACTGTATAGATACTATGGCTAAGTTACTACAGGATACCCCTAAGCCTAAACGTGCTAGGAGGATGTCTAGGATGGTGATTGATCCCGCCTCAGGGAATCAATTTTTGGAAATTGCAGATCCAGTGAGGAATAAGAATGAAGATGAAGTGATCGAAGCTGACTTCAGGATGAGCAGAGTAGATTTGGGACCTTCTACTGCTTAAGGTGATCTCTATGATGTTAAACACTCGGTCAACAATATATCAAAAAGGGTCAAAAGACAGCAAGAAGAGAATTCTAAGTTGCAAGCTCAAGTAAGTTCTTTATCATTAGTTGTTCAATCAATTGTTAAGATAATAACACACTTAGCAAAAGCCCCTCCTGATATGAGTCTGAGTGCCCCTGATCCTAATCTGTTACAACAAATAAAAAGATCATTATCTCTAAGAAATGCTATGGATCAGTGGGTTGAAAGGTCATTTTTTATGGTCTTTTGTTCATCGAGGAGGCAGTTAAGTTGTTTGATTCCATTCATGGAAAAAGAGAAGCTTTAATTGTGGAATTCCAAACGGCTAGGAGTGATCATAACAACCTATCTTTAGCTTCTAAGGAGATACATGAGATGGCCAATATGGATGTTCGTATCCTAGTGGCTGAGAAGATCTTGAATGACCCTGGGGAATTAGACACACATGTATGGGCTGATGTTTCTCGAGTGGAAGTTGTCTTATAATATCTGCTGAGGATGAGATGAGGAAGGCGATTGCAACTTATTTCTCAGAAATGATGAAGATCAAAACCAATTTTGTTGTTATAGAAATCGAAGCTAATTGGTCCGATGATGAAAAGTTGCTAGATGTTAAGGAGATCAAACAGAATTTCAAGAAGTTGGTGGCTGAGGAAATAATGAACTATGATATTATAACAAGGGAATCGCTTGGTAAACTTGCAAGGATGGCGGCCTATATCAAGACTGTTAGGAGCAGATTCGATGATGTGCATCAAAAGGTGGCGGATGCAGATAGAACAATGAGCAAAAGGAAATGTCGGATTAGCATGACTGGTACTCCGTCTGGCATGTCTTTGACACTTGTGATCAACAAGTACAAGGCATACAAGGCGAATCGCTTGGTAAACTTGAAAGGATGCGGGCCTATATCAAGATTGTCAGGAGCGGATTCGATGATGTGCATCAAAAGGTGGCGGATGTAGATAGAACAATGAGCAAAAGGAAATGTCGGATTAGCATGACTGGGACTCTGTTTGGCATGTCTTTGACACTTGTGATCAACAAGTACAAGGCATACAAGGCGAAATTGCAGGCATAGGCATCTCAAACGGCACAAAGTGACACGAGGAATGAAGATGAACAAGCGAGGGAAGAGGAAGCGATAGATGAAGTTGATAATGGAAAAGAGGATGTGGCAATCCTCAATTGATTTTCTTTTCATATGCTTTAGTTACTTTTCAATATTGGCTCAAAAACTATTGGCTTTGGAAGGCCCTTATTATTATTGTTTAAAAACTTCTTTTAATCGTTTGTCTTCAAGAAGCCGTTAGGGTTTAAAGACGGTTATGGTTCGGCTTAGCTATAAATTTGATTAGCTAGTCGATGTATGAATCTTTTGGCAAATTGTGTTTTGGTGATAGATCAATTTTAGTTTTCTGTTCAATTACTTTATATACATGCAATAGAAATCAATGTAGTGGAATTTTGAATGATCGTAAACTTTGTGTTGTGGTTATTTGGATTCATATTCTTCCTATGTTTAATGTGTTGCCGCTGGTGCTAATGATATTTGTGTATTGAGGTGGTTGGATATTTGTAATTCTTGCTCACTGCTGGGAATTGTTTATCTTTTGATACATTGTTCATGGTGGTGATTATGTGGTGTATGGTGTTTGTTTTATCGATTTGTAGATGATTAGTTTGGTGGATGTCTTTGAGCTTCTGATTATTTGGATGTACCCTACCTTTATTGCTTTCTGGTTAAAAGCACCGCCTTTTCCTTGCTTTCTGGTTAAAAGCACCGCCTTTGCCTTGCTTTCTGGTTAAAAGCAATTCTAGTTTTCATTCATAAGAATATCAATCAAAGGTAGTTGCGCCTTGTAAAAGAAGCAGAGAGCCTTTGTAGAATACGAATATAGTAGGCTCAACTATTGTTACATTTGTCATCTGTCCAGGTGAGTATATAGAGTTAGGTGACAAATCTGTTAACCAATAGATTTTTGGTGACTCCACTGGGGACTCTAATGCAGATCTTTTTATATTTTCTAAGTTGCTCTATTGTTAGACTTTATGGTTCTTCGTGGGAGACGTGCACCAGTTTTGCAACCTAACGTAGACTAGCTAGTAGGAGATCAAGAAGATATCATTACCGGTCTTCGACTTGTTGCCTTGCAGTCCAGGAGAACAAACCAACAGTATCATCAAGTTGACGAAGTGCTTGAAGAAGAACTTGGTGAAATCATAAGAGAAAACGCACGTCGTTTTGCTGACGCTCAGGAGATTCTTTATTGAAGGAGTTGTTCCTGTGCCTAGAAGAGAAAGGCCCTTACAAATTCAAGCAGTCCCTGACCATAGACAACAAAATCCCGCTGTCAGACCAAGGAATCAAGTTCATGCGCAGCCAGCTCACCCTCATAATAACCAGTAAGTGGTTTGGCGAGTCTACTTTGTTATTCTTGTTATATGCACGTAGTTGTGAAAGTTGGCTATGAAAAGATATACCCGAGGTGATAGACAAAAGGGTATTGCTGACATTGACTTTGATTTGCTCCAATCTTTAAATTTTGCTCCTTTTCCTCCTACAAGAAGAGTCAAGTCCTTAAGTAGGCCATCTTCCCCTCCATCTACAAGAGATTCTGCCAGTTCCTCGTCAAGTTTTAACCCTTGACGGTACTGTTTTACCACTTCAAGCTAGTTTTCCTCTCCACGTCCCTTTCAATATGGCTCAACCTCCGCCTGTTCCATGGGGAGCTGCTATCGGACCTCTGAGACTTGGGGCTAACTTACATGATTTACCAAGGGGGTCTGGCAAAATCATACCCAAATTTAGGGGTGATGGGAAGGTTTCTCCAGAAGAGCACATAAATGCCTTCTTTGCTGCTTGTTCCATTTTAGGAGTCCAGCATGAAGATGTGTCTGTTAGACTATTTGTTGAGTCTCTCGCTGATGTTGCTTCCAAGTGGTTCTACCACCTCCCTAATGCTTCTATTAGAGTCTGGGCCTCTATGAGACATCAGTTTGAAGATGGGTTTAAGACTACCGATAATGAACATACATTGGTAGCCCAACTCTCCTCAATGAAGAAGGAAGTCCATGAACAGATGAGGGAGTATGTGGCTAAGTTCAACAAACTCACGAACATAATTCCCAATGATGTTATGCCTAGTGATGGGTTGTTGAAGTGTTTATTAATTCACTTCCCCTTGATGTCAGTTACGCAATAAAGAGACAAGGAGCTGCTAACTTAGCTGATGCCCAAACACTGGCCATTGCAGTAGAGGATGACCTAATAACTGCCGGAAAGTGGAAGAAAGAATTGTAAGCAGGCAAACCTTCGGCAGTTAATTCTATCGACCCTGTCATACAAAGACAGACAAATGACATTATCACTTTGAAACGACAGATGCCTAAAGGCCCACAGTAGTCTTCTCAGGGGAATTATAGTAGAACTTTGCCATTACCTGGTTTGACCCAGAGGTTCGCAATTGAAGGGGGACCCTCCAGTAGTAAGAACAATCATATACTGTGTAATTTTCACCTCACTTTTGATCATGATGGAGTATCTTGTTCGGAGATGACGAGATTCATGCAGATGCTCTCTACGAATGAACACGCAGAGGTACCTTTTGTTGAAGAGCCCTTCACGTCCGCTGATGCCAGTGTTAATTTTTTTGAATGAGTCGGATGATGGAAGTGGAGAAGATGTCTAGACTGAAATTGATAATCCCAACTATGCAGTATTTACTAGAGGACAACAAACACAGAAGGAGCAAAATCCACAAGGCCAACCTGGTAGTTCTTCCTCTACCCCTAAGTACATTCTGACGAGACAGAACAATACCAAGAAAATGGAGAATGTCACACCCAAGGTTGCATCTGCCGAGGTACCATCTACTTCTTCCTTTGATGCTCTTTTTTCTAGTTCATTTGATATTGTTGAGTCATGCAAAAATACAAAAATCCAAATTTGACAAGCTGAATACTTAAGGCTTAATCCATCTGAACTAGACAGACTAGTTAGATATGTCAAGCAAGAGCCACCCCCTTCAAGTTGTAATGCCCAAGTGTCTAGTGAGGCTGAAATCCATGCTGGGAAACAAAATTGCTCAAACTCCTGCTCCCAAGACCCTGGCCTTCAAAATCCTTTTGAAAAACCAGAGCCTTTTTATATTTCCTTATATATTGCTGGCTATAAGTTGAGTAATTGTGTCATTGATTCTGGGGCTTCAGAAAATGTGATGCTAGGGCCTTAGGTTTATCTTATACCCCTTCTCATGGTTGATGCTTTTCAATGGACGGTCTCCAGTACCTATCCTAGGTCAAATCAAAGACGGTCAGGTTGCTCTGGCTACCTATCCTAAGAAGAGGGTGAAGTTAACCATATTAGTGGCAGACATACCTGCAACCTATGGGATGCTATTAAGTCACAGCTTTTGTAAAGATTTAGGTGGAGAGATTCAAATGGATTGGTCACATGCCCTGATACCCATAGATGGGAAGAAGGTTCGCCTGAATCTAGAACCCAAGGCCAAGTTTACTATATTGAAGTAGGAGACCCTAGAGCAGATATTCTATATGTAGAAACAGGGCCTGGTACATATATGTGCACATCAACAACTGATGACAATGCAAGTTTGCTTAGTCTTGATTTGGCTAACGAGGTGTGGACATTAGAATTTGATGGTAGCTGTTCTATGGTCGGTTCGGGTGCTGGAGTTGTTCTAATTTCTCCTGATGACTGTAAGTTTCCTTTTGCTTACAAATTGGAATTTGATAATATGAATAATATTGTAGAGTACGAAGCTTTGTTATTGGGACTGGCACTGGCTAAAGAAAAGGGTATTAAACAGCTTCGAGCTAAAGGTGATGCTGAACTGATTGTAAAGCAAGTGAGAAAGTTGTAAGCAGTGAAAAATGGAAGATTGAAGCATTACCGAAATAGAGTCTGGGATTGCATAGAGGACTTTGATGCTTTCTCGATAGAAGCTATACCTAGAGACCAGAACACTCAGGCTGATTCACTAGCTGTGTTTGCCTCTCTCTTGCTGCCTCACCCGGATTTCAAAGATAAACCTTATAGGGTGGAGATAGTTTATAGGCCCAGCGTGCCTGATAACGTTAACCATTGGCAGGTATTTAACAATGACCGGCAAATAATTTCTTTCCTTGAAAAGGCCGAATCTTTTGCCAATGTGTTCTTTGAAGGGAGTTGTGATGAAAACAATGACGCTCTGGAAGGCGAAATGAAATCTCATGATAGCCAAGAATCCAAAGTTATACAATTGAAAGGAAACAAAATTCCCAAAGGTCTAGTCTCATTGGAGGATCTTTTTAATCGACATGATCAGTACTTGAAGCAGAAAAGTAAAGTTTCGATCAGATCTTCAGCTGATTATGATCGGGTGAATATTGGTAAAGAAGATGACCCAAAGATTGTTTGCATTGGGAAGTGTTGCTCTCCAAAGGAAAGAGAGTGTTTAATTTCTTTGCTTGTTCAATATAGAGATGTCTTTGCATGGTGCTATGCTGATCTGAAGAAGTTTAGAGATGGGAAGATGCAGCACCATATTCCTTTGAAACTTGGTGCCTTGCCTTTTAGGCAGAAACAGAGGACTTACAACCCCAACATATCTGAAGCCATTTTTAGTGAAATAGACAAGATGCTGAAGGCAAAAATTATTTACCCCATTCATCACTCTACATGGGGGGCGAACATTGTTCCTGTAAGAAAGAAGAATGGGGAAATAAGGATTTGTGTTGATTCTCGGAATTTGAATCAGGCCTCTTTGAAAGACAACTAGCCTCTGCCTGTCATGGATCACATATTGCAAACAGTATCTGGTTCAGAGATGATGTCAATGCGTGATGGATTTTAAGGATATAATCAGATTGAAGTAGCTCCGGAAGACCAACACAAAATTGCATTCACCACCCCTATTGGTGTTTTTGCTTACAATAGGATGCCATTTGGCCTCATCAATGCAGGGGCCACTTTCCAAAGAGCAATGGACTTAACATTTGGTGATTTGAAAAATAAAATCATTGTCATTTACTTGAATGATCTCACAGTTTTCTCTAAGAAGAGGGCTGATCACTTGCATGATTTGGAGGTAGTTTTATAGCGTTGTAGAGAATACGACATTTCTTTAAACCCTAAGAAATCAATCTTCGCTGTAATTGAAGGGAAGCTCCTAGGTTATAACGTCTCCAAGGATGGGATAAAGATTGATCCTGAAAGGGTCAGGGCAATTCAGCAGTTGAGTTTACCCACAACCAAGAGCAACACGAGATCCTTCTTTGGCCAGGTAAACTTTTTGAGAAGATTTGTTCCTGATTTTGCTGAGTTGACTAGGCACATTGCTGAAATGATGAAAAACCATCCTATTTTCAAATCGAGTGATGAAGGTAAACAAGCATTTGGAGAGATTAAAACAGCCATTGCCAACGCGCCTACATTGGTGCATCCAAATTTTGAAAAAGATTTTATCATCTATTGCTATGTATTAGAGCACACCCTATTAGCCATCTTGTTACAGAAGAATGAACAGGGGATCGAGGCTCCAATTGCCTTCATGAGTGTGTCACTGAAGAAACATGAATTGAAATACTCTGCACTAGAGAAACATGCATATGCGGTGGTGAAAGCTTTAAAAAGCTTTAGGTTTTATATTTTGCATTCACATGCAGTTGTCTATGTTCTGGAATCTGCTGTAAAGAGTATCCTTACACAACAAGAGATTGGGTGTAATAATAAAGGAGCTTGGATAGCCACAGTTCAGGGGTATGATGTTGAAATCAAACCCACTAATCTAGTTAGAGGTAAAGGATTGTGTAAAATGATTGCTGAGAATAAGGTTGGTGAAAATGAGGAGTTGCCTTTAGTTCTTTTCACAAGCACTATTGATGATTGGTTTTCTGATGTTTCCTATTTCCTAACATATGGTGATTGTCCACCTCACCTCTCTGCTAAAGAAAAGAGAAATCTAAAGCTTAAAGCAAACAAGTATGTTCTCTAGGAGGGAAACTTGTATAAAAGGGGAATAGATGGAACATTTATGAGATGTGTAGACAAAGAACAACAGAAGAAATTGCTGGAGACTTTCTATAGCGAAGCTTGTGGGGGACATTTTTCGACATCAGTAACAGCCTTTAAGATATTGAGGCAATGTTTTTACTGGCTTGACATATTTAGAGACGCATACAATTGGGTGTCAAAGTGCGAAAAATGCTTGAAATTTATTGGTATTCCTCAATTAGCAGTGCTGCCCTTGAGACCAGTGGTAATAGATGAACCGTTTCAGCAATGGGGGTTAGATTTCATTGGACCTATTCATCCCAATTCCAGTGCTGGACACTCATATCTTGACAGCTATAGACCACTTTACCCAATGGGTAGAAGTAGTTCCTGTGAAGCATACCACCTTTGAGGTAGTCTGTGCCTTCCTTAAAGAAAACATATTACTCAGGTTTGGTGTGCCTAAAAAGCTTGTAGCTGATAATGCTTCTAGTTTCTCTTCCGCTGAATTCACTCTTTTCTGCTATGATTATGGTATTGGCCTCGCTCATTCATCTGACTATTATCCACAAGGTAACGGGCAGGCTGAACAAGCAATAAAAATCTCATTTCAATTGTTAAGAAGATGGTAGATAAAAATCAAAGGGAATGGCATAAAAGTCTGTATGATGCTCTCTGGGCTGATAGGATAACTTACAAGAGAGCTATTGGTATGTCTCCTTTTCAACTGGTTTATGGAATTGATAGTGCAATTCCCATCCCTCTGGAATTGTTTGCATTAAACCTGTAGAAAGCAATTGAAGATGAGCAGTTTCAATCAGCCTTGGAGAAGAGGATACTGTTTTTTAATCGTTTGGAAGAGCAAAGGGACATTGTTGTGGATAAAATTGATAGACATCGGCAGGCTGTTAAGATCTTTGATAAGAAGGCTAAGCAAAGGAATTTTGTTGTAGGGGATTCTGTACTTTTATGGGACAAGAGAAGAGAGCCAAAGGGGGCTCATAAGAAATTCGATTCTTTATGGAAAGGACCTTTCAAGATCAGAAAAGTCATTGGAGAGAATTCCTTTTTATTGGCATATCCTGATGGAACACCATTGCCTCTTGCCTACAATGGGCAAGATTTGAAGTTATATAACTGGTAACATCTCCGAGTTCTTAGTTTCTTTCCTTGTTTTTCTTGTGTTTTGGTTGTGGTGTTTTTGGTGTGACTCTATTGCCCCTATGGAATAAGGCTTGGTTGCCAAAGTTTGTCTGGATTCTCTGCGTCCTCCTTAGTCCTTGTCCCCAATTAGAGCCTGTTGTTGCCCTATTTTTGAAATTTTACTAAAGCACTCATGCCTTTGAAAATTTCTCCATTCTTTGCTTGCCACTTCCTTTTCTTCCTTCCCGAGTTGAACTTTACTTGGTCATTTTTTGAGTCGTCGGATATCCTTCGTGTTTTTGAACCGAAGTCGGGGGGTTCAAGAGTTCATGAACCACCCGACTTCCCGACTTGTCTTTAAGTCCGATGTCTTGAAGTCTTTCCTTGCGTCGGTCTTAGTCATTTGTGTTGAGAAGGCTCTATGTTGTCAGGAGGTCGGAAGTTCAAAGAACTTCCGAACTCTCAATGTTATGGTTCAAAGGTTCCGAAATTGCCCGACTTGCCGACTTCGAGTGCTCATTCTTGTGGCACCTTTTTTGAGCTGGCATGCGGTACAATGAAATGACACTTGTCATTTTGCATTTAATTTGGAGTACGTGCGAACACATTGGCACATTTTTCGGAGGGAAACTTGAGGCAAAAGTTTATGATTTTTGAGGCTGGATTCGCCGCCAGAATTTAATGTTCTTTATGAATGAGTTTATGAGAAGTGACATGAAGTTTCAATATATTCCCTCATCTCACTCGAAGTTGCATTATTTTGCTAAGGGAATGCGTTGCAGAGTGAAGAACAACTAATCCACTATGTGCGAGATATCAGCAGGAATTACATGCTTACAGGTTAGCATGATTAGCCGTTTCTACCTCATTTCTTGTTTTCCTTTGCTATAAAAACACAACACTTCTCTTGGGTGGTCGAAACATTCTATTTTTTTTTCATGTATCTACATAGAGAATTCCCTATAAATGCACTGCATATTACTGCATTGTCTGTGAATTCTTCGGAGTTTCTGGCCGTTTGGTTTCTCAATTCGGTAAAAATGAAGTTCAAATTTCAAGGGCCCCCAATGGTCCTTGTTGTGGAGAATAATTTATCTGGTGTAAGAGATACTGAATTGGGCCATGTTGATTTTGAGGATTTCTGGAAAAGAATGCAGTCCGAAGGGCAAACTCCCCTGGCAAACAAAATTGTTAGTAGTGGGTTGGACAGAGCCGGAGGCATTCCACTCGCAGTGCGTTGTCCTGAATTGGTTGTAGCCTATGCCAACAATTACTTTCTAGAGTCTCAAGAAATCAGAGCCCGAGATGGCTCTGTGGTTGCAAAAATTGACTTTGAATCGGTTGCCCTAGCTCTGAATTTGGAGTATGAAGAAAATGCTGATGTTTCTGTATCTTCTGCATGGACATACTATAATGAAAAGGATTGGTGCCAAAATTGTATTGCCAAGATTTGGTTGGAAATCGAGAGGAAAGGGAAGTCGCGGCTCCCTGTAAATCTTAAGAGGAGTCATTTCAAGGAAGAGATTTCAGACATGATAACTCTGCTAAATCGTGTAGTTGGGAGCCTGGAATCAGGCACTTTCGCTTTTTGGATGTGTAGATTTATTTTGCTAATCTGTGGAGACCATCATATTGACTGGGCTAGAATAATTAGCGAAAGTATGCATGAACAACTGGTAAATTTCTTGCGAGGCATAAGGTTTCACATGTGTTCCTAGATGGTTTATGTATTGACTCGTAGAGAGGCTACTTGGCCTAGCCTAAGGATTCAAGGGACTCTTGTCACCGGTACGCCTGTGTATCAGACCTTTCCTTAGTTAAATAAGATTGAAGGTATGAAGGATTTCCGGAGGGTGAATGATGCTTTTTCCATGTGGTTGACTAAGAAGATTGATGGCTCATTGGAACGAAGATTCTCTGCTGAAGCGGCCGCATTGGTCATGAATTTTGGAAGTTTTTATATACAGTTTGATCGTTTTTCTCATAGAAGTAAAAATCGCGATTTATTGTAAAAATCGGAAATCGCGGATTTTCCCGATTTTTACCCCACAAAAATGACGATTTTTAAAGAAAATCGTAGTTAACACTGTTCGATCCTATTTAACCTGCAAAATCATAAAAAAAAAGTGGTTTGTATGCCGAAATCGCGTCATTGTGGGTGAAATTACATGTTTTAACATTTTTCTGTGGTCTGCAATTTTTTATTCGTCTCCCTGCCATTTTATAAATCCGTCTAGGGTTTCGCTACCATTTTTAGTTAGTTGATAGGCTTTTATACGTGAGCATTAGAGTGGTCGGAATTGTCTCACGCCATAAAAAAAATCACGCCCCGAAAATTTTCTGAAGTCGTCGTTAATCCTATTAGCGTATTCCTTGAACCTCTGGTGCAGGTGCTAGTTTTAATTCGTAACTTTCTGGTTTCATATTTCCCTTTTAATTTTGTTTAAAAAAACTTTAAGAAAATAGTGAGTTTCTTTATTTTTTATTTTTTATTTTTTTTAAAGTTTTTTTGAGTTTCTTTATTATTATTATTAGTTTTTATAATTATTTTAAAAGAAAATTAAAATGACATTTGGTTAAGTTTCTTTATTATTGTTTTTATTATACATCATAATTAAAATTAAAAATATAATTTGCTTTGATATTTTTATTATTTAAAAGAAAATTTGTTTTAGTTTTTTTAATTATTTTAAAAGAAAATTAAAATGACATTTTGTTAAATATCTTTATTATTATTTTTCTATATTATATATTATAATTAAAATTAAAAATATATAATTATTTTTAATATTTTAAAAATTTGTTTTAAATTTAAATATATATTTTATTTACGTGGAATAAAATTTGCTTTGGTTTTTTTAATTATTTTAAAAGAAAATTAAAATGACATTTTGTTAAGTTTATTTATTATTATTTATATCCATTTCTTATTCGCAACCCCTAAATATCCATAATTTCATATCATATTTATGTATATGATCGGATAATTTTAATATATATTTGTGTATGTCATGACTTACGCAATGAAGCGTAATTCTCATAATTTCCCATCATATTTTATATGTTTGGGACAAATTAGAAATATTTTTTTGTGTTAAATGTAGTCGTGGAATTTAAATTTATTTAGGGTTTTGTGAGTTCCAAATGTTCCATTTGTAGGTTAAGTGTTAGGGTTTTAGGATCTTGCATGTTTCTGATATTATAATGTATGCCTCATCAATGTTATCATATGAATATTTGAAATTTCCTATATTTTTAAATTTTCCCTATTTTTAAATACTCGTCCTTGCCATACCCTAAAAAGTGGCCTAAAAAATCGTCCTAGTCTCGAAAACTTGGTGTAACATAGATTATAATATGTCTAGTAATCATTTTATACACCATGCAATATGCATTGTGCAATGCAATAGATGAACGTAAACGAAAAAAATCTATATTCCACATTCATGGACTAAACTACCATTTTTATTTGCTCTCTATATCTCTATGCTATTAAAATGTGTTTAAATTTAAAATATAGTAGTTTTTTCTTTTTTTTTTTCTAAATTTTTCTACGTGTTTTGAAAATCTGATTTTTTTCCCATTTTTTTCCGATTTTGCTTCCTTGGTTTTTCTTACTCGAGAATTGGGGGTTATGAAAATGCCCGTTGAAGTTGCCACAGTACCCGTATGACTATCTTGTGCTTCTGGAGGTATGTCGTCAAATGGCGGCTGTAAATACAAGGTACCATGCCATGAAAAAGAAAGGTTACTCTTTCTCTGTGTCTCTGTCATTTTATTCTTGCAAAAGTAATGATAACGCCAGAAGTGTTGATAAGTTGCTGTCTGAGTTTAGCCTCCACAGTTTGTCGGCTCGTGCAGCCTTTGACAATAAAAAATATGTAAAAGAAAATATGCATGGAGGAGGTTTGTATCTGCACAAATCCCAGCTTGAAGACTTCTAGGAGGATTGTTTGGATGAGAGGGAAGTGCAGAAGAGTTGGGTGAGATTAACCATTGACCAGATCCGAGCCTTCGAGTTGAATATTCAAGTTCCTGACATGGTTGATGACAATTCTAGTATTGTAGATGAAGGCTATCATGCTGCTTCACTATGGCCTCTACCTCTTGTGAAATGGCCTGAAAAGGAAATCATGGATGTGAATTTTCATTCTTTCCAAGTAATAAGGACAGAGAAATGGTTGAAGGGAATGATGAAAGAATGTGCTTGCTCAGCAGTGCCTTGAGAATCAGCCTCTCAGGGTCAAAACGGATCCCAGATTGCGCACTCCCAACGAAGATCATCTAGTAAGGACCTGTTGATGTGTTTTCCTTGCACATGCAACGCAGAATAAAATACCCACCTACTCTATCCTCTTTTGAACAAAATCACTCAAATGCTAAACCAGGTGATGAAATGAGTGGATTCCAAGGTTCCCTTTAGATCTTTGGTGTAGCGACTTCAGATAGCTTAGTGGTGATGATGCGATGTTTGTTGTTTCTTACAAAGGGACTTATACAAATGTTCAGCAATCAGGGAACTTGTTCTCTCAGACAGAAGGTGGCGTTGCTTCTTCCAAGGTTCTACACTTGATAGCTTACGATATGATGCTGAAGTGCTTGTTCTTAATCCTAACAAAGTATATGAAAAAGTATAAAAGAGAAAGGGTTCAGAAAATTCTAATCTAGATGCAAGTAACTATCATCAGTTCATTGAAACCCCAACCGCACTCTTCTTCGCCATGAGACAACAACTACGCAAAGGTGATGCAATCTTCTAAGGAGAGTGAAAGGTTTTCAAATTACTTATGCACATCCACAAACATGAAGAGGAATAAACATAAGATAATCGAAGTTAGGCTCCGATGAAGTTCAGACTAGCCATGCACTACAACTTGCCATCGACAAATTATAAATGGTATGAACTTATGAAGATTTCAATTATGAACTAACAACAACCACTTCCATAAGCATAAAATGAATGTGCTGAAAAAAGAATCTAAGTTAAACTTATGCTATGAGTGAATACTTATAGAAACCATGCAATAATCCAAAACAATACAAGATCACCATGAAAAACTCAACAATGAACTTGAATCTATTTCGGCAGAGTTTTGGCAACAATTTCTCAAGTCTTCCCCCCGCAAATGAGAGGAGAGGGGGCTTTTATAGCCTCCAAATTACAATCAAGAGCCAAGATTCAATTGAGAGATCAATGGCTCACAATGAGACAACAATGCTCATAAGAAATGGTAAATACATGAGAAGAGGACATGTGTACAATAGCCAACTAGACTCCCACTAAGGAAGCCTTTAGAAGATGCCTTTCTTATCATTCCCCTCTTAGAGAAGATGCATTGAATCTGGACACTATTTCAACAATCTCCTGCATTGGTACACTTGGCAAACTCTGGATGGTGCCTTCAATGATCGCCAACTCACTTGTGCTTGTGGCAAGAGTCTCTTCCCAATTAGCCATCAATGATCGAAACACACCCATGGAAGCATAAAGTGTATGTGCGTCCTCTAGGTGCTCCTCCAAGACGGCATTAGTACTCCTAAAGTAGTGAGCGCACATCTTTTTCCTTAACTCCGCCGCATCTACATCCCCTTTATGATCAAATATCTTCTCAACTGATATGACGACCTTATCATAGGCATCATGGAGCACACCTTTAGCATGAGCAGCTTCACCTTCAATTCCTTCCAAAAGTTGATCTCTTGCATTCAAAGTGCAATACCAAAGGGAGAAATCATATACAGAACCTGGTTCAATCACTTGGCCGTCCTCCAAAGCTTGCCTCGGAGTCTACATCAAAATCTTCAGTTGGGGCATGGTTTCATCCCTGACAACTTTAAACTCGGAGCATGTGTTGCAAATGGCTTGGACTCTCTCATGGAGAGAGGTGACTCTCCTATATGCCTGTACCACCTCCTCAATGAACTCGTTTGCCTTGTCCTTAAAGCCTTCTAGCCACGCCTTTATTGCTTGAAATGTTGCTCTCATATCCTCCAAGTTTGCACTTGACTCGCTTGATAGTAAGGCACATGGTGTAGGAACTCTTTCCTCTTGTCGAATAGGATCCATCAAATGCCGAATGTAGTCCTTCAATTCTTTATTTTCCCTCTTTAATCGATCCTTCTTTTCTTGTTCTCTATCCAGCCTCTCCTTGATGACCTTGACTGATCCTTCTAGCTCCTCTACTTCTTGCTTCTTGGTGGTTTGGCCCAAGTTGTACGTCATCACCTCATAATCCTCAGGACTGATTTCATCTACTGACTTATCCACCTTTGGAATTGCAACTTGCACCTTTCTTGAACCAGAATCTTCTCTAGTGATCTTAGACAGTTTATTTGCCTTCTCCTTTTCTTCCCTTGTTTCAATCCTCTTCAAGAGATCCTCTGAACTAAATATAGGTTCAATATCCAACTCGGGTTTCTTCTATATAGCTTCCCTCAACCATTCAGGCAATGAGGATAGGTCTTCACTAGGGTTTTCATGTTCTTGCATTTCTTGCCGTGTGGGCGACATTTCTTTGCTGATTTCTTCCTGTGGGGGCCCCATGTCTTGGTCCTCTAAGTTATCCTCAATCATAATCATCTCTGGCTCCTTTGGAGGACTAGAAGGAACTACCTCAATGTGCTGCGTATGATAGGTAGACTCTAAAGACTCATTGATGCTTTTTTGATGCTGTGCCTTGGGAGTTACTTGGTCGTCCTTCCTTATTTCATCTCCCGCAACTGATGCCACATTTTGACTTGTGAAAAAATCAACTTCATGCACTGAAGAAGTATCGGCTGAAGGTGTACGAGTCTTGCTCTTCTTTTGTGTTGGCATGTCCTGTGAGCTTTCTTGTTGCCTTTTCCTCTTTGGTTGTGAATCTTTCATGGAGCTATCATTATGGCTTCCTTGCTCACTTTCTTCATCGTCCGACTCATCTGTGGTCTCATCCTCGGACTGTTGTGATCTTATCCTCGGACTGTTGTGATCTTATACCTCCCATCAAATTGTATGACAAGGGTATGTTTTGCTCCTTCAATTTTCTTGTATGAAGATCTGTCCACTTCCTCGTATTGAAGCTTACCCTTCGAATTAGATCATCGTGATTTGTAACTTCTGGCTCAAACCAATTGAGTGGAGGAAGGGGCGTGTGTTATATTTTATGGTACGGCAAGAGAAGACAATTCCCATCATCTTCGATCTGATCAGGAATACTAAATATTTTAGATAATTGCACCATTTCCAAAGAGAACCTTGAAGACCTTCTTTTCCTTATATTGAAATCATTTATTGCATTTGCCCAATGATCTTCTATGTCTACCCTGTGCTTATATTTCTTGCCACAAACCTTCCTAATTGCATGGAATGGGTCGAAATTAGCCCTTGTTGAATTATGAAGTACAAGGTTGTATGCTTGCAGTTCCTCTAAAGACTTCTTCGCCACTTGCAATGATGCACATGACTCTTTCCTAATGCGACCGGAAAAGTAACTCCCGCCTTCTTTTTCTTCTTTTGAATCTTATCATATTCCAATAATTGTCTTGTAACCTCCAACAACACCATTTTATCAGTTGGGTACCTTGGTAGCCAGAAAGGATATGATGAAAAACCTTGTATTCGAAGGTAAGTGAATTTTGGGAACTGAATGAACCACGAACCATATTTGCCTATCAAGTTCATTGCTTCTTGTGACAACCTTTTGTGAGTGCCTCCTTGAAGTGTTCGCACAATATGCATAGAAAAGGCATCGTTGAACCCCCTGAAGTGTGCAACTACGGGTAGCACTGTAGACTTTAACTTGCCTTGTTGCCGACTGTTCCTCTAAAAGTCGAATCCTGGATATCTCTCATTCCTGGCCAACATATAGATGAGGTATGAAGCCATATAGAATGTCTTAGTTGTTTGCACATTACTCAATTGCTCATCGATGTTGTCACTAATCAACCTCGTCAAATCTATCATTTTGGTTCCAGAGGCGATTTCTTCCATGAAATAGAACATCCAATATTCAAAGGTTGAAGCTTGAGGTAAACCCATGATTCTATTCAGAAACACAACCATATCACCATATTCCGGCAAGAAGTCGGATTTGAGAAGTTGCTTCGGCAATTTGGTGGAATGATACTTGGGTTTCACCATCCAACTATCGTTGATGATCTTCTTGAAGTCTTTGGACTCGGATTCATAATGCTTTACTCCTTTCTCCTTGGTGGCATGTAAGGTAGGTTGGTACATTGGGATGCCAAAAGTGTCCGCAATTGCTTCCTTCTAAGATACGCTAACACCTTGCCCTCGGATGTTCTTACTTGTCTTACTTTGGGGTCATAGTGCATAGCACATTCCAACACTAGCTCAGAGCAATGCATTGTAGGTGGGAAACATGCAGCTTGAACCATGCCATTTCAGATCATCCTCTTGGCTATTGCCGAAGCATTGGGTGCATACAATCTTTTCTTGACCTCCTCCAAGTTGATGTGGCCAAAGTTTGTGTCGGTTAGGTTCCTCCATTTTGAAGTGATCTTCGTCTCCGGCAACAATCCTTTGAATTCTCCCCTCATTTGAGCTCTTCTTGAGTTATCACTACCCTTAGCCTTCGTCTCCTCCGTTGACATTTGCCTAGCACATGAAAACACCTCAAGTTAGACAATAAAATAATAATCCTTTCCTTAAATCAAAGGCACATGTCATGAGGGTTTTCTACATCCTAATGCATGTGGGAAATTAACAAGAAGAACAATGCACTCAAGTACACAATCTTACACCTTGATTTGCAAGAAATAACCCTTTAATTTTGACTCAACAAGAATGAAAGATCAAGAACAACAATTGTCATACAAATCCACTTCCAAACTTGAAACTCTTGGTGCAAAATACAATTTCTGCTACAATCTGCTGCAATTTGCTGTATTTATTTGTTTTGAATTGGCATTTTGTGAAATGGATTTGATTTGCCCCTTTATATCACTCCAAATGTCACTTCCAATTGGGTCGGCCTCCTTGGGGAGCAAGTTTTTGATTTAATTTTAATTTTGTTTTTGAAATTTCCTGATTTTTCTCCCTAGGCCGACCTGCATCATGGCTAAGCGCATAAGGTGGAGTGAGGAAATTCTCAATGGGTGGAGCGCATACAAATAGAGCTAAAGAAACTCATTGAAGTGGAGCACCTTTACGATGAAGTAGAGAAACTTTCCTAAGGCAAGCGCATTTGACTTATGATGAAGAAAATCTCTCCAAGGTGGCGCATATAAAGGGTGTTGACGAAACTCATTGAAGTGGCACAAATGCCAAGTATTGGAGAAATACACCTAAGTGAGCGCATAGGCAGCATGCTAAAGAAATTTTTTCATAAGGTGAGCGCATTTGGCAAGTGGTAAAGAGATCCCTCTTCAAGGTGAGTGCAAATGCCATGTGGTGGAGAAATCTCTTCCAAGGTGTGGCGCATTTGGCAAGTGTTGAAGAAATCTCTTCAAGGTGGTGCATTTGAGGAATGATGGAGAGACTTCTTGAAGGGGCGTATATGAATGTTGTTAAGGAAACTCTTGCATAGGAGATGGGTCAAAGAGGTTTTCTTCTAGATGAGCGCACAAGCTGTAGGAGATGAAGAAATTTCCTCCAAGGCACGAATGCACTTTGGGTGTTTGTCAGAGAAGCTTCCTAGGCATGGGCGCATAAGAGGCTTGTTGAAGAAAGTCCTATGATGGGCGCATAAGACGAGGTGAGGAAATTTCTTAATGTGGAGCGCATTTGATAAGTGGTAAAGAAACCTTCTCCAAGGTGGGGCGCATAAGACGAGGTGAGGAAATTTCCTAATGTGGAGTGCATTTGATAAGTGGTAAAGAAACCTTCTCCAAGGTGGGATGCATTTGACAAGGTGTGGGGAAATTTCCTTATGTGAGGGCGCATATGACAAGGGGTGAGGAAATTCCTTCATGGTGAGTGCATTTACCAAGTGGTGAAGAAATTCTGACCTAGGGCGCATATGCCAAGTGCAGAAGAAGTTTCCAAGAGGAGGGCGCTTTTGATGATTGATGGAGAAATTTTCGAAGAGGCCAGGTGCATTTGTCATGTGCAAGAGAAATCTTCTTCAAGGTAAGCGCACTTCATAAGTGTTGAAGAAGTCTCCAGTGAAGGCGCATATAAGGCATGGTGGGGAAATCTTATTGTTGGGCGCGTATGCCATGTGATAGGGAAATGTTCTTGAGGTAGGGCGCATATGCCAAGGGATGGAGAAATGTTCTTATACTTAGCCAAATTTTTGACTTTTCTCCCATTCACACAATGTCTTAGGTCATATTTCCAAGTGATCACTCCATGTTTTTCTCTTTAAAAGGCCAAAATTTGTAGTTGCACTCAGATTGACTCGGACTAGACCAAGATTGCCATGACTCCGCAAACCTAAAGCGAAAAGAGGGGTCCCCATTTGCTCAATAGGGCGATGTGTGATGAGGTCACAACAGGACCCAACTCTCCAAAGAGTTGGCTCACAATCGAATGGAGATCGTGATCGCCCCCCTAATGAGGTCAGTAAACTAAAGACAGCATGTGAGCAGGATAGTCAACCAGTGAAGAGTAATACTAGATTGGCTACTTCCTCATCGAAAGCAGACCATGTGCCATTTGTCAATAACCATGTAAGTGATAGTGACTCATTCATTTTTAGTCAATTAGGAGAAGATAGTATGCTACAATCTCTGCTAAGCGCCCCGAATTCTCCCAATCCAAATGAACCCCCAGAGCAAAATTCTCCACCTGTGCCTATGGATGGTACTATGAGTGTTGTTAATGTTGCAAATATTCCCTCCCCGTCTCCTTCCTGGTTAAAGAACGAGGTTGAAAAGAAGAAGAGGTATACACTGACAGTGGATGCTTGTATTGATACTCTGGCTAAGTTACTATAGGATACCCCTAAGCCTAAACGTGCCAAGAGGATGTCCATGATGGTGACTGATCCCGCCTCAGGAAATCAATTTTTGGAAATTGTAGATCCAGTGGGGAATAAGAATGAAGATGAAGTGACCGAAGCTGACTTCAGGACGAGCATAGTAGATTTGGGACCTTCTACTGCTGAAGGTGATCTCTATCATGTTAAACACTTGGTCAACAATATATCAAAAAGGGTCAAAAGACAGCAAGAAAAGAATTCTAAGTTGCAAGCTCAAGTAAGTTCTATATCATTATTTGTTCAGTCAATTGTTAAGATAATAACACCCTCAGCAGAAGCCCCTCCTGATATGAGTTTGAGTGCCCTTGATCCTAATCTGTTACAACAAATAAAAAGATCATTATCTCTAAGAAATGCTATGGATCAGTTGGTTGAAAAGGTCATTTTTGATGGTCTTTTGTTCATCGAGGAGGCAATTAAGTTGTTTGATTCCATTCATGGAAAAAGAGAAGCTTTAATTGTGGAATTCCAAACGTCTAGGAGTGATCATAACAACCTATCTTTAGCTTCTAAGGAGATACAGGAGATGACCAATATGGATGTTGGTATCCTAGTGGCTGAGAAGATCTTGAATGACCCTAGGGAATTAGACACATGTATGGGCTGATGTAGTCGAATGGAAGTTATGTCTTATAATATCTGCTGAGGATGAGATGAGGAAGGCGATTGCAACTTATTTCTCAGAAATGATGAAGATCAAAACCAATTTTGCTGTTATAGAAATCGAAGCTAATGGGTCCGATGATGAAAAGCTGCTAGATGTTAAGGAGATCAAACATAATTTCAAGAAGTTGGTGGCTGAGGAAATAATGAACTATGATATTATAACAGGGGAATCGTTTGGTAAACTTGCAAGGATGGTGGCCTATATCAAGACTGTCCGGAGCGGATTCGATGATGTGCATCAAAAGGTGGCGGATGTGGATAGAACAGTGAGCAAAAGGAAACGTCGGATTAGCATGACTGGGACTCCGTCTGGCATGTCTTTGACACTTGTGATCAACAAGTACAGGGCATACAAGGCGAAACTGCGGGCACATGCATCTCAAATGGCACAAAGTGAGACGAGGAATGAAGATGAACAAGCGAGGGAAGAGGAAGCGACAGATGAAGTTGATAATGGAGAAGAGGATGTGGCAATCCTCAATTGATTTTCTTTTCATATGCTTTAGTTACTTTTCAATATTTGCCCAAAAACTATTGGCTCTGGAGGGCCCTTATTATTATTGTTTAAAAATTTCTTTTAATCGACTGTCTTCAAGAAGCCGTTAGGGTTTAAAGACGGTTATGGTTCGGCTTAGCTATAAATTTGATTAGCTAGTCGATGTATAAATCTTTTGGCAAACTGTGTTTTGGTGATAGATCAATTTTAGCTTTCTGTTCAATTACTTTATATACATGCAATAGAAATCAATGCAGTGGAATTTTGAATGATCGTAAACTTTGTGTTGTGGTTATTTGGATTCATATTCTTCCTATGTTGAATGTGTTGCCGTTGGTGCTGATGATATTTTCGTATTGAGGTGGTTGGATATCTGTAATTCTTAAACACTGTTGGGAATTGTTTATCTTTTGATACATTGTTCATGGTGGTGATTATGTGGTGTATGGTGTTTGTTTTATCGATTTGTAGATGATTAGTTTGGTGGAAGTCTTTGAGCTTCTGATTATTTGGATGTACCTTACCTTTACTGCTTTCTGGTTAAAAGCACCGCCTTTGCCTTGCTTTCTGGTTAAAAGCAATACTAGTTTTCATTCGTAAGAATATCAATCGAAGGTAGCTGCGCCTTGTAAAAGAAACAGAGAGCCTTTGTAGAATATCAATATAGTAGGCTCAACTGTTGTTACATTTGTCATCTGTCCGGGCAAGAGTATATAGAGTTAGGTGACAAATCTGTTAACCAACACATCCAAGAGTGGGCAGTTCGAAAGTGTAGTTGGGAAAGTGAAGTGCAACAAGTGTGTGCAGTACAACTGATAGTTATAGGAACATGAACAATGGCGGGGAAAATAATTCGGGAAGAATCACCAGCAAAGTTCAGACCGAAGATTGCGATCGATACTAAGGCACAAAAGAAATAACCTATCAAGGGGA
Source organism: Cunninghamia lanceolata (assembly GCA_027924645.1). Lineage (NCBI taxonomy): Eukaryota > Viridiplantae > Streptophyta > Pinopsida > Cupressales > Cupressaceae > Cunninghamia > Cunninghamia lanceolata. The sequence goes on along the minus strand of BSBN01000787.1, from coordinate 2,829,986 downwards.
AAGCAAAAGACAAAAACACGGTGGACTCTTTGTAGTGGGAAAGTCTAATAGCTGTTGAGTGCAGGACTTGGTGGGCAAACCATCCAATGGACCATCCTCTCAAAACAACACTACAAAATGCACGAGTGGACAAAGTGATATAGGCACCATATTTCAATTTCCGTAACTTTGAATCTTATTTGAAAAGCATGGTTGCAAATTACAGCACAGTCTTGTTGTGACCAAATCACACATCGCCCCATTGCAAATGGGGACCCCCCTTTTTTTGAGCACTGATGCTTTGCATGAAGTTTTGATGATGTCTATAGTTTATTGCATGATGAAGTCAGTGGTGTTTGAGTCCTATAGTCCTTTGATGACTTGATCCTGATGTTTGAGATCCTGAAAATGACTAAATCTGGTATCCTGATCCTGAAAATCCTAAAAATTGGCTAAGTCTGAAATCTGGTGGATCCTCAAAAATCTAGAATCTGCATGTTAAATCCGGTGGATCCGAGACCTATCTCAAACATCCTAAAAGGTATATTGAAAAATATTTGAAGTATAAGAAATTCAATATACCTTACCCTGGGGACTTCTGTTTTCTAGGCGCGAATTTGCTTTGGGAAGTTAGGCGTGTTTTCTCATCTCAGCAAACCCATAAGTGCGCCTAAAGTAGAAACCCTGATATGCGCCTTGGCAATATAGTAGATGAATAACCTCAAAATGGCCGCTTAAGGTTCAAGTAGTCTCACAAGGGTGTAATCAAGTGTTGAAGAGCCTTAAAAATATCAAGAATGAGCAAACTTAAGCTAGGCGCCAATTTCCTTTGTGTAACCCTCATTTTGGCGCCTTAACATGAAAGAGATGTTTAAACTAACTCCAAGTTGCGCCTTAGCAAGAAAGAGCATGATATGATATCATTAAGTGGTGCCTAAGTTGAACAAAGCTTCCTTGTCTATATCTAGTACTAGGAATCCATAAACTTGAAGTGTTTTCTCCCTTAAGTGTTAGGCACAATTTCACACTCCAATCATCATCAAATTGCACTTAGAAGAGAAATCAAGTTGGAAATCACCAAATTTGGCTTAGTGAAGGTGCTTGAAGTAATGAAATGCCAATCCAACAATAAGTATCTCTCCTAGAGTTTTTGTTTTATAACTGGAGGTCTCATCTGGAACATGAACTTGCAGTAATGAAGAGTCTTAATCAAATCCAAATAATAAACACTGAGACCAATCCTGATGTATGTTTGAGATCCTGAAAATGACTAAGTCTGGTAGCCTGATATCCTGAAACGCTGAAAAATTGACTAAGTCTGAAATCTGGTGGATCCTCCAAATTCTATAATCTACATGTTATATCCGGTGGATTCGAGACCTATCTCAAACATCCTGAAAGGTATATTGAAAAATATTTAAAGTATAAGTTATACTTAAATATATTTTTCAATATACCTTACCTCGAGGACTTCCACTTCTAGGCGCAAATTTATTCTAAGTAGCTAGGCGCATTTCTTACCTCTGCAAACATCATATTGCGCCTAAGATTGAGACCCAATTATGTGCCTAAGGTAAGAACTCAAATAGGCGCCTAGAGGAGAACAAGCTTCAAAACAACTCAAATAGTGGCGCCTTGAGAGGGATTAACATTTTGATCCTCAACAAGAGTTCTAACTTAGAAAATCTTGCAATAAAGTACCTCAATGAGTTTAGGCGCATTTTACTATTTGTTGAGACATGATATTGCGCCTTGAGAAAGGATGATAGATGTTATCGAAAGAAAGTGGCGCGTTGAAGAATTGAACCCCCCAAGGCACTTTGCAATTGCCTAAAGTGCAAAATTCACTCAAATATGCTAAGGCGCATTTTTCATCTCCCAAGCCTCCTTTGAGCGCCTTAGCATGAAGTGAATGTTTTAAACTATACAAAATTGCGCCTAAAGGAGAACAACCTTCTTCGAAGTTCTTAGGAGTGATTGAAGTTCACAAAATACTTATCAAGTGTTAGGCGCATTTTACCCTTAGTGCAAGTCTATTTTGGCGCCTAGAGAAAAAACATGTTTAAATCTCCAAATCAATAAAAGGTGGTGCCTTGAGAGACCTAGCCTTCCTTAAGAGGTTTGTGAGGTTGATTAAGCTCATAAAATGCTCATCTTGACCTTAGGCGCCACTCTACATTTGGGGGATCCTAATATTGCGCCTTGCAAGAGGACTTAAAACTATGAAATTTGATGTCATTTTGAGGTGAGAAGTCCTCTAAATACTTATTCACTGAGTTAAATCATAAAAATGCCAAAAAATAGGCCAAGTATTCTAGGCGCATTTGCTTGTCTCTCCACACCTCAATGAGTGCCTTGAAGGAGAATGTATGAAGTGACCTTTAGGTAATGAGTGCCTAGATGATAGAAGTCATCCTAGATCATCTCCAAGTGTTAGAAAATATGAAATATCAAGTATGAAGGCATTTATTGCTAGGCGCTAATTTCATCCCAAATCACCTAAGTATGCGCCTAGACTTGAAGAAGGGTTATTTACATGTTTAAAGTGTTTCCTTTGTTATAAAGTGATTAATATTGTTTTTTCTTGTCTTGTAGGAACATCAACAAACCTAAGGAGCAAGCGCTTGGAGTCACCTTCATCCAAGGAGTGAAGTCATTGCAAGAAGAAACATCATGCTAGCCACCCTTGGAGATCACTTCAAGATCATCCTGTTAGAACACTTCATCATCAAGTTGCATCATTGAGAGGAGTGTTGGTGAAGCCAAGGAGTCATCTGAAGGACAAGCACTTGAGTCACCTTCGAGTTGTAGAGGAAACACCACTCTAAAAGGTCATATCAAGTTCAACATTCATCATCAAGTTGCATCATGTTCGAAGACATCCATCCACCATACTTCAAGTTCTTTCATCTTCAAGTCTTTGAGAAGAGTCTCCTACTCAATCAAGCATCATTCTCTACTCTACTTCATGTCATCATCATCATCTACTCTTACATGAAGGAAGTAGCATCATATCTCTAGTCTACTCTTCATGAAGAAGCATCGAAGAAGATCAACATCAACCTACTTACGAGAAGAAGAAGCATTACAGAGTTAGTCAAATGAGCTACAAGCATCATACATATCGTTCTTACAATGAACAAGGCAAGATCAACAAGATACATCTCAAGTGTTAATCATCAAAAGCAATCACATTCGAAGACTTCACACAAGATACAATTTGGGAATATGCCCACAGAGCAAAGTGAATTAACAGTTGAAATCCATAAACATGCTGAGGTGGCATCTACGTGGCAAGTACACATCATCATCCAATCATAAGCAGCCACATCATATGACTGCATTCAATGTATCTTCAATAAGCAAGAAGCCAAAGAGAACGCCTATGTGGAAGATGCTCTAAAAGATTCTATTTCATCCTTATCTTATTGGAAAACGTGCCTTCATTGCCTCTCATATGTACTAAAAATAGCAAGTTGTTGTAACTACTTGTTGAGTTGGCATGCTCCTGGCCCTTGGCTACGTGAATTGATCCTAGCCTTTCATTGTAATATGGATCACTATATAAAGGCCTTGTTGCCTCATTTGTAAAGTCAGTAGTCATTAGAGATTAGAAAGTAGTCAGTAGACATTAGACAAGTAGGAGTAGAGTAGAAGAGACTCGAAATTCTCTGAGAGGACTTGAAGTTGTTGTAAATATTTCTCAAGATTAATGCAAAGACATTGGAGCTTATTTGGTGTTAAGTGTTGTCTTGTGAAGTGACATGGTTTCTTGTATCTTAATGAAGTGGAGAGATGTTTCAAATTAGATTTGAAGTAGATTAGAAGCTCTTTGATGTTATGTATGTTTGTATTGGATATTTGATCAACTCCTAGCTCATGCTTTTAATCTTCATCGCTGGTGAAGTGTTGTGTAAAGCTAGTCTGAGCCTCATTTGCTTAAGTTCGATTGTGGATGTTTGTTTGAGTTGCGCCGTTTAATGGGTGCTTGTATGAGCCTTCATGATATGAAAATCTTCCGCGTACCTTAGGAGATTGCACCAACTTCATGTAGTTGTAGGCATCCTTAGCGAAGTGGAGTTAGGTTAATTCAGGAGTTTGTCTATTCTTATATCATCATCGCTTCATTGATCTTAGATTAGTTTCCCTAAACCTTATCCTTTTTCCCTTTTTTATCATTAGTACATTGTAAATACTTCATCCATTCTGAAAGAAAAAAACAAGCTAAATGAAAGAAGAAGAATCCAATGTAAGTCCCTTTGTGATAATCAGTAAGATCACATGTAATCACTGAGTTAACCCATCATGAGTCATAAATAAGGAACCTTGGAGTTGTCTCGATTGATCACTTTGTTTAGCATTCAAGAGGCTTTATTCAAGAGAGAGTGGGATACTCTAGTGTTTTACTCTATTGTTGACTTGTCTAAAAACAATCATCAACAAGTCCCAACAAATAGTAATAAAATATATGCACACATCGGTCACAATCACCTTTATATCGGAAGATTTTGAATGTGCTTTCGGTATCCCGCGCCATGGATTCTTAGTAACCAAACAAAAAATCTCATCAAATCAGAGAGAAGATACCCTTCAGAAAGTATGCAGGGCCGATCTTAGTGACAAGGAGAAAGCAAATCTTCGGGCCTTAGGCAACAGAGGGTTATGTCGTGACCAGTTGGCCAATGAATGTAGGTGCCTGATGGATGTGATCTGAGCCAGGTTGATGGGAGCCACCCGCTCCTTTGATATTCCACTCTAGATGATTGACTACATGGTCGGCCTGAGTGAGGGGACCATGTATAATTGGGCAACGGTGTTGTTAGAGAGGATACACGAGTTTGTGAAAATGACATACAAGTCTTTTTACATGACACAGTATGCCATAGCCCTTTTCTTGGATGCTATTTATACTCAGGTACCCTCATTGGTAGGAGGTCTGTTTCAATTGGATGAGGAATATGATTCCTCTTGGCCCACAATTTTTCAGATGGACAAACTTACGAGCTCAGGTGCAGGCTAGGAAAGGGGAAGAGCTCAAGGCAACCAACAGGAAGAGGAAAGCGATAGCAATGGAGTTATCTTCAGAGGATTCACATACTGCAGAGACACAGAGCGAGGAAGAGAATTGCATTGAGGTCACCTCATCGGCCTCAGCTACTTTTCCATCGTTGGGTGATATTCCAGTACAGCTGCTAGGTGAGATTTTAGTACCACCGCAAAGTGATATTCCAGCACAACAGAGTGATATTCTAGCACAACAGAGTGATATTCTATTACAACGGAGTGCTATTCCAATGTCGTGGGGTGAGATTAGGGTGCCATTGAGTGATACTCCATCACCCATTCTTGTTGGTGAAATCACTCCAGTTGCTTCTCGATGGTCATTGGAAAGTTCAGCACAGGTAGACAGTTGGTTACAGTTGTTGGGAGCCCCCATTAGGATCACATACTTTCCCTCCCTTGAGCCCTTTTCAGGAACCAGAACAGCACGAGAGTGAGCCAACCATTATCATTCCACCGTCTACCATCCAAGCGCAGGGAGAAAAGATAGCACAGTTAGAGCCAGGTGGTCCCTCGGTTGAGCATGGACCTACAACCAATCTTGTCGGGGTTGAGGGGAATTCTCCAGCAGCAGAGGATTCATCAGCACATTTGGGACTTGGTAGTCCATAGGAGCTGAGCATGCAGTTATTTAATCTTGACTGAGGGGATCCACTCGAGACAGTCTTGAGGTATGTCCAAGACCTCTAACCCATTAGGGAAATCATCAATGAGGTTGCAAACATTACCCGAGGGTTAGACAGTACACATTCTCCATTGGTTCTCCAGGAGGCCCGACGGATTGAGAAGTTTGTGATGGCGGACTGAGAGATAGAATTCACGCGCATTTTCAGATCCAAAGGGTGGCCTAATACATTCAACCTAGAGATGAAAGCTGCTTGGCAGCCGAATAGGATTGTCCCTTTGGCGGTGGGGATGGGCATGTATTGGGTGCATTATACACCATTGAGGCTCATTTCTAGGCACTATTTTATGTACGATAGGTTGAGCTCGAAAAAAGTGTCACGGTGGCAACAAAGATCGAGGAAGCTACTAAAATATCTCAGAAACTCAGAGAGGCCATGGATGAACAAACTATTGAATATCAGCGGCAGCTGGCTCAATAGACTGAATTAACTGAACTAGAGAAGGCTAAGGTAATAGAGAGGGAATATGCATTAGAGGAAAGGGAGAAAGAGTTGGCAATAAAAGAGAAGGAAATGGCTGACCTCCTTAGTGCTCATGAAAAGACCAAGCAGGAATTGGCCGACCTCCTTAGTGCCCACGAGAAGACTAAGAAGCAGCTTGAGGAGGTTGTACACATGGTCAGGGTGACTCGGGAAAGGGAGCTCACAACAACACATCACCTCAAGCAACGTACAAAGGTCGTCTTCCGGCTGCAACATTTGGTTTCCCAGCAACACACATCTACTACTCAGTGTATACACCACTAGGGACGTCGCCTTCCCTTGCTTCTCAATAGAGTCTTATTATGAGTTTTATCTTCTAGGTTTTTGTCGGTCCAGATGACTAAATTGTTTTTGGGGGGGATGGTGTAAGCATGAAATATAGCTTAGTTATAGTTAGTTACTTTTGGTTTGGTCAGTGAGGTTAGTTGTCCTCTTGACAGTTGTGAGTAGTTGGCGACGGTTGGAAGTTTAGAGCAATCATCGGCCACCTTTATATGCTAGTCATGTTATTGTATTCGAGACCACAATTTTGAAGAAGATATTCTTGTACACATTTGTAAGTGCATTATTATGAGAATATAATGATATCATCCTTCCATGAATATTTCATGGGAAATTGTTATGAAGCTCTCATATTTTCTCTATAAGTCTATCCTGTTTACTCTATGTGATTCAAGCCTAGTTAATTAGCCCGTAAACAATGCAAAGGTTGAATGATCTTGTTTATGTTCATTACAACCTTTGCCTCCATCAAAAACAAAATTTGGGCACTGACTTATCTCCCATCACTCTAGAGGAGGTTGATCCACAGTTAGATTGGATTGCCGAGGTTGAGGATCCCGTCTTCAATGATGAGGACCTTGCATGGGTTGATTAGGTGGATTAAGAGGCAGAGGCAATAGCCATGGTAGAGGAGGAGGATAGAGCATGAGTAGACCCCTTGGATATTGGTGTCACTGAGATACAAACATAGCTGCATCATCATCAAGGACCTATCTTAGACGCCCGCACATGACTTGTGATGTTGGGATGAGTGATGCAAGCTCCTTTGAGCCATGGACTTATAGTTTTAGTTTTGATATTTGTTTTGATGCCATGGATTTCATAATCCATGAGTTTTGTATACATTTGACAATATTTATAATTTATACATCTAACAATGTTGTTTCCTTAAGCGAAAATCTGCTTTTATACTCATGTGATCAATGTATACTTGTGTATGTGATCAAAGTAGCTTTTGTTTGATTGGTTTATTGTGTTTTTAAAGTTTATTTATTAAAGGGTGCATGAAACGTGTTTTAAATCCTTGAAAATCTCTATATTTCATGGTTTTTTCAATTTGTCGAGTCTTGGCCAAGTTTCAGCGCCAAGTATGAGTTTGGGTCAAAAATCAGCTTGTTGAGTCTGAGCCGAGTACGAGTTTTGTAACACGATTTGTTATAGGAATTTTTATATTGTTTTGTGATTATGTAGAAATTAGCTATTTTTATATTGCATCGTGATGAAGCAAAGATTCTAATATTGGATTGCTTCATAATGAAGCAAAAATTAGTACTTTTAGCAAAGGTTTACTTGCCCGTTAATATGACAACCCATATTGTAATAAGAACATGACTTTTTGGAATGAAATTATGCCATTTACTCTTAGTTGAAGACTGGTTGTCTTCAAAATTGGGGGTGGCTAATGTTGTGACCAAATCACACATCGCCCCATTGCAAATGGGGACCCCCCCTTTTTTTTTTTTGAGCTCCAATGCTTTGCATGAGATCTTAGATGATGCCTTAGGTTCATTTCCTCTGCCAATCCAATAAGTCTCTCTCCTAGAAGATTTTGCTTTATAACTGGAGGTCTCATCTGGAAAATGAAGAATCTTGATTAAATTCCATCCAGATAATGAACATTGAGATCAATCCTCAAGTATGTTTGAGATCCTGAAAATGACTAAGTTTGGTATCCTGAAATCCTGAAAATCTTGAAAAATTGACTAAGTCTGAAATCTGGTGAATCCTCCAAATTCTAGATTTTGCATGTTAAATCCGATGGATTCGAGACCTATCTTTCAACTTATACTTAAATATATTTTTCAATATACCTTTACCCTCACGACCCTGAAAAACGCCTGACTCTTCCAGAGGATTCAAAAGGTTCATCTAGTGCGACGGGGCATCTAAGTGGCGCAAAACCATGATGAAAAAGGCGCTTTCAATTACAAAACAAGATGACGATTTCCAATCCTTCAACCAATGCGCCCATCTAAAGCGCTAGTTTGGAAACGAAAATTTTTGAAGCCTTCAAAGTGATGCGATTTCCATGCCTTAACCAATGCGCCATATTGATGCGAATTCTAGAGGATCTTTATGCCTTGAACTAAAGCGCCAAAGCATGAGGATTTTCAATGGATGAACTAAAGCGCCAAAGCATGAGGATTTTCAATGGATGAACTAAAGCGCCAAAGCATGAGGATTTTCGATGGATGAAGTGATGCGCCCAAACTAAAGCATAATGGTGAAGGAAAAGGAAGACTTTCAAACATCCATCTAAAGCGCTTGAGTCAAGTAACCAATGCGAAACTCAGAGGAAATCAATACCTCCATCCAATGCGCTAAGGGGAAAGGAAAAATTCTAAGTGTCAAGGTGTAAGTTTTGATGTTTCCAGAGGATTTCAAATCCTTAACCAATGCACAAATCTTAGAAAATCCTAACATCTCAAACCGATGCGCCAAGGGAGATGCTAGAAGAAATCAAAAACTTGATCCAAAGCGCCACTAAATCAGGGTAGTCTAGGCAAAATTCAGAGATTTTCAAGACGAATCCAAAGTATCCAACCACTCCGCCACCTCATGAAGGGAAGAAGAGTCAAGTGTTGGAGGCGTGTAAGGAAGATCTCAATGTATCAATCCAATGCTCCGCTTGAGGATAAGGTAAAGTTTAAAGGTTCATCAAGGCGGAATCAAGAGAATTTACTTACCTCAACCACTAATCCAACGACAAGAAGATCTCTTACACCCTATCCAATGCGCTCAAAAGAAGAGGATTTCGAAACCCTCATCCAACACGCCTAAAGCCTAGAGGTTTATGAAGGGAATATCAAGGTATTTTCAATCACTAACCTCAAGAAGATTCAACACCTTTAATCTAATGCGCTTGAGGAAGAAGGGGTAATAGGTATCAAAATTTCAATCTAGAAGAACTCAGTACCCTCATCCAATGCGCTCGATGTAAGAAGATCTTGAAGACCTCAACCGTTGCCCCACTTTGAAGAGGATTTCAAACTTGCTAACCAATGCGCTAGCCTTTGAGGATGTGAAAGTTTGATCTAAGGTATGCGCCAAAAGTGAGGGAGAGGGTAAGGTTTTAAGGAGGATTCAATGACCCTGATCCAATGCGCTGCCTTGGGATGATGGTGAAATGTAAATTTTGGGAAGAATTTCCAGAGGATCCAAAATCCTCATCAAATGCGACAATGCCTAGAGGATCTCCAACTGCTGATCCAATGCGCCAAGGGTGATGAAGAATATGAACACTTGTCTAGAGGATTCCAAACTCCTTAACCGATGCGCTAGTCCTTATAAGATCTGAAAGTTGATTCAAGGCATTTAAATCAGTAAGAAATCTGAATTATCAACTAGTGCGCCAACTTTATAGAGCATGGTTTTGTTTAAGTAAAATATCTTCTGATCAAGAATTCACTTTCTAGATCCAATGCACTTAAGGTTGGAAAGGTTAGAAATTGATTTATAATGATTATTTTGTGTTGTAAGAAAAAGGATTGATATTGCTTTTTGTTTGTTGCAGGAGCTAAGGGCTGGAATCACCTTCATGCTAAGAGTAAAGTCAACAAGTGGCTGTGTGTAAAGAAGACATCAAGTAGCTGTTCTAAGAAGTCACTTCAAGTACCAACTACTTCATCATCTTCATCAAGGCTTCCTAAGGCATCAATTCTACTTCAAGTTCATCAACCCTCAAGGAAGCATCATTCCAAGAGATCTACATCACTTCAAGTATCATCTGATTTCTTCATCAATCTACTGGAACTCTTCATCAAATGGCATCATGTTCACAGACAAGGCATTCCTACATTATGTTCAAATCTTCAAAGGTTCATCAAACTTCAAAGTCTCCTTGAGAGGTTCATCAAGCTTCAAAGATCATCATGAAGGATTACTTCAACTTCTACATCAAACGAAGGCATTCATCCATCTAAACTTCAAGACTTTACAACTTCAAGTCCAAGAGAGTCTCCTACTCTTACATGAAGGAAGCATCATCATCATCATATCTCTACTCTACTCTCTTCAAGAGAATGCATCCAAAGAAGATCATTCATATCTACATCCTACAAGAAGAAGAAACATTGCAAAGTTAGTCAAGCGAAGCAACAAGTATCATATATCCAGTCTACAAGAAGAACGAATAAGGCAAGATCTATAAGATGTATTCCTAAACATACAAGTTCAAACAATCACATTGAATACATCACATAAAGATGATACAATTTTCAAAGTATGCTGAAGTGACATCTATGTGGCGAGTACACATCATTCAATTTTGATTAGCCGCATTATTTTAATGCATTAAATGTATCATTTAATGAAAGAAGCCAAAGGGATTCCTATGTGGAGGAATATTTTAAATGCTTTCGCCTTACCTTATCACATTGGAAAATGTGCCTTCATTGCCTCTCTCTTTTGTACTAAAAATAGAAAGTTGTTGTAACTACCTGTGAGGTGGCATGATCTAGACCCTTGGCTATCAAATTAATCTAAGCCATTCATTGTATTCTGGACGCTATATAAAGGCCTTGTTGTCTCATTTGTAATTCAGTAGATCATTAGTAGTAGTAGAGAGTAGATTTTAGGAATAGAATAGGAGACTCTCAAAATTCTCTGAGAGGATTGGAAGCTGTTGTAAATATTTCTCAAGGTTAATGCAAAAACATTGGAAGTTTATTTGGTGTTAAGTGTTATCTTGTGGAGTAACTTGGTTTCTTGTACTTCAATGGAATGGAGAGATGTTTCAAGTAGAAAGTAAAATAGACTAGAAGCTCTTTGTTGTAATGTATGTATGTGTTGAATATTTGATCAACTCCTAGCTCATGCTTTTAACATTCATCGCTAATGAATTGTTGTGTAAAGCTAGTCTGAGCTTAATTTGCTTAAGTTCGATTGTGGATGCTTGTTTGAGCTGCGCCGTTCAATGGGTGCTCATATGAGTCTTCATGATTTGAAAACCATTTGCGTAACCTTAGGAGATTGCACCAACTTCATGTAGTTGTAGGCATCCTTGGCGAAGTGAAGTTAGGTTAATCAGGGAGTTTGTCTATTCAATCGTCATCATTGCTTCATTGACCTTAGGTTAGATTCCTAAACCTTTATCTTTTTCTATTTCTTTACCATTGAAACTTTGTACATACATCATCCACACTGAAAGGAGGAACAAGCTAAACATGAATGGAGAAGAGTCCGCGTAAGTCCCTTTGTGTTTAACAGCAAAATCATACTTAGTCACTGAGCTATCTCTTACAAAATCATAAGAAAGGAACCTTGGAGTCATCTTGTTTGATCACATAGTTCAGCATTCGAGAGGCTTTGCTCAAGAGGGAGTCAGATACTTTGTATTTCACTCTAATTGTTGACTTGTCCAAAAACAATCATCAACAGCTAACCTGCAAGCTTGGGCTGTTTATTGGTCATAATCAGAATAGGTGTTCAGGAAATAATTATATTAAACAAGTTTCTCTTAAATCTGTTTCTTTTCATATCCATGTCTTGGAAGTTAAAAAACAGATTTCTCTTCCAGCTTCAGCTTCATTGATAAAAAATAGAGATCGACATCATCTCTAGTTATGGATTCTCTATCAGATTCTCTATTTGCTACACTTAATCCCTCTATCATGTCTTTCTGGTCTTCTACATCCCTATTACAGCCAGTCATAGCTACCATTCATGAAACAATTCGGCATGAAAAAGGTGATCTGTAGTGAGGATTCTTCTCAAGAAAATAACACAGGATGTACAAGAGGATGAACAACGACCAATATGAGGAGCACATAGAGAAATAAAAGAAACTAAATATGTCAGCAGAAGCACTTCTTGACAACAAAAACACATTCTTGATCTGTAGAATGCTAATCTATTTGAATCACACTGAATCTAAGGGCCATGCAGAGTAATATCAGCATTGTCAGTTTGTCAGAACTGCATTTGACAGTCAGACTAAGAAGTGTCTCTGAAGATACCTTGGATATCACAGATCCAGAGAACAAGATCACACACTAGGGCACCAGTTTATTGTCTCTGTCTTGTAGAAGTTAGTCCTCAAGAGAATGCAACTCTATTTTAAACAATTTGTGAATATTATTAGAGGGGATCATAAAAAGTTCTTACAATCAAAAGAACATTGTCTGGTCTAGATGGCAGCTAATTTGAAATAAATCAGATAATGAAATAGAGGGTTGTACTTGTAACTATGAAGGAAGTAAACTATAACTTTGGCCATTGAGGAAAATTAAAAAATAACTGAAAGAATTTCTTAGATATGAATATCAAATATCTGGCTGTATGGGGAATGCTGGAGACTGAAGATCAAAGAAGTGATATATATTCCAAAGAAAAATTCAACACCCAGGCCATTAAGTTGTCAATAGATCACTTGATTTTGATTTTACAAAGGAATGCATGATCTCTGGCATGATATCTTTACATGATTTTACTCTGTTTTCCACATTGATGTTGTTGCATCTTTTGATTATCCTGGCTGTAGATCACTTCAATATTTGTTTATTCTGCTCAAGTGTCCATTGGTGCAATAAAATTTCAAGTTCAAATTAAGAAAATGCATTGCCAGTTTCCCAGTTAGTTTATCTTAGTAGTTATAAAATGGCAACTCTTTTCTTTTAGAAAAGCTCACACAGTAGTTTATGTGGGTTGGTGACGTTTTCTTAGAATGCAACAGCTACTTTCCTATATTGTCTTCTTTTCTGAAATTCTTGGAATGTATACATTGAGATGAATTTTAATTAAGATTGTTTCTCAGGGTCTGAAATCAACTAAACGAGATGCATATGGTCGGCTTGTGTTGGGTGACATTATTACAGCTGTGAATGGGAAGAAAGTCAGCAATGGAAGTGATCTCTATAGAATTCTTGATCAGTGTAAAGTTGGTGATGTGGTGAGTTGAAGAATTACCATTAGTGTGTTTGGACATTTCTTTGTTTTGTTCTACATTTTTCTTCTTTTTTGTACAGGTGAATCAGCATCTTCTGAACCTTGTGCTATTTATGATTTCATTGTATGGTCTTGAAGGACATATTTCTAGACTGTATCAACGTTTCACTTTGGTTTCATTCAAAAAGGATACCGTTTTGGAAGATGTCCTGTTTGTGATGTGCTAATAGGATGAAATACAGATTCATCTACGAAAGCATGACTGCAGGTTGATAACAGTTTGTCTTTACCAAAACAGATCATTTGTCTAAGCTTGAAAAGGCATTCCTTTTTCAGTCCTCTTAACATGCTAGTTGAAAATTTATGTTTATTTGTCAGATTATGCCCTAGGGAGATTTATAAATTATAACCCAATCATTTACTAATGTTTATTCATGGGCACAAGATATGAGCTACAACTATGTTATTGTACAAACATATCAGATTGTGAATGGATAGCTTAGTGAGTGCATTAATAAAGCTTTAAAATTTGATTCCTCAAGTATTGGTGAGGAATAGAGCTGTCTTGAGTCGATTTTATTGATTATACTAACCCAACACACTGTACTATAGTCTACAACCAGGCTGGTTTCAAAACTAAAAGCTTTTGTTAGTTTTTTATTTTACTGTGGTGACGATGCCCAAGATAATGCTATTTGTGAATATTTCACTCAAAATGAAGAGATGGTTATACAGACTTAAATTTTTATTCTTATGTCTGCAATGATACTTAAAACGAATAAAGAACACCATCATAATACTATATCTATGTTAGGATGAATGTTCAATCAGAGATTTCACATGGGGGTTCTTTGGTGTATCGTGAAGAATATTTGACCACTTTTTTTCATTATTTACTTTGTATGATCAGGTAACAGTGGAAGTTTTACGTGGAGACCAAAAAGAGAAAATTTCAGTTACTCTGGAGCCGAAAGTTGAAGAGGTCAAATCTACCTAAAAAGCGGGAAAGTGTTGCTTGTGGGGGCAAACCTTAATGTTTTACTAGTAACTATTTTCAGTATATTATTGTTAATCCATGTAAGGATATGTAAAATTGAGAAACTGTAAATGTGCATTACCTTTTGACATTTGTGTTTCAAACATAATGGACCTTCTAAATCTTGTCAGGTAGAAAAGGGGGATTAGATTCCATATCTCACCACTTTTTCAATATTGACACTAATGATAGACATTTCATCATTTGTACTGAAAGCTGATACATATTTTGTATGCCTCAGATTTTGGTATGAGAAGAATTATTCATGGTAATTTTGTATGCTGAAACTGTTACCAATCAATCTTCTGTTGAAAGTCTCATCCAATCTTTGGTGGCCACTTTTTATGGGTTTCAATTTTTGTTTCTTCCCTTGACCAATGTCACCCCTCCTAATGAAAATATGAATTATAGTATTGTAAAAACATGCCTGAAAATAAGGCAATGCATTCAATCAATGAAAGAAGATAGGATAGAGACTGTCGATTGCTGCAACTCAATGAATGGCACTTTTCTATCATACTCATATGCTATATCAGATGACACATGCTGAATGAGGGAATACAAAGAAGAAATTTGGATGGTCTTTATAACCCTAAACACAAATTGGCTTGAAAATTAGTAGTAGGGACCTCATGAAGGATGAAAGTTAAAACTGGTAAATTTCCTTATGGCAGACAGAGGATGGACAGAAATGAACAAAATGAGAGCATTAAGGACTTAAATAGAAAAGGTGGTTATGGTGAGGACAAAAATACAAAAATGGTCCCAAGTAGCATTGAGAATAGCTTTGGCTACTTTTTTACATCTGTATCAGTTTTCAACTAATTAAACAATGGATGATAGAAAATTTGCTGCAAGTAGATATATGTGGTAGATGTACTTGCCATTATCTGTCATTTTCAGTTATCTTCAAAAGCAAGAGGCATTAATGAAAAGCCTTGTCCATGTCATATAAACAAGTATAAATAAAAGATGAGGCAAAGTTGGTTGATTTCAAAGAGCTGCAATCATCCATGAAATGACCAATCAATTGAACAGTTGACTGACTCTGAATGTGTTCAAAGCATACAAAATTCATTTAATATTTTACGAGAGTTGTATATGGGTGCTAGATGGAGTGCAAGTTGGGGAGATTATTGCTGATGGGTACAAGAATTTCATTCTGGCAAGCTTCCCTTGGGTGTGTGTTTAGTAGAGTCTCAGATCTGGTTACAAGGGTTAACATTTGTCCACGTATCCACACAAATTTTCATTTTGAGAGGCCTCGTGCACTATATGTTACGCAGTTGTTCTGTTGAGATATGATTATGTTAAACAAAATCAAATCAAGACCTTGGTCAATGTATCAAAAGGAAATTTCAATAATTGTAGAACCCACCAAACCATATAAATCTCACCTCTATGAAAATATTTAGTTAAAATGAACTTATATGTAAAAGGATGGTTCCCATCTTTGTTCCCTGCTAGTTACACCCAAGTATAGTCTTTATGGCACTCTAATTTTTTTATTTTAAATAGTTGCCTATTTTGAGGATATCAAATACCTTAGAAGTACGAAATTGAAATAGCTCCTACTAACACTCAACTAGATGAATGAATGAAATATTTTAATGATGTCAATGAGACTAAGCAGTCTAAGGGACCAAGAGCCGCAGTCCTAAGCTATTTTCTAACTCTTTTCGATCTTGAATGTTCTACTATGGATCTTGATAAAAAAAAACTTGTGGTTTTCCTAAGCCTCGCTTCCTAAAATAAAGCAGTAGGTTGTCCACTTTCAAGTTGCTTTCGTATTGGATACGAATATCATTATAGGCTATGAATTCCATGATGAAGTGCCATTTTGTCTCCATTGCCTGTTACTGTAAGTACGAAAAAGGCACACAGGCCAACATGGCAGTTAGAGGATGCTATAGAAGTCCAAATCATGCCCACGAAGGCATGAATTATACTCCTCTTAGCAGTTTCTTTCTTGGTGACATGTTTTCTAATGCTTTTCCCCTGTGATCATACTTCCCCAACTATCAAACTAACTTTCCAAAGTCTTGTGTACCTTCTAGCCACCTGCTTGATCCACTTTGAGTGGTCGCTCAGACAACCTTGCAATTTAAGTGTAGGTTGTTCGAGCGACTTGCTCTGCTAAAAGGTGTGACCCACTTCCCGTAAAGGGTGACCCTGTTGTCTTTTGTCATGCAAGATTTCTTCCAGTTTAACCATTGAGAGTTCTTCCATGCACAACTGAGCCTTGACTTCCCCTAATTAATTCTGAACTCCCAATCACTCTTTTGTTCACACTCAATCAAGCCTTTGTTCACTCTCAATCAATCTTCTGTGATCTCCTCTTCAGTCTCTATTATGTTCCAAATAGAACTAGACCACTCCCTAATCAATTCAAATATCTACCCAATCGCCACCACCTTATATGCGGATTCTAAACCTATAAATACCCCCCTTTTTTATTCATTTGAGGAGGCAAATTCATTATTGCATTCTTGTATTGCTCAAGCTTATGCAAAGTTGCCCCCATTAGCATTCTTATGCTCTATGTAGGACCTTGTGTGCCTTTTTATTTCTGTAATAGCTTCAAAGCTCAAGCCATGTCCATTTTTGTAAAAGCTTCTAAGCTCAATCCATTTCCTTCAAGTCTCCATTTTTATCCATATTGCCAAGTTGTTGCAGAGGACACAATTGCTACAGGACTTCTGAGGACAAAAGCCTAGCACTGGTGCCCTATTTGTACAGGGGTTTTCATGTTTTTAGTAATTAGATCACAAATCTTGCTCTTGAGAAAGTAAATCATTATTTGTCTTTCTCTTGATAGTTAAAACTCATTGCTTTACTAGAGTAGATTTGCTTTTATTGTGCAAAACAATGTTCATTTTTCTTTTCATAGAATTTATTGCCTTCCTAGAATAGATCCATTTTCATTGTTATTAGCGTTTTATTTCGCACCGTTCGATGTGAAAGCAAAACGGACAGATGTGCAGTAGAACCGCTCTTCAAATTTGTAGGGGAAGCTCCCTATAAAATAAAACAAACTTAAAACTATAGAATATGTACAATGCTTTTCAGGGGTTTTTCATACTTATGCTGAATGAAAGGGAAATTTAAGATATTTTTGGGTATGCAGCATATGGAAAGGCTGAGACACACATTCAACAACGAAGCAAAGATCTTATACTTTTTAACTGGAAACAAGGCCTAGGCTACACACTTGCGCTATTTAGCTAAATTCAGAGATTGAGCAGGTCAAGTACACGTGAATCGGATTGAATAACACTTAAACACGAACGCCAAGATTAAATCAAATACAGAAGGGACAAAGCCGCGACTCGTATATTCAACTTTATTTACAACACAAAGTTTGCAAATTCATTAAATGACTTATCCTTGGGCACAGATGACGATATATTTCATTAAACATTTATCGGTGAAAGAGGGCATAATAGATTTTTATCAAACGAACAACAAATTGAACACCAGGTAACTAGCAACTCCAACAAAATGAATGCATGAGAATTGCCATTTTCATTGATTGATCAAACTATAACATTGAATTTTGAATTTTGAACACTTGAACACTGAATACTGAAAAAGCCGATTGTTGAAAAAGCTAACTCCTAAAAAGCTTTGAAAAAAGCTAACTAACAATGAATTTAAATTCTAAAATCTCTATGTCTATTGTGCTTGTGCAAAAGCACTTATTTATACTACTACAAAGCAAACACATGAAAGGGAAAGAAGAGTTTAACTAATACTCTTCACTCTAGGATTGGACTTGCATGCATGCAAGTCTTAAATTTGTAACTAAAACAAATAATAAAAGAATCCTAAAGCCATGCAAAAATTAATTAACTGATTATTGCATGTTTATTACAAAAATAGTTCCATTAATTGCATGATAAAAGCATCGTAATTATAGCCTTTTGAAAATGCATAAGCTTGCATGAAAGAAGAGATTGACCCTTTCAATTGAAGTTTCATTCTCTTTTTTTACTTTTATATTGGCGAAGATGGCGCTCCAAAATGGAAAGCACGACTCCTCAAAGGAGGATGCACTTCCTCACAAGCAGACGTGCCTCTTGCTAGGCATGCGCATCTCTCCATGAGCACGCTTCTCAAGCACGTCCCTCTATCAGTATGCGCGCCATGGATTCCTTCTGAAACTCAAAAACACTTTCTTCTTGAACAAGGTCTTTCAATTTGATGAGCACGTCTATCTTTATGAAAAGGATCGTCTATCTAGATGAAAGCGCGTCTATCATGACCCAGATGTGCCTCTTCTTTGAAGGTGAGTGCTTGCAAATGCCCAAAATGTTTTCTTACTCCCTGGAAAGCGCTTCAAATCCTCAAAATGCGCTTCCCATGTTTTGTGTGCGCCGACTTGACTTCATTTCTTGATTTAGACCGAAGCATGGATTTGGTGCACCTTTGTTGGTGAAAATGTGTTTTTGATAGCTCAGGGGTGTTTTCTTTAAAGCGGACGCTCCTTCTTAAGGATGTGCCTCCAACTCAATGCGCCTACTCTTTGAATTTAGGCGCGTTTTAGCCATAATGGACGTGCTTCCATTTTAATGTCCTCCTTGGCGTGCTCTTCTCTTTTCTTTGATGCTCTTCTTGTAGATGGCGCATGCTTATTCATTTAGGCGCTCTAGCTTTATCCTTGACGTGCTTCTTCATGATCTATTTGAGCGTGTCTCTTTGCAACACGATGCGCCTTTACCTTGTATGCTTAGCACATTCGAAACATGCCTTCCTCTGATCTGATGGCCTTCAACTCCTAGGATGCTCCTTTCCTTATGCAATCGCCCTTCACTTGTTTTAATGGTGACTTGTTTACACAATGCATTTATTTTACTTCATTTGAAGGCATTTAAATTTGACTGAAGCACCTTAATGTAAAGGCACGCTTCTTCATTACTTGGCGTACATGCAATCCTTAGCATGCCTCAAGTCTTTAAGGTGCGCCTCCAATCCTCTTGGTGCGTTTTCCCCCAAGGTGGCGCTCCTCTCCAATTTTTGGCACACTTCCCCCAAGATGGCGTGACTCTCCAATTTCTGGCGTGCTTTTATCTTACTAAATTTTGTTATCTTTGGCGCTCATCATCCTCTTCCAATGCGCCTAACTTGGACTAGGTGTGCCAAATGGACCCTTGGCGCGCATGAGGCATTCCTGGTGTGCCACACTTTCACATGGCACGCTTCTAGTTGTTTCTTCTACTGTGGAGTGCCTTGAGCCTTTGGATATGTGCTTGATCCTCTCATGTGAATGTACTTCCTAATCCCTTGATACAATTTTATTCCTGGTGTGTTTGATGAGTGCTTCCTCCAATCGAGTTTAGTCTTCATATTTGAGAAATTTTCCTTCTTGATGCATTTTGATTGGCCTAGGCGTGCTTTTATGTTCCCTCGGCGTGCCTCCCTGGCTCTAGGCATGCCTCCCTGGCTCCAGGCTATCTTTGGCACTCATCATCCTCTTCCAATGCGCCTAACTTGGACTAGGTGTGCCAAATGGACCCTTGGCGCGCATGAGGCATTCTTGGTGTGCCACACTTTCACATGGCACGCTTCTAGTTGTTTCTTCTACTGTGGAGTGCCTTGAGCCTTTGGATATGTGCCTGATCCTCTCATGTGAATGTACTTCCTAATCCCTTGATACAATTTTATTCCTTGTGTGTTTGATGAGTGCTTCCTCCAATCGAGTTTAGTCTTCATATTTGAGAAATTTTCCTTCTTGATGCATTTTGATTGGCCTAGGCGTGCTTTTATGTTCCCTCGGCGTACCTCCCTGGCTCTAGGCATGCCTCCCTGGCTCCAGGCATGCCTCCTTGGCTCCAGGCGTGCCAAACTGGCTCTAGGTGCGCTTTTACTCTACTGGGTGCGTCCAACTCTCACCAGGCACGCTTTCCTTCTCACTAGCGCATCTTTTGCATTCTTGGCACGCTTTTGCTCCACTTGGTGTTTCTTCTTTTCCAGATGAAGTACCTTTTGTACTCTTGTCGCGCTTTTGAAAGCCTGGGCACATCCAACTCTCACAAGACACACTTTCCTTCTAACTCTTTTATACTTTAGATGACGTGCTTTCTGTTAACCAGGTGTGCTTTTTCTCTCTTAAACACACCTTGAATTCTCCAGGCACGCTTGTCTGACTCTAGGTGTGCCTCCTTGGCTCCAGGTGCACTTTCCTAGCTCCAAGCACACTTTTCTGGCTTCAGGCACACTTTTTGTGTTCTTGGAGTGTTTTGATGATCCTTGGCACACTTTTTGATTCATAGACACGCTTTTTTGCATATCCTTGCCTTGGATTTTCAAAATATTTGTTCTTGGCCCTGCAGGGTTAGTGAAAAATTGGCAACATGTGAATTTTTTTTGGATGGGTACAACAATTGAGTTTAGAATAATTGCAATTTTAGTAGTTTACAATTAAATCAAAACATAAAAACACAAAAACATAGATTATATTGCATTAGGAAAAATCATATAGCTGCAATTATTTTTCCTTTCATAGTAATTAACTCATCGTAAAAATTGGGAAAAGAATAAAAAAATTGCTTGCATACATATAGATTAGCTGCATTAGAGATTCATCAAAACAAGGAAACACCAAAAAAAGGAGAACATGTACATCAACACATCACAATCAACCCAACTGCGATCTATGACATTCTGTTTCCTCGTAAACAGAAGAACCCCCCTGTTCTGCCTCCACTCAACTAGCTTCTATCGTGAGAGTGGGTGTGACTGGGCAAGCGTCAACTGCAAGGACACGGTTCATGTGCCATATCAGAGTTTGACTCATGTGCATTGTGTTTGAGTCATTTTGAGCAACACATATTTTGGTAACCTAATGTGAAGGACAAATCTTTTAGGATAAGTCTTGTATTTCCTTTGTTGCTGCTTATTCATCTCTACTTTTTCTCCCCATGCCAGATTCACCAACACATATTTTGGTGAACTTGACATGAAGAGCAAATCCTTTTGGGTGAGCTTTTTGTATTTTTGTCTCATTTCCATTACATCTCTTCCATTTCACTTTCATCTTCTTCTCTTTCCATTGCATTTATTCCACAGTGTTTATGAGACCCTCAACTATGATGGAATTGGACAAAACTCAAGGGAGCATTCCCTCAAATGAACCAATTACACC
Source organism: Cunninghamia lanceolata (assembly GCA_027924645.1). NCBI lineage: Eukaryota > Viridiplantae > Streptophyta > Pinopsida > Cupressales > Cupressaceae > Cunninghamia > Cunninghamia lanceolata. The sequence continues at coordinate 2,808,430 of BSBN01000787.1, read as the reverse complement.
TCCATTCAACAAATACATGCTGCTAGATCCTTTAGCACCCATCTCCAACCGTTTTGACTTCAAGGACTCTGACTATGACAATGACAAACAAGAACCTCATTGCTCCTTAACATTTGACAATCCCACATGGGAGCAAGACTTAGTAATGCGACCTAGTCATTCCAACCCAGGCAAAGCACGTCGAGTGCCCATATAGTTTGAAATATATGAAGCAGACCATCCTACAACAAGTTACATTGAAATGAACACCCAACTAGACAACGAAGTGATTCGTCTAGAAAGACATTTACAAGAAGCTAGGAAGCTCAAGAAGCTTTGCATGTTGCACGCCAAGATGAACACTTAGAAAACATCTTAGCAAAACAAACAAATGAAGAAAATCAACAAGAAAACCCACCTCAAGGTGGAGAAGTTCAAAGAACAGAGGTTGCAACCCTTGCAAATCTTATAGCCACCTTGGTCTAACAGATTAGGACGCTAGAAGTTGGAGGAGTGGAACAACCACCTCAAAAAAAACCAAACAAAGAACTAGAGCACGAATGGATCCACTTAGTGCTAGAGCTGAACAAAACCTAGGGACAACTCAAACCCCCCATACTTGAACTTCTATTCACACAATGCTAGCAATGACATAGGTGCAAAAACTACAGTGACCTAGTGGAGTCTATCCAATGCAAAATTATCAGTCTCCTCAAACATACCAACAAATGCAATCAATATATCCAACGATGCTTGGATATTAGATGAACATTCAACACCAACAAGTCCCATCCATGGGGCTCATGTTTTCAACACTAATATCTTAAAGCACATTCTTTGGAATCTACCTAGAATACCTAAAGGAACCTCTAGATCATAACATTCACAACGTTTTATTGTCATGTCCTCTCCTAGATATACCAAAATTTAGAGAGGAGGGAGACCCAAAGTCGCATATCAAGGCCTACACCATAACTGTAAAGGAACTCCTCCCTTGGGATGGAGCTGTGGAGAAAATTTTCCCTAAGACCCTCGAAGGAATCGCCTTAGATTGGTACTATTACCTCCTAGAGGCTTCAATACATTGCTTTTGTCATCTCATTGGTGAGTTTGTGATGACATTTGACATGAACAAACTAATTAAAATAGGGATATGAGTGCTCCTGATGATGAAATAAGATGCAAATGAATCGGTGGCACACTTTGTCACACAGTGGAGGCAAGTCTTTTCATCAACCAACACCTCGAATATGGATCATAGAGAATTATGTGATATATTTTTGCACGCCCTTAACAGAAATATCAAGGAGGAAGTGCAAAAATTGCCATATTGATCTTTTGAAGAAACACTAGAGAGCGCATTAAGAATAGATCAAGCTACAATTAATAACAGACGAAGAACATATGGTATAAATGAACAATTAGTGACTCAAATGGGCTATAATAACAAAAACAATCCTTTTGCAATCAAAATCATGAAAAATAACCAAAATGCAACTACAGATGGGGTAATTGATATACCCCCATTGAGGAATAATCCTAACAAGTGATATAATAATAAAAGAGATTATTTCCCTCGAAATGTCAATTCCATAGATTACCCTTGAAACACCAATTACTACCAAAGGGATAATCAACAATCAAGGAATCTAAATTGGAATGAAAACATATGAGTCGTATCGTCAACCATTTGAATACAATCAATATTGCTCCTTCCATAGGATGAGAGGACATGGTACCAAATCATGTAATGAGTATAATAGGCTCATAGCAAGATTACCAAAAGATCAACAATGCTTATTCATTGAAATGTTCCTCAACTCATAGGAAGTGACAGAAATTAATGGTAACAATGGTAGGCAAACGTCCATCACACCCCAGAACATAGACACGAAGATTTTTCAAGATCCCTTCCTTGCCCATCGTAGTGGTGAGACAAACCATCAAAATCCAATAAAATATAATGTAAATAAACTATTGAAACCAAAATATTTCACTAGCTATTGCAAAAACATTAAAATAGCATACCTCTATTTAATGATTTAGCTATACAAAATGCTATAGGGCTCACAAAAACTTTTGTAGTAGCTTGATGGAAAGATGAATTTATGTATAAATGATCCAATCACTAAGATGCACTTACTCCTTCATGGATTCAAGCTCAAAAAAAGCTCTCAAGTTGAAAGTTTGTGATATTATGAGCCCCTTTTAATGAGTTTTTAGAGGGAATTTGGCTTGGAAATGTAGTAGGCCTTGTTGGTGGTAGTTAGATAAGTTTTTTATGAAAATTTGAATGTTATTCAATGTGAGGAATCAACTACAATCCATTCGCTCACCATGAGGGAGAAGTCTCAAAGTTCAAAATGAATTAGTTTCTTAGGACCACTTGGGAGAAAGGTTTGCCTTCTAGGGGTGGTGTTCCCTAAGCTCTAAAGGATTTGATGGTTGAGATCTTAGGAGCTTGTGGGTGTTTATTGCATTAGGATTAAGATGAAGGATTTCATTAAATAGTTTGATTAAAGGGATAAAAGGTGGTAAGGTGAAGGCATAATGGGTCATGCAAAGGGGAAAGACACCTAGGACTAGAGATAAAAATACAACAAATACTAAATAAAAATGGTAAAATCATGAAAGGTGTCACAACCCTTATTTTTCCTAATATTTAATTTCAATTTTAAATAATATTATTAAATATTATTGGGATTAATTAATTGACTTGGTGGCAGGAATGACACTCTCGCCAAAGAGAAAATATCATCATGGAGGGGGCGTCTAGCCGATTGACAATGAATTGCGCCTACACACACCACATAGATTTTATATAGATTAAATATTTGCATTTATTTTGAATAATAAATTTGAATCTTAGACTAAACTAGATAGTCGTAAGTAAATTTATGAATTGCTATATTACATTTAAAATAAATATTTTAGATGATAGACTTTTGAAAATATCTAGTTGCAATATATATATTGCATTATTTTGAATTATTATTTTAAGATATTTTAAATATCTTTTAAAAAGATACTTTTGTGGGTGCGTAAGTGGATTCTATTTTAGGCCAAGGTGGAGGTGACAGTTTATTGAGGGAATCTTTGATTTTTATTGTCTTTTGTATTTTGTGACTGGGAGTTATGGAAATTTATTGTATTTACTATTTTATTTTTGAGCGTATAGAAGCTATGTGAGTGAAATCTTTTAAATAGGGAAGGAAAATGGAAAGCTAGACATGCAAGCAAAGAGAGAAGAATTAGGTTCCTGAAAAAGCAAACAGTGGAAAAAGCAGGAAGAGGAAAAAGACAGATTTGGGTTAGAGGAGACTTGGAAAATAGCTCAGGAATAACAGGGTATGAAAATGTTTGTGATTTTTGCTGTGTTGCAGAGAAATGTAATTTTTTATTGTTTTTTCAAAATAGACCTCCAACTGATATAGTTTATTAATCTGAATTTAAGTTTCTGGAATTGTAATCATGTAGCCATTATCTGTAACATGCTATACTCCTTTGTATATTTTGTGATATCCCTGAACACAAAGACAAATTCTTTACATCTGTAACATGCTATACTCCTCTGTATATTTTGTGATATCCCTGAACACAAAGACAAATTCTTCAGACCAACAGATTTTAATCTGCACTTGTCATTGTTAACCTTTCTGATAGTCACGGGCCCGATGTCATTTCTTGTCATTTTACTTTAATTTAGCAAAGACTTGCTGTGTCTTGTTTTCCTAAGACTATATTCTTTCATCCTCACCATGATTATATGTTAGAGGAAACTCCCTTGATCTATTTAGAAAGCAAATGATCTCGAGAACGGGAAGATGTTCATATCGTAAACTACAATTCCTTTTTGATACCTTGTATGCTATTGTATGTGCATAAGCTTTATAGGGGAGGCTTTATGAGATTTTTAACATGGCATACCTGAGATTTTAGGGCCATGTATGGAATGATGTATAATATCTCGACTTGAATGAATCAATCCATTAACTATCTATCAAATATATTACCAAAATGCATCCATTCATCATGTATATGCTCGTAATATGAAAATTAGACTTTTTTCTTGCACAATGATATAGGCATAAGCACAGTTATAAACGCTTAATTGAATAGTAAATGTTTATTGTATTAAACATTCGGAATCAATGCATATTAATAGACTAAATGTTAATGAGGAAAGATGTGTAATTTATATCTTCAATTATCCTATATAATTTGGGGTATATGTTATCTCATAATTGGTAGCAGGGGACTAATCAAATTATGACAACCTTCCTACCTAGATTAATCTATCAGACCCTTCCTAATGAATTCATTGCGTTTGTTTAGTACTGGGAGTGGTTAAATTATGCTTGCATTTGATAGTGTGGTATAGATCAATACTGGTTAATTTGTCCTTTTGTTCACTATATGCGAGGGGATTGAAAAACTATAGCTTGTGCTTTTAGTTGGCTAAAAAAAATAGTATTTATCTCATCCTTGTATGCAAAATGTGTTCATGCATTTATTGAAAGGTCGTGAATCCTTGTAAATGTTGAGGTAGTTAGACCTTAAGTCTTTTGATTCCTCATAGTAAGAAGTGAAATTGTGAATTTGAATTCCTTGAATAGGAAGGTGTCTATATTATATGAATAGCATCTTTGATGGAAGTACAATGGAATTACATTGAGAAAAAAGGACTATGAGATTGTTTGTTTAAGACTTGTTTTCTGGATTGTTATATTTTCTTTTTGTTAGAGAATGATTATTGTTGATCGCATCGTTGGATGATGTATGGTTAATTACAATTGCATGGTGCATTTTCTACTTCTGTTAATTTTTGCAAGTAGATTTAGAGAAAGAGCTTGGATGGGTGCCGAATATGGGGTAACAGAGAAGGGTAGGTCTGTGTTCCTCCAACCTATCTGTTGTTAACGATGTAAAAGATGCTTTGGCCAAATCTTTTGTAAATCAAATTAAGTATTTGTATTGATTTGATTTAATTACTCTCTGCCATATCATGATATATGTTCATTTGCAATTGTTTTTCTATTGTTAAATGTTAGAGATATCATGCTACACCAGATTCCTTCACACATTCTGACTTTAGTTTGCTAGACCTCTTGCGAAGGGTCGGGCTGCTCCTATTTTGGAGTAAGACTAGGGAGGCGTAAGCCTTGTGGCTAGGCGGTAAATCGCCTCGATGATGCTCTCTCTCCACCAGGTTGAATGGTGATATTGTATGGTGTAACTCATTGTGGTATAATGTAATAAAGGACATAGTCCTATTTGTACTCTAAGCTAATGTCGAGTAGCTTCTGTAATATTCTTTTATTTGAATATACATATTGAGAAAATAGGCATTTGATTCATGAATTATGTTTATATGGAATAAATTTTAATTTGTTCCCTTTTAGGCATTATTTTATTTGAATAATATTATTTTATTCTGGTTTAATGGAGTGGTCTTTACATGTGGTATTAGAACATACCGGGTTCAACACTCGGGCCTCGAGTCTTCTACGCTTAAGGTTGCATTGTATTAATGCGAAATTGTTAGATGGCCTAATTGTATAGGTGCATCAAATGATTTGAATATCCTAGTTTTGGGGTCAAAGATTTCTTAGATGAATTGGAATCTTGGATGGTTCAGTTTAGAACCTAGCAAACGAATAGACTTTGTTTGATTGATTTTTAGAGTGCTCTAGGTTCAGTCCCAGGACCTCGAGTCTTTTTGCTTATACTTGAGAAAAAGCATTAAATTTTGATGGAAGCTAAGAAGGATAATCATGATGATAAAGAAATCCAAGTTGGAAGTTAATGGTGTTAGAATTGAGATTGAACTAAGAATTTTGAGTGGATTGCTCAACTACTGGAGATGGAGTGGAAGTATGGTGAAATGTTGAGTTGACAGATCTCTCTAAAGGTGTGAAAGAAGAATGGTCTGAATTCTTGGAGAAAAAGAAAGACAAGGGTAAGATGATTTAAATCAACCTTGTGGAACGTAAGATAAGTTTCTTAAGTGTCTTTTCTCGACGACGTAGAATTAGGAGTTGATTGGACGAGTCTTCTCCTTTTGTCTTATAGATAAGGAAGAAAATCTTGATGTTTATGTTATTTAGGATATTATGAAATCATGTATGATGTGATTGCTTTCTTACTCTATGTGAGTGATTCACTTTGTGTATTCTTACTTTATGCTAGTAATGCATTTTATGTAATGATGGTTCATGTGTTTGATGTGAGTGGAATTGTTGAAGTAGACCTATTAGTTGGCATGTTATACATGTATCATGTCTAGAAATATGGAATTATTTGACGTGAATGAGATTAATGATCATCTCTTTCTAGGTTCAATAATTGAGTACCTTTATACGAAAGGATATTCAAAATTTTCTTACAAATGTTCTAACAACTTGTGCAAGTGTATGACTATTAGACACATGGACTTTATTGTTTGAGCAACAGGTACTTGGAGTAAATCAACATCCTTGTTAGGTGGACAGGTTGTAACATTAAGGCAAAACAAGGTTGGAAAGGTATGGAACTTTCTTATGAGTTCAGTATGCACTTAATTTGATTTGATTTTTTTAAATCATCGGGATGATGATTCTTCCAAGAGGGGAAGGATGTCACAACCCTTATTTTTCCTAATATTTAATCTGAATTTTAAATAATATTATTAAATATTATTATTAAATATTATTGGGATTAATTAATTGACTTGATGGCAGGAATGACGCTCTCTTGATGGAGAGAGTATCATCAAGGAGGGGGCATCTAGCCGATTGACGATGAATTACGTTGAAGGGATCTCTGCACACACCACATAGATTTTATATAGATTAAATATTTGCATTTATTTTATATAATTAATTTGAAGGTTAGACTAAACTAGATAGTTGTAAATAAATTTATGAATTGTTGTATTACATTCAGAATAATTCTTTTAGATGAAAGACTTTTTTTTTGTAGTAATAATAGTTTAAACTTTTAGATACAACATTAATTTGTACAGGTGTGGGGTACAACTGTACCCTGTAACAGTTCAACTTTTTAGAGCAAAAAGACTCAAAACAACCCCCAGACTATGGGCAAGAATAGGTATAGTCACTAGAAATAACTTATACAAAAAATATAGTATATGACCATTAGATGTGATGCCCATTTTATGTACAATGAACTTTAGAAGCAACAACTTAGAGATCAATTTGGAAGTTTCTACTTTCATCACTAGACTTTGGGGTTTCTAGTTTCTTGTTGGGCCTTGTGTGCTTTCTCGTTGAGCTCCTTCTGGAATGCATCAAGGGCCTTCATGAACACAGCTAAATTTGGTTGTCCTTCATTCTGGTTAAGTAGCACCACACCATCCTTGAGGAGGTTCAAGAACTTCTTCTTTGAGATCACCATTGTTCCAGTTACCTGCAACACAATGTTAAAGAGTGCGAGTCTTTTGGAAGACTTAGTGAGTATTCTCCAGTTTCCATTAAACCTGTCTTCGTTTCTTGCCCTCCAAATGAACCATAGAATTTTAGTAGATAAGATATACCAGAATAAATGCAACTCTTTTTTAAGCTTAAGTTTATTCCCAAATAAGATTAACATCTACTTGACTTTACCATTCATATCAAAGAAGAAGTGATTGTTACAAAACATATTCCAAACTTCATTTGCAAATAGACAGTAAAAAAAGATGTGAAAAATAGTTTAAGGCACTCTGCAAAATATTATAGATGTCAATATCACCATGGTTTAATTTAAATAGGAGCTTTTGCAACAATAGTAATCATCTAAAACATGATTTTTTAGCATCCACATTATCATGCCAAAGAGAGGTAAAGATTTTAAGCCAAAACTTATCTTCTTTATTAACATGCCAGATATGATTTAGGTAATCTATGGGGGGCTTAGACTTAATAAGCTCTTTATAAATACTTTTGGTTTTGACATCATTCAGGGGGGTATTACCCTGCCAATTGAACTCAATTTGGCTATAGACAATGCCTTTGCTCATTAGATTAAGGGCAAAGTATTTATAGACCTCTTTGAGCACTGAGTAGGTTTTGAAGTTGGAATGGGGTAAGTCGAAGTCCTCTTTAAGTTGGGTCCAATCCATCAACATCCCATCCCTCAGAATGTTGTTGAAAGTCTTAATACTGACTTGGGCCCACTTTTTGGTAGAACACCCCTGAAGGAGGGCTAGTGGTTTCCCATTGTGCTCAAGGTTCCACTAGATGGACTTGCTGGGGTGAAAGAAGTTAGAATTGTGTTCAATGAAGAAAGGGCACTGAACATTAGATTTAATGAGTTCCCATGCTTTCCATATGCTTTTGAAGACAACTAACCCTGCAGGCACAATTTGGTGTTTGGTAATAAGGAGATCACTGAAGGGTAGAGCTTTCCAGGATTTTGCCAACTTGGCCACAACTTGCTCAATGTTATTCCTTATTAGCACTTTCCAAGGCTCATTGCCATTTAGAGCATTTAGTATCCATTTTGCAACAAGTGCTACACCATGCTTCTTTAGGTCTTTCAGTCCTAGACCTCCATGCACCTTATGCAAGCAACACCAATCCCACTTAACAGAGTGAAGTTTTCGTTTCCCTTTCCTATCTGACCAAAGGAAATGCCCGATTCTTTTTTGCACCTCCATCACTTGATAACTACTAAAGAACTAGATAGAAGCAATGTAGACAGTGTAGGAGGACATGATTTTTTGGCACACTTGAAGCCTTCTAGCTAGAGAGAGATAATGTCTATTCTAGTTGTCAAGTTTCTTATCTATTTTGCCTTTGACCCAGAGCCACATTTCCTTGAGGTTGGAGCAGACTGAGAATGGAATCCTGAGGTACCTTACTTGCTTGTGGGGTCCATCCCATTGAAAGTCAAGCTTCTTTAGCCAATTAGGAGGGGCCTCAGACCAACCGAGCATTGTAGATTTCAATTTAGAGATTTTTGCACTTGAGGCCAAACAAAATAAGTTAAGCTTGATCATTAAGTTGTCCAAGTTCTCTTCCTCTAGTTCAACAAATAGGGTAGTATCATCAGCTAATTAGATATTGAGTTCATTATGATTAGGTAAGGTTAGGCCCTTGACCCTAGGTGAGTAGGAAACACCACTTAAAAGGTAATGCAAAACATCAGAAGCAATGACAAAGAGGGCAGGGGCTAGGGGGCACCCTTGCCTAATGGATCTTTCAAGGGAGAATGTTTTAGTCTATGAGCCATTTATATCAATTTGGGCAGAAGCATCCTTCAAAAGTGTGTCAACCATACTACAAAAGATTTGTGGAAAACCAAAGGCTTCTAGAGTCATTCTGAGAAATGACTATTCCACTCTATCCTAGGCTTTTTCAAAGTCTAACAACAACATGGATGGGTTTTGGTTACTGTGCCTGGCCCATTCCATTGCCTCCTAGCTAGTAATCAAATTCTCTAAGATGTATCTACCTTTGATGAATCCCGTTTGCATGGTGTTAATGAATTTGGGCAGAATACTAGCAATCCTGTTGGCCATTAATTTGCCAAGATCTTATAGGAGACTTTCAGGAGAGTGATTGGTCTCCAGTTCTTTATCATTGTTTTATCACCCTCTTTGGGAAGGAGTTTGATAATCCCCTTATTTATGTTCTTACCAAGTGAACCCCTTTTTATGGCTTCCATGTAAACCTGATGCAGATCATCACTGATCTAGTTAATAAACTCCTTGTAGAACTCAACAGAGAGACCATTCGGTCTAGGAGATTTGTCATTGCTCATTCTATTAATAGCCTTCTTAATTTCCTCCATGGATATAGGCTTTGCAAGGTCAACAACGTCTTCTTTTGAGATCTTAGTGGGAATTATCTTTTTGACCGTCTCCCTGGCATTAAAGCACTTTCCCCTGTAGCCTTCAGATTGGAAAAGCTCTTTGTAGAAGAGGAGGAATTGTTCCATGATTTCATCTTGGTTGGATACAACATATCCATTGTGGTAGATTTGGTCAATTTGTTCCTTCTTGCCTTTTTCTATAATGTGCCTAAAGAAGAACTCCGAACCCTTGTCACCGCAGTTAAGCCAATTCAGTTTGGCTCTGACTTTAAGGCCTTGGATTCTGTTGGTTTAAAATCTTCTCAAGGATCTTTTGACTCCATTGAGTCTATCATACAGGGACTCATTATGCAGATCCTCTTGGATTTTAGCTTCAGCCTCAAGTAGCTATTCTTGAATATGGGTTTCTTGCTTTCTAAAGTCCATTACCCTTTTCTTACCAATGGTCTAAAACAAGAGCTTCCAACCCTCCACATTTTGATTCCATCTTTCAATAGGGTTAAGTCCTTTAAGCATCTATTTGTTAAGACCTCTTAAGGTGGTAATGGCAACTCTATAATCCTCATCCTTTAGCAACTTGGTGTTGAGGATGAAGTTACCTTTGCCTTTAGGCACTCTCCTTCCAAAACTATTGAGAATAATGCTAGCTTTGATGGGGTGATGGTCTGAAAGACTATAGGGGTAGACCATGACTTTGTTGCCATCTTGAAGGGGATCAAAGGTGAAATAGTCCCTGTTTACATAGAACTTGTCTAGCCTGTAGTATATTCTCTTACCTCCTTTCTGGGCATTGCACCACGTGTACCATATGGATTTGATTTCCTTTTTCAACCCTTCCAAGGGGTCAAAAAGGTTGAGTTTATTCTTCAACCTCATCTAAAAATGTTTCTCGTGGCCCTTCCACTCCAAGTTCAAGCCACCTTTCTTGTCTTCATCATTTTCAACCATGTTAAAGTTCCCACCAATGACCTAAGGGATGTCAGGGAGGTCCAAGAATCATTTCCAAAAAACAATCCTTTCTTTGTAGTCATTGGGAGCATAAATTGAACATACACCAAATCTTGTATCTCCTTTCACAAAGGTGGCCATACAACCCTGTTGCACGGGGAGGTTCCAACCCCAGAGAGGTGTTGGGTCCAATTGTTAGAGATCAAAATGGCCATGCCCCCCTTCCTTTATAATGCTTGGTGGTAACCTGGGTGGAGTTGCCCCAAACAAACTTCAGGTTTGTCTCTAGATTGAAGTCCACTGCCTTAAGCTCCGGAAGGAAGACAAAGTATTTATTTTTTTCCAAATTAAGGAATCTTCTTAAAATGCATTTTCTATCAGGGGATTCCAATCCCTTGACATTCCAGGAGGTGCAATTAAGCATCATCATTCCCTGCTTCATTAAGGGGCTCCTTAGCATTATTAAAAAGTTCAAGTAGTTTCAACCCAAGCCCCTCGTTCTCTAGTCTTTGGGAAGAGGGCATAGGGAGGACAATACTTTTATTGTGTTTTCAAAGTAGACCTCCAAATGATATAGTTTATTAATTTGAAATTAAGTTCTAGAATTGTATTCCTACAACCATTATTTGTAACATGCTATACTCTGTATATTTTATGATATCCCTGAACATAGAGACAATTTCTTTAGACCAACAGATTTTAATCTGCACTTGTCATTGTCAACCTGCATGATAACATTGAAATCTTTCAGTGTTAACCAATGAAGCAATGTGCCTTTGAATACATTTTTGTATATCAGATGTTGCACCTTGGTTTCATCTTTTAACCCTATTTTAAAATTCTTGATTATGGCATTACCTTTATGTGTTCCTATTGCCAAGGTTTTTGAAGTCAAGCAGTTCGCTCTTTGTCTATGCTTCCTTATTTGTTGCATACAATCCATTCTATGCATATCCTACTATCTTAGCATACATTGAGACCACATATCTTTGAGGGATTTTGTCAAAACCGTCTTCGTGCCTTTTCTGAGCCTCCACGGGCATATAATCTTGATGCTTGGCCTAGGCTTTTCTCCTACTGATTTGTTGTTTTGCTTTAAAAAGCTGTCCATTTTAAGTATTTTGCATTATTGTATTCCAAAGATAGCATCTCTTTGGCACATTGTCTGTGCTTCCACATTTTGTATGCATGTCTACCGGAGTCAATACAACTACCACATATGGCAAAAATGTCTCTTCCATTATGTTGTGAAGGATGTGTTATCATGTTGCCTGCATATCACATCCAAATATAGACTTAGGAGTATTTTATAGTGGTGCTTCATTTTGTTTGGGTTTCCAAATGCTATGCAATTTATGCTTCTCTCTCAAACATCTAATGAAAAGTGTGCAAGTGTAGTGAGGTTCAAATAGTTAGGAGTTTAATGAAATATATAGGTATTGAAAAGATCCTTGGATAAAGAAGCTTTTTTGACAAATCCATTATGTATCATGCAACTTAGAAAATAGTTGACATGCCATACTCTTGTTGTATGGGCTTTGCTCAAGCATTTTAGTATCCTAAAATCATTTCATCCTAAATTATGTGACTTGATCTTCTCCTATACAGCTTTCTAATCATTATGCCGAGAGGCATTTCTATATTCACAGCACGAATAGAGAACAAGAGCTGAAAGATTCATAAACAGATTCAGATTCTATGAAATTTTATAAGATTCTATAATAAAAAATAAAAATAAAAATAAGAATAATGTGCATAGTGGGGGCATAAGAATAATAAGAATTCACATAAGAGAAAAAATTATAAATGCATAAGAATAATGAATAATGTGCATAGTGGAGGTTGAAGAGAAAAAAATTATAAATGCATAAGAATAACATGCATAGTGGGTAGCATAAGAATCCACAGGTTGAAGTGAAAAAAATTATAAATACATAAGAATAACGTGCATATTGGGCATAATAATGGACAGCTAAGAATAACCTGCATAGTGAGACATAAGAATGGACAGAAGAGAAAAAAATCTAATACTAATTATAGACACCTGAAAATGGTCACAACCAACTTCATTCACTCACGCATTCAACCCTAATCCACCCGCATCACTTCATCCAATCTGATTATTAATTAAATAATTTTTAATTATTTAATTAATTTATTATGCACCTTTATTATGTCATAAAAATCAATTCTTCTACTATAGTTCAAAAATTAAATATTTTTTACTATAGTTCATCCCAAAATTAAATAAATTATCATATTTATTGAATTCCCTATTTTGTGCACTTTTGATTACTTTTTGTAATCATAATTATTTTCTTCTAATCCATGCGCACATGAATTAATTTTAATTAATTCATCATTACAAACCCCCATGTTTCTAGAAGTCCACTTGTCATCCAATGTACATGTTGGTACATGACAAGTGGGACTTTGGAAGCATGGGCAAATCTTCCAAATTGAGTACATTTGTCCTCTTTCTTCCACCCCACTCCATGTGTCACTATTCCTTCCAATTTAAAATTCCATGTGGCACTATTTGAACACTATTCTTCTAATTTTAAATTCCACTTGTCCTCTCCATGGAATTTAAAATTCCTCACAAAGTCCAAGCTTTACCTTTTCATAAATGAGTCCTTACATGTCATACACCTACTCAATCCTAGCCATCCATCCATTCAAACTTGCAATCTCATCCATTGATCATCCCTTGAATCTTAGGGCAACCTTCTCATCCAATCCAATCATGCCATTTGTCCAATTCTCCTTGCTTGAGGATCCTCAAGCAATCTCAACCATTGATCCTTCAAATTGATCCTAGCCCTCCAATCCCATCTCCAAAAATCTATAAATTGAGGCTTCCACCTCCCATTTGAAACAAGTCATTTTGTGCAATATTATGCTGTCAATTTGAGTGCTCACATCTATAGCTCTTAGTGCAATTCAACATAGTCTAGTTTAGTTTATCAACCATTTAGGACAAATCATCACTAGTTTGCTTAGATAAGGTGCATGTTTTAGTATAAAAGCATAGTAGTGATTTAGTCCAATCTTGCGGTCCCTTGGACTTGAGATTGGGTGCATCCTAGGTGTAATTTGCATCCATTTTAGGTCTCATTTTCATAGGTAGACACTAATCATATATCCTTTTTATATAAAATCCTATATTGAATTCCATGCGAGTATTTTCCATATAATTCTCCTAGACAATTGCAGGTGTTGGGCCAGGCATTTTCATGAGAAAGCAATGGCGGTTATGGAGGAGTTGTAGTGGAAACCCTCTAGGCACAGGCTCACGTCGCACTCACTCAACATTGGAGTGCAAGATGACACGAAGGATGAGGATGCATCCACTTCCCTAGTTTAACATTAACAAAATAAACACCAAGTTTAAATTGAAAAACAAAAAACCTGCAACTTAACTTATTTTAAGGATTTTTCTTGGCCCATTTCGTGGTTGCAAAGGATGAGGTCTAATTCGATTTTGTTGGCTCCAAATTTTAGACAATAACTTCGCATTGATTCAGAGTAGTTTTTTTTAGACATCAGTATATTACCATTTTTTTAAAATCAAGAAGAATGCATTGTAACCCTTGGCAACTTCAAACCTGTACAACAAATTAGCAATATATTTTTCTAATTACAAATGTAATTAGCTAATGGTTAAATTATGATTTATAAAATTAAAATTATAAGAATGAGAAAATCAAGGAAAAAATAACTATTGTTAGACAACTTTTATTATTTTATCTTAGTTTATGATTTTTGAATAGGTAGTGAATTTAGTAAAATCTATATCTGTGTAGTATTAATTATAATTCATTTATTTGTTTTAGCAAGTATAATTTAATTTATATTTTAAGTAATTGCTTTAAAGTTGTTACTAAATTTGAATTTAATTAATTAATTAATTTTATTGATATTTTTTTGGGTAAGTTACCTTGTAAATTAGTAATTAAATAATACTCATAGTGCTTTATATTATGGATTTGATTAATTGTTTTTCTTTTCTTTAATTTTATTTAATTGGTAACTTAAATTAGTAGAATTGGTTTTTTTTTTTTAACTAATCATTTAGTTATTTGAGTAAATGGTATCACCCTATTTATTGAATTTTGTAAAAAATGTCCAATAAATAAAGTTAGTAGTTAAACACAAAGTATAAGGGGTAGGGGCCCTGGCTCGATTGGCTAAGTAATTCCGTTGCCGTAAAGATGGTCACGAGGTCCAGTCTCCCCCCTACCCACCTGATATTGTAGCCGGTTCATAGCTCCGGTCAAAAGCGTTTACCCATGAATAAAAAAAAAGTTAAACACAAAGTATAAGAACACTTAGTTATTAATTTTAAATGGTTAAACCTTGTTAGGACAACTTAGAGGTTTTTTACAACAAACTTAGGTGAAAATTTTACTTAATGTATTATTAAGTATTTTAATCTTTTTTAGTTGTTAGGTTGGTGTCTCTACCCATTTGTACATGGCTTACACATGGGCATTACAATACTAACCATAATTTCTTAAGTATACTATACTTTAAAGAAATATTTATGTGGTTTATAAAATAACACAATTTACTTTCCTAATAAATTGCTAAAGTTTTTGAAATGAATTCATAAAATATGTAAGGTTTCTAAAATTTGTTTATCTTCAAAAAAAAAAAGAGATGACTTACAAAAACTCTTTGAGTTTATTAAAATAACTCATGTGAAATCTCTAAAATATTTTATATTATATTAGAAAAATATACTCATTTGTTTTTATAAATAAAATAAAAATAAATATTTCTTTTATGAAATGCTAACCATAATTTCTTTTATAAATTCTGAGAAGGGTTAGGGATAACAAGGTTAAGGGAAGAGCTTACCTTTTAGTTTTAATTGAAATTAAACAACAAAGATCATTTACATTTATATTTATATGTAGAACTATGGTTAGATTCAGGGTTGGGGTTAGGGTTAGAATTAAGAATAGAATTAGGGTTAAGTAGATCTAGGGGTAGAATTAGGGTTATTGTTAGTGTTATAGTTACAATTTGGGTTCAAATTAGAAATTAGGGCTACAATTAGGGTTAGGGTTCAGGTTGAAGGTAGAATTAGGGTTTGAAATATGGTTAGGATTAGGGTTGGGGATAGAATTAGGGTTAAGGTTAGAGTTAGGGTCAAGGTCCAAGCTAGACTTAGGTTTAGGGTTAGGTTTGAAATTAGAATTAAGGTTAGGGTTAGCTTGAAAATTAGGGTTAAGGCTAAAATTAGAGTTAGAAATAGGGTTATGGTTAGTGTTAAAATTAGAGTTAGGGGTAGGGTTAGAGTTAGAGTTAGGGTTAGGGTTAAAATTAGAGCTATGTTTAAGTTCAGAATAAGTTTTAGGGTTATGGTTAGGTTTAGAATTAGAGTTAGTGTTAGGACTACCATTTGGGTTAGGGTTATAATTAGGGTTTGAATTAGAATTAGGGTGAAGGTTAGAATTAGGGTTAGTGTTAGGGTTAGAGTTTGAATTAGTGTTAGGGTTAGTTAGGGTTAGGGTTAGGGTTAGGATTAGGTTACGACTATAATTAGGGTTAACTTTAGAATTAGAGTTAAGGTTAAGGTTACAATTAGGGTTAACATTATATTAAGGTTAGGGTTAGGATTTGAATTGCGATCACCATTAGGGTTAGGGTTAAAATTAGAGCTATGTTTAGGGTTACAATTAAAAATAGGGTGAGAATTAGAATGAGAATTAGGGTCAAAAGTAGGGTTAGGGTTATAATAAGGTTTAGGGTTAGGGTGAGAATTAGGGTTAGGGTTAGAAATAAGGTTAGGGTTAGGGTTAGGGTTTAAATCAGTGTTAGAATTAAATTTATGGTTAGAATCATGTTTATGGTGAGGGTTAGAATTAGGATTAGTTTTAGGGTTAGAGTTAGGGATAGAATTAGGGTTAGGCTTATAATAACTTGGGTTAGAATTAGGTTTAGAATTAGAGTTAAGGTTAGGGTTAAGTTGAGAATTAGGGTTAGGGATAAAATTAGAGTTAGAAATAAGGTTAGGGTTAGTGTTAGAATTAGGGTTAGATTAAGGGTTATATTTAGGGTTAGGGTTTGAGTTAGAGTTAGAAATAGGGTTACTATTAGAATTAGGGTAAGAATTAGACTTACAATTAGGTTTAGGGTTAGAATTTAGGTTAGTGATAGACATAGGGTTATGAATAGAATTAGCGTAATGGTTAGGGTTAAATTTTGGTTTAGGGTTAGAGTAAGAATCAGGGTTATGACTATAATTAGGGTTAATGTTAGAATTAGGGCTAGGATTAGGGTTAGAATCAAGGTTAGGACTTTAATTAGGGTTAATGTTAGAATTAGAGTTAGGGTTAATTTTACAATCAAAGTTAAGGTTAGGATTAAGGTTTGAATTATGGTTAGGATTAGGGTTAGAGTTAGGGTTAAAATTAGACCTATTTTTAGGGCTAGAAATAAAAATAGTGTGAGAATTAGAATTAGAATTAGGGTCAAAAGTAGGGTTAGGGTTATAATAAGGGTTAGGGTTAGGGTGATAGTTAGGGTTAGGGTTAGAACTAAGTTTAGGGTTTGGGTTAGGGTTAGGGTTTGAATATGTGAGAATTAAATTTATGGTTCTAATGAAGTTTATGGTGAGGGTTAGAACTAGCATGAGTATTATGATTAGAATTAGTTTTAGGGGTAGGGTTATGGTTAAGGTAATGGTTATAGTTAGTGTTAGGGTTAGAATCAGGGTTAGGGTTATAATAAGGGTTAGGTTTAGGTTTAAAAGTAATGTTAGGTTAGATAGAGAATTAGGGTTAGACCTAAATTTAGAGTTAGAATTTAAGTTAGGGTTAATGTTAGAATTAGGGTTAGGGCTACAAGTAGAATCAGGGTTAAGGTTTATGTTATAGTTAGAATTAGAGTTACTATTAGAATTAGGGTAAGAATTAGACTTACAATTAGGGTTAGGGATAGAATTTGGGTTAGTGATAGACTTAGGGTTGTTAGAGTGTAGGGTTTATCCTAACCCACATTTAGGCTTAAGTCACACTTAATGGTTATGTCTAACTTAACCTTGACATTAAAGGTTAAGTTCACTTTTGAGGTTAGTCACTTTTTTGTCTCACCACATGTGCACACACGAGATTAGTCATTTTGACACTCCACCTCATTAGAGGTTGGAGATATTCTCTCCTCACCATATGGGAGGTTGAAGACATTTGTCCATCACCCTCCACTTGTGCACATGTCTGTTAATCACATAGAGGGTTAGTCATTGTTGGTTCTCTCCTTCTCATCTCCTTCTACTTGCCTATATATGCAAGGCTCTTTGTACATTTTCATCAACTCTTGATGTAATCTTTTGATCATACATTTTGGCTTTTATGTGCTTATGCTTTGTGGAAGTTCATCTTAGTTCGTGCTTGCTAATCTTGGCTAATTTTGACAAGGGTTAGGGATAGAATCAAAGTAATGGTTAGGGTTAAATTTAGGCTTAGGGTTAGGGTTATAATTAGGGTTTTAATAATGGTTATGATTATAATTTGAAATAGAGTTATAAGCAAAACCAAACTATAATTCTAAATTTGACCTTCATTTGAACCCTATCTCTAAACCTAATTCTAAAAAGTTGCGCTAACATTACACTTAGCATATTGTATCTTTACAAATAAATTAGGCTTAGGATACAATTAAAAATATCCTTAAGGTTAGTAATACGGTTACTATTCAGGTTAGGGTTAGGGTTTGAATTATAGTTAGGGTTAGAATTAGAGTTAGGGTTAGGGTTAAAATTAGAGCTATTTATAGGGTTACAATTAAAAATAACGTGAGAATTAGAGTCAAAAGTAGGTTTACAGTTATAATGAGGATGGTATGGATGGTAGAAGATTACATACCAGAGGGGGTTTATTCTCATAAATAATATAATTATTGTTCAAATTAGGGTTTGGATTAGGTCAGATTTAGATATATTATTATATTATAATAATACATCTAACATTTATTATATAATATAGTTAGAATTAGGCTTGCTGCTCCGGATGCTACTAGCATATTTATATTTTAAAAAATATATCTAAAGTACGCTGAGAGATATCCTTCTCGAGGTACCTATTTTTTAATCAATTTACCTTACATAGGTGGAAATAGGCGCCTCGAGAAGGATATCTCTTGGCGTACTTTAGATATATTTTTTAAAATATAAATATGCTAGTTGTAATATCTTTCATCCTACACCATTCAATAATGTTATTACGCCGCCTTGCTTAATTCAATATTTAAATTGTATATAACTTAATATCTCGAATTCATCTAAAATTTAAGTTAATGTTCATTTAGGGTTATGCGTGATATTCATGGGCCCGATGTCATTTCTTGTCATTTTTTTACTTCAATTTAGCAAAGACCTAGGGTGCCTTGTTTTCCTAAGACTATATTCTTTCATCCTCACTGTGATTATATGTTAAAGGAAACTCTCTTGATCTATTTAGAAAGAAAATGTTCTCGAGAAGGGGAAGATGTTCATATCGTAAACTACAATTCCTTTTTGATACCTTGTATGTTGTTGTATGTACATAAGCTTTATAGGGGAAGCTTTATGAGATTCTTAACATGGCATGCTTGAGATTTTAGGGCCACAGATGGAATGATGTATAATATCTTGACATGAGTGAATCAATCCATTAACTTGATTTATCCATCAAATGTATTACCAAAATGCATCCTTTAATCATGTATATGCTCGTAATATGAAAATTAGACTTTTTCTATCACAATGATATAGGCACATGCATAGTTATAAATGCTTAATTGAATAGTAAATGTTTAGTGTAGTAAACATTTGGAATCAATGCATATTAATAGACTAAATGTCCATGAGGAAAGGTGTAGATGTATAATTTATATCTTTAAGTTTCCTATATAATTTGGGGTATATGCTATCTCATAATTGGTAGTATAAGACTCTAATCAGATTATGACAACCTTCCTACCTAGATTAATTTATCAAACCCTTCCTAATGAATTCATTGTGTTTGTTTAGTATTGGGAATGGTTAAATTATGCTTGCATTTGATAGTGTGGTATAGATCAATATTGGTTAATTTGTCCTTTTGTTCACTTTTTGCATATGCAAGGGAATTGACAAACTATAGCTTGTGCTTTCAGTTGGTTAAAAAAAGTATTTATCTCATCCCTGTATGTAAAATGTGTTCATGCATTTATTGAAAGGTAGTGAATCCTTCTAAATGTTGAGGTAATTATACCTTAAGTCTTTTGATTCCTCATAGTAAGAAGTGAAACTATGAATCTGAATTCCTTGAATAGGAAGGTGTCTATATTATGTGAATAACATATTTGATGGAAGGACAATGGAATTACATTATGAAATGAGGACTATGAAATTGTTTGTTTAAGACTTGTCTTCTGGATTATTATATTTTATTTCTGTTAGAGAATGATCACTGTTGATTGCATTATTGAATGATGTATGGTTAATTACAGTTGCATGGTGCATTTTCTACTGTTAATTTCTATAAGTAGAGTTAGAGAAAGATCTTGGACGAGCGCTAAATATGGGGTAACAGAGAATGGTAGGTCTGTGTTCCTCCATCCTATCTACATCAACGGTGTAAAATATTCTTTGGCCAAAGCTTTTGTAAATCAAATTAAGTATTTGCACTAATTTGATTTAATTACTCTCTACCATATCATGATATATGTTCATTTGCAATTATTTTTTTATTGTTAAATGTTACAGTTATCATGCTGCACCAAATTCTCTCACGCATGTCAACTTTAGTTTGCTAGACCCCTTGTGAAGGGTCAGGCTGCTCCTATTTTGGATTAAGACTGGGGAGATGTAAGCCTTGTGGTTGAGTGGTGAATCACATTGATGATTCTCTCTCTCCACCAGATTCAATGGTGGTATTGTATGGTGTAACTCATTGTTGTATAACATTGTAAAGGACATGGTCCTATTTGTACTTTGAGATAATGTTGAGTAGATTTTGTAATATTCTTTTGTTTGAATATACATATTGAGAAGAGAGATATTTGATTCATGAATTGTGTTTATATGGAATAAATATTAATTTGTTCCCTTTTCAACATTATTTTATTTGAATATTAAGATTATTTTATTCTAGTTTAATGGAGTGGTCTTTACAAAAGGGAACAAGGTGACACATGCATACTAGGACCTATACTAAGAAAATATGTCAAATGAGGTTTAAAACACATGCAACAATGGAAATAAAATGAGTGTAAAGGCAACAAAGGAAATTGTAGAGTATGCATTTTTTGATCTTAATACATTTTGGTCCCACTTTAGTATAGGAGATATACTAGTCTTCAATTAGGTTCTGGTCTTATTTTTTGCACGTACACCTATCTTGTAAAAGAATCCATAAAAGGAGTAATTATTATATGCCAACAATAGTAAACATCTTATTTAAACAAGGGATACACACATTCACATACAATGAGTATGTTGGGACCCAATTCAAAATTTGCAAAATCCTAAGTCTTTGTCCCCTTTATGCACTTAATCCTATTTTAATCCACCACTTATAACTAAACTAAGAAATCTTAAGTGGGTCTTCCCTTGGTCAAATCTTGCCTTGGATTTTCTCTTTGTCATCCTCCAAATTCCTATCATGTGTTGGAAGTTGTAAAAATCCAATAAAATCCTAAGTCTAGGAAGTTATCGATTATTTTCTAAGTGTTTTTGTCTTTTGCAGGTTTCCCTTGGGGTACCAAATATTTCCTCTTTGCATCCCATCTAGTATCCACCTCTTGTTCCCCTTAAAATCCCTACAAATCTTATCAAGCCCTTAATTCCTTTCATTTCCCTTCACTTTCCTCTTTTGTGGGTTTTTGACCAGATACCCAACTTCTTCCTTCCCTTCAACATCCTGTCCTGACCTCTTTTTCCTCATAAAATTTCCACAAGACTTCATTGTTTCCTTCACTTCTTTCCTTTTTTTCATTTTCCTCATTTTATGGGTATTCGACTAGCTACCGAATGTGATCCCTTTGTCTTGCATCTTGTATTTACCTTTGGTTTTGCATAAAAGGTTCTATGAAATTTCATCAGACCCCTTATCCTTTTTCACCTCACCTATTTCTTCAAAAATTATGGAATCCTATTGGGCTACTGGACTTCACATTTGGAGCTCCAATATCTAGTCCTCCCATTCCTTTCCACATTTTCTAAATACCTTATTCCCTTGTTCCATTCACTTTTCCTTGCTTCATCTATTTTAGAAAACTTCAAAGTCCTTCCAAACTAGATATGTTCACCTTCACTTCTCCCCTCTGGTTCCACTTCCCTTTTTGCATCATTCCCTCATCCTTTCCTTTCACTTCACAAAATTTATCCTTCCTTTTGGATTTTATCCACTTAGTCTGTCCACTTCTAACATCTAGTTTTGGATTGAATTTCTACACCTTTTCATCTTCCATTTTCCTCTTTGTGGAATTTCCTCCTTAGACTTCAAGATTTCTTCTCTTTGCCCCATATCCTATCTTGACATCAAATTCCGCATCTTTTCCCCACATTTTCCCCTCATAAAAAAACTCATTTTCCTCCTTTTCAAAAACTTTATAGCCTTCCAAATTTCATTTAGACATTTCCCTCCACTTCCCACTTCTAGTTCTACATGATTTCTCTTCTTTTTTTGCATAATTTCATCTAGTTCTAGGTCAAATTTCTGTATTTTTCTTGTTGACAAAATCCTTCACTTCCTTCAATTCATGGAACCTTCCCCTCCTTTAGGACTTCATTCCTTCCACTCCTTATGTATGGTTCTCTATAAGAACCCTTAGTAGTTCTGCCCTAAATTTTTAGTTTGAGTGGTTTGACATTTTGTCAAACACTTGTCATGCAAGGTGTTTGAGTTCTGATTTCTGGGTGTTTGTTTGTTTTGTGATTTTTGTTTGAATGATTTTCAATACCAATACATATGCAATTACATAGAAAAGATAACCAAATAATTGCATAAACAAATATCAATGATTCAACACCCAATCATACTTTATTTATTGTTGTTATAGGTCTGATTACATTGATAATCAAGTATGATACATAGTATATCAGACTGATTAAATCTATGAGAAATTTTTGCAAAGCTTATTCAAATTAAAGATTTGAATATAGAATTCGTTTAAAACATACCCGATTGAATAGCACTTCTTCTAGACACAATATAAAACCATACAAGCAAATAGATGACTGATATGCAGCTCTGTTATAGGACTGATTTGATGCAATAATTCTAATTTCAAAATATAGGTTTGATATATACTTTTTGCATGCCACAAACCTCCTCCAAGTGATAGCACTAGATCCTCAATGAGAGCACTCAAAACCTAGATGTTGATAGTGCCAAATGAAAGAGAAATATGCCTCCAAATACTTGTTATGCAAATATGATATAAATTCAGAAGTCTGATATAAAATTTGATTGTCAATTATTGATGATGGAAAACCACAATCACTCCAGATGAAGCACCAACTCCTCCAAACCCTAGGCGATGGAATATAGATGAAATACATCATGAAAAGTTCACGATCTGCATATAAACATCAAACACTAGCACCAATGCCAAACTCTAGCATGAATGATAATGCCAATTCAAACCGTAGCTCCAAATCCATGCCAAAAACCTGCAATAAACTCAATGGTAAACCCTGTATGGATTCACCGCTCAAAGTGGAATTGGGTTTTCGTCCAATCAACAAATTTTCCAAGGGTTTTCATCCTCAGAAAATGGTTGAACCAATGTTGTAGCTCAAAGGAAAATATCCAATATGCCAATGACAAAATACACAATGATGAAATAAACCTCCAAACACCTCTTTATAAAGCCCTCAAGAGGAGCAGCCTTATTTGCCATATTTTATATAATTTTTATGTCCACAAGAGGTGCACCACAATTGGAGTTAAAATATTATTTTTTTATTCACTTTTCCTCCTCCAAATGGGTCAACCAACTTGACATTAAAATAATATTTTATTTTACCATTTTTATTATATTATATTTCTCCTTTTTATAAAGTGACTTTTCATTCTCCAAGTTTCACTTAACTAATTTTCCTTTCTCCAAGTCACTTTTGCTACACTTAACTGACTTTCCTTTCTCCAAGTGGTTATAAAGTCACTTTATAAAATACTTTTCAAAAATTGGCTCATCGTAACTTCAACTTGGTTTAGATGAAGTTGGCTTAGCTATGGAGAACAAAAAAAGGGACATTGCAAGACCTCCCACCTCAAGGTTGCTTGTCCTCAAGAAATAAAATGAGATAAATCTACATTAGGCCCAAACACTCCAACCAATTCCTGGATCCCAAATTAATCTAGGACTTTGGTATGAGTTCTCATGTGATATGCTATGCTGCATAAGGTTTGCAAAAGAGAGTTTATGAAACCTTATTGCTGAAAGTGCCACAATCCTCCACATGTAATCAACAAACTTCCTAAAATTCTGTGATTCCCCATCATGCTTTTACTACCCCATGCTGATAAACATTGAAAAATCCACATAAATGTCCTCTTTTTGAAGTGTCTCTTTGTCCATAACTCTCATACTCTTGGCTATAATTTGGTGTGGCAGTGTGTGCTTGAGTAATTTCATTGTAACTTGTTTTCCCTCATGTTGGAAACTCAACTCCATGGTTTGCAAACTTCTTGAATGACTCTATGAAGTGAATGCAACCATTGCATCCCAAGAACAATATTATTATTTTTCAAATCAAGAACATAAAAGTCATCACAAAGTGTATTCTCACCAAAGAGAATACTAAGCTTTCTGATTTTCTTCTTGCATGGAATAGTTAAACCATCTAATGTAGTCACATCAAATCCCTCGAAATCATCACTATGCAATCCCCTCTTAACCCCACAAACTCCCTTCAATGTAGTTATGAGTTGCTCCACTATCAAGAAGTGCCATGTCCTTACGCCCAAATAAGATTCCTTCAAATGGAAATGGATTATACCTTGGAGCTCCTAAAAGATAAGTGATCATATTCCCTTTGTTACCATCACTCTCAATATGTGGTGTTGGTTGTCCATGTTCACTTTTCGAACTAGTATCTACTTCCACATCATCAATATCAGAGGAGAGCTCTATATAGTGCACTTTACCTTTTCCAAGACACCTATGACTGAGTTCCCATGGTTCTTTACAAGAAAAACATAATTTTTTTCTACAAAGATCATTCTTTGTCTCAAGATCTATCTTTGGTGGTGTTTCAAACTTTT
Organism: Cunninghamia lanceolata; assembly: GCA_027924645.1. Classification (NCBI taxonomy): domain Eukaryota; kingdom Viridiplantae; phylum Streptophyta; class Pinopsida; order Cupressales; family Cupressaceae; genus Cunninghamia; species Cunninghamia lanceolata. Next base: position 2,783,465 of record BSBN01000787.1, on the reverse strand, counting down.
TAGGCTTGGGCTGTTCAAGTAAATTTTGATTTGATTTTTCATGCTTGGAACTCTTCTTATATGGATGATTGGTAGAAGATGATGTTTCTAAGTCAAGTGCCAATTGAATTGCTTGTTGTAGTGTGCTAGGCTTGAAATCATTTACCATACCTCTCAAATTTGCATTCAATCCTTCTATAAACAACATTACAACTCTCTTTTCAGGAAAATCAAGAACCATAACAACGATCTTTTGAAACTCAATGATGTATGTATCCACATGATCACTTTGTTTCCTATAGTATACCTCCACATCTTACCTATCAAACCTAGCAATGAGTTTGTTTGTAAATTCTTCATAAGAATGAATCATTGCATGGTTTTTTGTCACAAGTCCATGATGCCACCAATCATATGCTACTCCTTCCAAATGCATGGTTGCAAATTGAATAGATTTATCTTCTTGTATTGGATTGAGAGTCAAGAAGGTATCTAGCTTATGAATCCATGCTCATGCACAACTCTTACTACTGCTATCAAAGTTGGGAAGAGTTACTTTGCCTAAATCTTGCTTAAACTCTTTGTCTTGCCGCTCTTGCCTCCTAGGCCTTTGCTCAACCCTTATTCTTCTTCTATCCTTTGGCTAGCTCATGAATTGGTTGAAGGATAGATCATCTCTAATTCATGCTGGAAGAGTATCATATTCATCATGTATGACAATAAGTTCATCTGCCAAAGGTGCCTCTTGAGATGTACCTATTTGTCCTATCACTTATGTGCATTAAACCAACTAATTTTCACCCTCCAAGATGGCAGTATACTAATCTCTAAAACCACTATAAGAACCCTTAGTAGTTCTGCCCTGAATTTTCAATTTGAGTGGTTTGACATTTTGTCAAACACTTGTCATGCAAGGTGACCGAGTTCTAATCTCTAAGTGTTTGTTTGTTTTGTGATGTTTTTTGGATGATTTTCAATGCCAATACATATGCAATTACATATAAAATATAACCAAATACTTGCATAAACAAATATCAATGATTCAAAACCCAATCATACTTTATTTATTGTTGTTATAGGTCTGATTACACTGATAATCAGGTATGATATAGAGTATATCAAACTAATTAAACGTATGAGAAATGTTTACAAAGCCTATTCAAATTAAAGATTTGAATATGGAATTCGTTTACAACATACCCGATTAAATAACACTTCTTATAGACACAATATGAAACCATACAAGCAAATAGATGACTGATATGCAACTTTGATATAGGACTGATCTAATGCAATGATTCTGATTTCAAAATATAGGTCTGATATATACTTTTTGCATGCCATGAACCTCCTCCAAGTGATATCACTAGATCCTCAATGAGAACGCTCAAACCCTAGATGTTGATAGGTGCCAAATGGATGAGAAATATGTCTCCAAATCCCTATTATGCAGATCTGATATAAATTTAGAAGTCTGATATAAAATTTGATTCTCAATTGTTGATGATGGAAAACCATAATCACTCCAAAATTAAATGCCAACACCTTCAAACCCTAGGCGATGGAATATAGATGAAAATACATCATGAAAAGCTCACAATCTACATATAAACATCAAACCCTAGTGCCAATGCCAATTCAAACCCTAGCTCCAAATCCATGCTAAAAACCTGTAATAAACTCAATGGTAAACCCCATATGGATTCACCTCTCAAAGTGGAATTGGGTTTTCATCCAATCCATGAATTTTCTAAGGGTTTTCATCCTTAGAAAATGGTTGAACCAATGTTGTAGCGCAAAGGAAAATATCCAATATGCTAATGAAAAAATGCATAATGATGAAATAAACCTCCAAACACCTCTTTATAAAGCCCTCAAGAGGAGTGGCTTATTTGCCATATTTTATATAATTTTTATGTCCACAAGAGGTGTGCCACAATTGGAGTTAAAATATTATTTTTTATTCACTTTTCCTCCTCCAAATGGGTCATACAACTTGACATTAAAATAATATTTTATTTTTCCATTTTATTATGTTTTATTTCTCCTATTTATAAAGTTACTTTCCATTCTCCAAGTTTCACTTAACTGATTTTCCTTTCTCCAAGTCGCTTTTTCTACACTTAACTAGCTTTCCTTTCTCCAAGTTGTTATAAAGTCACTTTATAAAGCACTTTTAAAAAATTGGCTCATCGTAACTTCAACTTGGCTTATGTGAAGTTGGCTAAGCTAAGGAGGACAAAAAAAGGGACATTACATTCTCATATCCTATTTCATGTCAAAGTCCCATAAAATCTCTAAACTCCTACGATACTCTCTAAAATGTGCCAATAACTTCCCAGATTACCATTAATGCTAGATTTGACCCTTGCAACTTCTCAAATGAAATTTTTGTACCCAAAAAACATCATGCATTGCAAGGGCATGCTTCTAATTGTAGATTTAATAATAGATGATGAAGGATATAGATTTCATGAGATTTCATTTGGTTTGCATTCAGAGCTTCGATATCCTATAGTATGTAAAATTTCCACAAGTGACCAAAGGGGCATGAAATCAAACTGCTATAATACAAATCTATTTATCATTTAGAGGGTTGGGTGTTGAACCAATTTTTTGACTGCAAGTGCCTCGAACTAGTTCTAAGGCATCAATGCAAACCTGATATGTAAGGAATGGAATTTGTTCTATAATCCATAGGAAGGGTTTTGTAATGAACATTTTCATGTAAATGGCATGTCTCCATCACAGTTTGTAATGATTCAGGGGAATGCATAGTTATAGTTATAAATTTCCTCTTGCCACATTTGCTACTATGAATGTAATAAGGGTTTAATGTATGTGTGATAACATCTAATGCATTCCAAATATTTTGTAATGGTCTCTCCTTTATTTCATGTATTTTATTATGGTTCTAAAATGTCCATTTGAATGAAGTGTTATTTCTAGTTTCTATGTATATGCATGCCTAGTTCAATTATATTTTTCTAAATGTATCTCCCTCTTCCTTGTAGTTCATGACTATGTTGCCTAATGAAGTAGGCATGGATTTGATTGGTGAGAGATCAAACACTCTCATTTTGTTATCACCTATTCTTTATAGTTTAGAAGTAGATTAGGGTTTCAACATGCTTTCATGATTTAATATTTCAAACTAGGGAATCATCCTTTGCAACCTCAAATAATAAATCATTAGATAATCATGTTATGTATGCCCACAACTTGCACTTGTGTATGAAATTTTATTGGATTCATTTGTGGGGATATAATACTTTTTTCATCTATAGGTGCATATGTAAAGTTGTAGTTTTAGCTTAATCAAAGGTTTTATAGGCAATTGGTTAGTCTTTGACCTAATGACAATTATAGGGGTTAAGTGCACAATGGTTATAGTTGTTTTTTAGTCATGAATCATCTTAATAGGTTAGATGTATTAATAAGGATACCTCTAGGAACACCCTCCTGGGTTTGGTTGAGCCCAAAGTAAAGGAGAGAATTCCCACTCTCAATAATTGGCCTTTAGTCACTCACATTTTATTGATGAGTTGGTGGATTCACCTTCAAGATGATAAATCCTTTGCCTTTAAGTGGATTGATCCCTCTAGGAGTGTGATAGTTCTAAATAATTTCATGACCCAAAATAATAGCACCATTTCTAGGGATAGTTTGATTTAGTTCTTATCTTGAAGAATTTGGTAACTTGAAAGACATTCTACAACATTTCCAATTAGTTGGTGTTTCAAGTTCGTAGCCCATCAACTTACACCAACAAAATGGCATTGTTACTAGGGATAGTTTAATTTGGTTGTTATTTTGAGAACCCATACAACTTGAAGGAGTTTATATTTGTTTGTGTGTAGTTGGGAGTCTGTCAACTTACACAATAAAATGGTGCCATTGCCAGGGATGTAGAAGTATAATTCATATTTTGAGGACTCATGTAATAGAATCATTACAACAATTGGTGTGTCTTTCAAGTTTGTATCCCATCAAATTACTCCAATAGAATGGTACCATTTCTAGGGATAATTTGAGTTGGTTCTTATCTTGAAAACCGTGGTAACTTGAAAGAAATTCTACAACATTACTAGTTGGTTGGTGTTTCAATTTGATAGCCCATCAACTTACACCAACATAATGGTGTTGTGGAAGAAGATCATGGTTTGAAAATGATTGAAGGCTCTTTTAGCGAGTTGGAACTAGAATTAATTTGTTGCCTTGGAGATTAAATGTGTGTCAAGCTATTCCTCTTTTGAAAGAGGTGGCAAATCTGATATAAAAAAAAGTTTGTTGCTACTACAATCTATTTGTTATTGATGTTTCAAGAACACATCTGAAGCTTTTAGTAGTTGGCAAGAAAGTCACACAATATTTTTCTTCCTTCCTTTTGAGGCATAGTTTCTTTGATGATAAAGAGTCACATGGTTGAAATGCCTCTATTTTCTACCCTACATTTTAGTATGCCCTAGCCATCACTTCTAGCTCTAATAATGCCAACTCTAGGGCTACTCTTTCATATGCCCCTTCTTATATTTCAAGCCCTGGATACTATGATGAAGCTACTACCTATGACCACTCTAATGATGCTTATTATTGCTATTCAAAATTATCCCTACATCCTATGTGAACACATGCCCAAACTACTAGGCATCTATGCATAATCACAATGAACTTGTTAGGCAACATGAAGAAATTAAAAATTAAATTAGGCAGCTTGAGTCTAGGTTGCAATCCAATGCTCACCGTGCTTCCTTAAAATGCCAAGTTTCTTAGTCCCCTTTCATTCTCCTAGAAACCACTTACAATTAGCTAGAACTATATTGGGTTGATTATGAAATTGAAACCATGACATCCAAGGTCTTCAACTAGATGCCTAGATTTGATGGGTATGATATTCAAGAAGGGGACACACATGATGTATTTTTAGAATTTATGGAAAAAATTTAGTTTGAATATGAATACATGTGGATGAGATTCTTTGTTAGGTCTCTATATGGAAAGGCATGAAGATGGATTTCTAGTTTTCTAGAACATTACTTTCCTTCTTGGATGGACCTTGTGACTACATTTTATGAGGAATTTGCAAGTGATCTAGACCTTGTTGCTCTTGTCCAAGAATTGGTAAGCATCAAAAGGCAAGAGGGAGAGTCAAGTAAAGTCTTCATCCATAGGTTTTCTATTGTTATTTCCAAAGTTTCAAATATTTCTAGACCTAATACACTTACTTGCATTGACATACTATTTGAAGCCTATGAGGCTAGTTTGAGTTTAGTGCAGGAAGATTTGAAACTTATAAGCTTGTAATAGGATTATGAATTCTTAGACTCCCTTGAAAGAATGAAGAATGACTACATTTCAAAAATATTATCCTCAAATGTTGGTGCTATTGGTAATGAACAAGTTGCTATGAATAGAAACTAGGTGGATGCAATATATGAAGTGAATACAACATCATATTAGTATGAGTGTAGTCAGGAGGGCATACATTTGTGATGGTGCATCATATCCCTATGGTCCATGCTTTTGCATAAGCCTTTCACCCATCCCCTTGCATAAATCCACGTCATAATCTATGTCATAATCCACTATCCTTTCATCCATAATCCATATCATAATCTGCTATCTACCTAATCCATCTTTCACGCAATCCCCTACCAACATCTATGAGCACTTGACATAGTCCATGCGATGACATACATCTCTAGCAAGACTATCACCTTCCACAACACTAGACACTTGAGTCCCTTTCATCCATATCCACCTATCCCATCTAATTAATTAAAAAAAAATTAGAAAATGAAAAAAGTAAAGAGAAATCCCTTCGTCCAACGGTGAAAACCTGGTAAACAGGTGACTTGGATAAGTACCATGATGAAAACCTGGCAAACATGCGTCATGTGTAAGTTGATCTTCTATGTCACCTACACTTGGGGGCACCTTGTCTCATCCTCCTATCATTTTCCATCCTATCATATCCTATCTTACCATACCATTTCTTACCATCCTTATCCATTCCACATACATATACCTATCATATTGCATCCATTCATCCTCCCTTCCTCATCTTGATCTTGATAAAGATATAGGGGCAAAAATGTTGAAACATGCCTTAGATATCTCTTGATGTACCTCATCCTTTCCATCCAATCCTATCACTAGCATATTGTCATAAAAATCCTAAGTATTACACTCGGAATGGGGCATGTTATTCTTAGGTGACATAGCCTTTGAGATCACATCCTTGCTCTCTTACGCATACATCCTTCGCATCCACTATAGCTTATCCTTGTACCCATCCATCTATCATAAGCTTTTTATCCTATCGCCCATCCCTTTATCCATTTCATCCATTAATCCAATCCTACCTTAATCCTTACACCTAGACTTGGTCTTCCCTTGTCATTGGTATCTAGCACAAAGGATACCCAAATTGTAAATCCATTGACCTCCCAAAACATCATAAAATGTCCTGAAAAAAAACCAAAAAATCGTAAATTGTCTTGAAAAAATCCAAAAAAATTATAAAATTGCCATAAAAAATCCAAGCAATAAACTCACTCATCACATCATTCCAATCCTCCAATGTCATCAAAATCAATCTATCAAATCATTTCTTTCAATCTAATCCATTCACCAATCCATCACATCACTTAAGCAAATCTAATTAAATCATCAAATCACACCAATCTATCAATCAAAATCACATCACTCGGATCCCATCAATAGCATCAATCCCATCAATCTCAACCTTCATCTATCCACCATCATCATCAAATAAAATCAGAACTACATCTCATCTCTATCGTTAAGTGCCTTGATCCCGTGGATACGGCTATGTAGGCAGTCTGGACTACGAAGAAGGTACGTAGATTTAGGCACAAGACGATCTCCCCCCTCATTATCCTCATAATTCATCTCATCCTTATTCTCATCATCCATCTCACCTTCTTATATTCATCCATCTCTCACATCATCAATAAACACCTAGAACTACATATTTATCATGTCTCATCATCATCATCATGTGGTGCTTTGATCCCATGGATACGGGTATGTAGGCAGTCTGGAGTATGAAGGAAGTGCCCAGATTCAGGCACAAGGTGATATTCCTCTTTCTTCCATCTTCTCTTTCTTCCATCATCTATCCTCATCAATCCATCACTTCTTCCAATCAATCTCAATCCAAGCACTAAATCCAAATGCAAGTCATCATTTATCCATACCAATCAAGTTAACCAATCTTGTCAAATTATCCAATCACATCCTTGGTCTTGATCCTAATCTTGTCGTAAACCAAATCAATCAATCAATCAGCATCATCAATGGGATATATCGTTCCTGCATCCTTGTGTTGATCTAGGGATATATCGTTCCCCACCATGACAACACTATCATCATCAATCAATCAATAATTAATCATTGGTTTATAGCTTGATAGGGGCAATACCTTGTTTGTTTTTGTATCATTTTTGCATGCTTGCTTGTGTGTGTTATCTTTTTATCTTGCATTTGTATCACATCTGTATCATTCTAGCTAATATTCATATCTTGTGTATGTTGGAATGGCTTTTTGCATTATCCTTTACATCTAAGGTCACTTCATACCTTTTGTGCGTTAGGACTTTAATGCTCTAATTTTTCTTCGTCATATGTCTAGAAAAGGTTGTATTACGCTGGGGCACGAGACACATCGTCACCTTGGTCCTCATACCCTGGTGCATAACGTCTAGTGCTATATCAAACATCATGATTGCTTACTTTCATTGCAACATAACACATCATTCATTTCTTATATCCATTCCCTTATCTTTCTTCCTGGACCAATCCATTTCATGTCGAGAGCCTACCCGTGTTTGTCCAACCCACCTATCCTCTCGAGGGGGCATCCTCATCCTATCTTTCCATTATCATATTTTTCCTCTATCCATACCTTAGCTTCTTTGAAATGATGTTACTCGACACAAATTTCATCATCTCAAACATCATCTCAAAGAGGGGCAAAATGTAGACACCTAAAAATGTCCAACACCTTGTCATTAGCATGTTTTGCCCTAGGTACCCATGCCATTACCTAATTAGTTAAATAAATTTTATTTATTTGACTAATTTATTTTATCCCCTTTCAATCACAGCATCCTATCTTCTATAATTAAATAAATTTTAATTATTTATTTAACTATTCATGACCATTAATCCTCTCTAGTTAAATAATTATTTTTAATTATTTAATTAGTCATTTATCCTTTTCCTATAATTAAATATTTATTTAATTATCTTTCCACAAAAATTAATTAAATAAATTAAATATTTATTTAATTAATAATATCCTAAAAAGATTTTGCTTTCTTTTATCCCATTCTTTTCGAAGATTTATGAGGATTTAAAACAGAAAAACAAATCTTTTTATCTTTTTCCCTACCTTATCTGAAAAATCAAATCCAATCCTTATCAAATCTTCTTCCCTCTACAAACCCTAGTCAGCCTTGCCTATAAATATGGCCTCTCATAAGCCATTTGTATGATTTGAGTTCAAATATCCTTACTCTGCTGAAATCTGCTTCCTATCTTCTTCCGATCTTTCATACATCATTTATCTATCTTCCATCCATCAAATCTACAATCCAATCATTATGTTGTGAATGAGAGCGATCAACATCCAATCGAATCAAGCAATCAATCATGCATTCATCATTCGAGGTATTCAAAAAGGTTTGGGTAAAAAGGTAATTTGCATTGTATTGTTTTATCTTGCATTTATCCAAATTTTCTCATATACAGAAGTAATGTAGGTGATGAGGATAATGTATGCACCTACCTTTAGCTAGAAAATTCATCAGTTAGAGATGATAATGATGAAATACATGATGACCTTAAATTTGAGGTTGAAGTATGTGACCCCATAGTTTATGGTAGTGAGATGGATGAAGAAGAATGTGTGTGTACAAATGAGAAATCAAATGGATCAGTTCATGAAACTAATTATCAAGAGTGTGTACATGTATATAATATCAAGGATAAGCAAGAAACTAGTTTCTTGTTTGATGTATTTCCCTCTTTTGTTCCTATTAAGGATGATGAAGGTACTAATATTTATTTACATGACGATGACATGAATGTGCCTACACTTAGTCATGAGACAACTAAGAGCAATGATATTGTAGATAGTGTTATTTAGTTTGAAGAACTTGCCCTTGATAGTTGTGAAGATGGTGATCATGTTGACACATATGAGAGCTTATTTATTTGGTCCAAGATTTGTTGTCTTTCCCATGAAAATTGTGCTTCTAGTTGGCCATAAAGAAATGTTATTATGATGAATGAGGAAGAAGAAGATATGTTTCATCAATCTAATTTTAGTAGCAAATATAACACAATAATTTTCCAAATGGACCTAAAATAGAGGGACAATTTGAAGAACTTAGTTCTTCACTTGAAGTGTCTCATGATGTTGACCGTTGTGCTAATGGTTTGAATTGTGACTTGAATCATGCTTATGATTTAGATATTGAAAAGTATGTCAACACATGTGAAAACATGATGTGTGCTATCCACCTATTTTATAAGATCTTGATGAGGACACTTGTTTTTGGAAACTTGCTAGTGTTGTCATTGATGTCAACCTCTAGTAGGTGGTTCACTTGGTTTCCAAGTGCTTTTGAGAAAATTTGAATAAAAAGGTGTGTAGTGTGACAAAGGCATGCTTAGTGTTGTGCTCCACATTTCTTCCTAGTTGAAGATATGCATGTGCGGTTTGGAAGTGTTGATCACATGTGTTCAAAGGTGTTATATCTAGAGTTTCAGGTTCTAGATCATGTGACAGTGGAAAATGTGTTTGATAGAATGTTTGCCTATGTAGAAGATTGTCTAAGAGAAATGAGATTTCTCTGTATTTCTCCACATTGAGGCTTCTTGTCTTGCAAATCTGTGAATGTGCTTATATAATCTATATTTACTTTCCCTTGAAGTTTCTAGTGTTGGGTTGCTTCACAAATTCAGTTCTTGTGTTGGTGTTCAGTAGTAGTGCATCCCGGTATGCTTAATGAAGACATTCTTTGTTTCAGGTGGTTGTGGCAGCGTTGCAAAAGATTTTGATGATGCTAAATATTCTAGAAAGATGTGTGGATTCTATGGAGTGTCTCTCTATGGTCCGCATGATGTTTTTGGACTTTGAGAAGCGTGGATGTGGTCGTTTACTGTGTTAGCTCAGGTTTGGCTGACCTAGCTTGCTAGTGCTATTTGCAGAGGTACTTCATGGATTGTGGATGTGATGGGAAGCATGGTGATATAGATTTGAGTCCTAGTTAACCCTTGGCATGGTCCACTATCATTTCTTTCCACCATGGAAGTGTTTAGTGCTGACTTATTTTTATGTTACATGTTTAAGGTGCATATGTTTCATTAGGACCGACCTAATTGAGATGGTTTTTGGTGGTGGATGGTATAAATGCAAGATGAAGTTGAGTTGAGAAATGTAGAGAAGATGATGCAAATGTGAATCAAGGGTAGTGAATTGAGTGCGAGCTTAAATGCTTATGACTCTCAGATGCAGTGAGCAGAAGGTGTCTACATTTTTAGTTTGCTTGAAGTTGCTGGAGGTAGTGAGCCAAAGATTGTGGATGGAAAGAAGTGGTAGTGGTGGATTTCTTCTGTTGCTTTGAGATGGTGAATCTCTCTGTAACAATCTTCTTCTATTCTTCTCTCTTCTGGATAGTTAGTTCTTCTAACAGTGAGCCTTTCTTTTGGCAGTGAGCCTTTCTTCTAGGCAGTGAGCCTATTTGTTTTTGGTGTTGCTATTCATATATATGTTCAAGCTAATCCTCACCATGGTTTTTCCCTTCTTGGGTTTTCCACGTAAATATGATGTTCTTATGTGTTTGAACATGTTTTCATTGATGCTATATATGTTTACATTCTGCTAATGCATAATAAGAGGTTGATGATTGGAATAACATTGAAGGCTTAATGTTTTAATAAACAACTGATTCACCCCCCCCTCAGTTGTCCTATGCATTCTAACAATTGGTATCAGAGCAAGGTTCCTTGGAGAAACTTAACTTCTTGGGGTAGTGTTGGCCATGATGTTAGTCACAAACAAACATAGAATAAAAGTACACATTAACCTTTATTCATCTTGAAAGATGCAGTGAATTCAAAGAATTCATGATCCCAAGTCTCCGGTGATTAGGTCTTAATCGACTGACGTTACTCAGTGGTTAATGTGAGTTGTTGTTTCCATTTTGGGGCCTTACGTGAAAATGCACTATCATCATGAAGTTCCTGCAGAAATTCCTTACAGAGGAGTCAAATTATGCAGCTATTTGATGAAAAGATGTAAAATACCTCAATCTTTGCATGATATTTTCAATTGTGCATGCTTAGTGTTCAAATATGCTAAATATTTACAATTATCTACGAGATGTTTGCATATTTTGGGTTGTTTGCTTAAGATTATCAGTTTATTTACAATTGTGATAGTGAGATGCTCTGAAATTGAAAGAAATTAAAAGAAATACTTCTAATTAAGTTGAAACTTTAGCTTTTGATCCACATACATGCTTGATACTGTCATGAGGAGAAGAAATCAAACCATATGTTCACCAGGACATTCCACAGCTAGATACAGTTGATGCAAACTTCAGAGGATAATGAATGAAAATAATACATGCAACATGATGAGCACTCCAAGGGACGCAGCAAATCAAAGCACATATCTAGAATTCAGACACAGATTACTCAAGATTTACTAAGATTTGTAATCGGAATACTCTTCTCTTTCATTAAGTATGCAAAAGACATGTACATATACAGCAGCTTTGAAATAAGTCCTGAATATTTCAGCAATCAGATTTCAATTAAGTTTTGAATGAATATAACAAGGCATTCCACCACCTTTTATAGAATAAGGTGAGGAATCCGTTACAAAAGATCCACGGATCTGATTTATCAACACAAATCAACGGTCATCACTTCATGACTTGTCAATTTTACAAAAAGGCACAAGTTGCCAGCTGGCAACTATCTATACTGCATATGCAAGATATTTCCCCCTTCATAATGTATCTTCATCATGCTCTTCATCTGATGCATGTGGGTCATCATCATGTGCATCGCTTTCTGAACTTTCGCTATCCGGATGATGACACTGCTGCATATGGGGCTGCATGCTGCTCTGGATTTGTTCGTATGACCGCACAACTTGGTCTATTCCTCCACCATCTTGAGTCTTTGCCTTGATAATGGCGTGTTTGTATGCTTCATACTTATCCCTGCTGTTATCCAGCTTATTCTTTCTGTCCTGCAGTGTTTCATTATAGGTCTCCATCTTGACCTTGATCCTCATCATTTTATTTATTATCTCTTCTGTCAAGTGGACTAGCGGACCATCATCTTCCACTTGGAAGTTATTACGCAGAGCCTTGAGGGCATAATCTTCATCCTGATTCTCTATCTTCCCTTCCACCTTGCCCTCTAATGTTTCAAGCATGTCTGCTTCAATGCCCATTAAATCGCGTAGCCTCATGCTGATCTCCCTCAGCTTATTATTGCATCTCTTGAGGACTCCGCATTCGAACTGTACATCCTTATACCAGATATCCACTAATAATGCAGTATTGTTATTTAACACCTGCTTACTGATAAGCAGTTGTGGATTTATCTGCCTTATTTCGTCCAGCAGGCTGAGGACTCTCTCCAGTTTATAAGACCTTTTTCCGGTCTGCATCTGCAACCTGTCTACCTTGGTTTTGGAGTCACTCAATATGCTCCATCTCTTCAAAGAACCTTTCATTATTTCAATAGCATCATCCAATGTGGATGACACCCATTTTCTGATTACGGACACCTCATGTTTCATGAGGTCTAGTTTATTTACCTCCTCCTGAGAAATGGCAGTTAATGGGACTGCAGCTTCAGCTGTGGTATCTTCAGGAGTGGTTAGTCCTTTAATATATGCATGCAACTGAGCAATGTGCTCTTTATGTTGCTTATTCTTCTCCTTCTCTCTTTTCACCTTCTAAATTAGAGAGTCTATAACATCCTTTCCCTCCTGACCTTCCTGCTCTTCATTGGCAAAACCCAAATCAACTGTGCTTATCTGGAACTCATCCACAGTGATTTTGCCTTTCTCTTTCTCTATGGCAGGTACAGCAATCTGTGCGGTCCTTCTCCCTGTCGCCGGATCTCTTTTGATGGCCGAAGTCATCCTGGCCTTCCTCCTGGGTTTCATTATATCTGCGGCGAACAGGGTGGAGACGTCGAATTCCTGAATCTCCAGCTCCTCTTCAACATTCACCTCCTTTTCTAACCATGGAGGCACCTGATCATGCTTTTCGGCATCATGTTGTTGTTCACCCATATCTCCCTTTTCTGTTAACAAGTGTTGTGGAGATGGTGATTTTTCTTTCTCTCCCTCACAATGCTCACTTTGCTGTTGTTGATCCTGAGGTGCCTCCTCCTATTAAGGAACTTCTTTTTTCAGGGGAGCATCTTCTCTGTGTGGGGAACCTGGCGGTGTACCTGTAGGTAGATCATGATGATCATGATCTTTTTCCTTCATTATTTCATCTGTCCCCAGTTCTTCCCCCTGTGGAGGTTGATTATCCTCCTTTTGCTTTTCTACTTCTGGTGGTATGTCGACCACCTTTGATATTGTAGGATCTGCCTGAGGTGATGGCATCTGTTCCACAGTGGCTATTTGCTCTGTACCTGCAGCATCCACCTCTTGCGCCTTATCAGCAGGATCCTCTATCGCTTCTTTCTTCTCATCATCAGCCTTTGCTTCTTGGACCTCTACTATAGCAGGTCCTGCTGATGTATCTTGTGGGCTCTGTTGGCCTGATTCAAGAGCATGACCCTCTGCTTCGGCCATCTCTATCTCCTTTGTTAGGTGGCCCTTATCAGGTGATCCTGCTGGCTGTTCAGGACTTGCATCCTGCTTCTGTGTTAAGTCGACCACTGCAGGATCTGTCACCTCGGCAATCAGTGTGTCCAGCCCTATGTCCTGAGCTACCTGCTCCGGGCTCTTTTCTTGCTCCACCTCTGCTTGTTTCATCTCTTCAAGCGTTGATTGGACAGATGGAGGCTTGTGAGGAGCCACACTAATGCCAGCAGCCGCAAGTGTTTCCATTTCTTGTGCAGCTACATCCTGCACCACCTCATCATCAGACAAGTTTATTGTCTCGTCTAGCGAGACATGCTTTTCTGCTTGTGCCTGAGATGTTTCTTTTTGTTGTTCTTCTGCAAGTTCTGTTTTGAACTTGACAATGGTAGGAAGTGGAACATTGTGCTGAAGTTCCTTCTGCACTTCACTACCTGCCCCTTGTACTTGTACTGGGGGGTGACTCATCTCACCTCTCATGGAGGTTCTTGTTTTCTTAGGCGCGGTAGGAACCAACACCTGGGGAGCTCTCCTTTTTCTTCTAATTACTAGTGGAGCTTCCTCCTCTTCTTCAGGCTCTTCCTCCATGAGGATATCCTTGCCTGGTTGTCTGGATGATTGACCCACTTCTTGGGTCTTTGTGGTTCCAGCCTCTGCTGTCTTGGCTTTCGTGGGCTTGGGAGGAGAATCTGATTCTGATCCTGCTCCTGCTGCTTCCTCAGCTGTAAACACTGCCCTTTCAATTATGATCCCTTTGGGTCCCTTTTCCACCTTCTTGCCTCTTGAGGCTCTCTTGCTTGGCTGCTGTGATGGAGGAATCCTCTCTCCCTTGGTCTTCCGCTTCTCCAGCAGGAAGTCATCATATTCGTCTGCAGGGATGTCCTGCCCTTTCTTTTTGTTGTCCACCATGATGGCAACACCCTTTTTCTTCAATGCCTCTACCTGTGCATCTACCCAAGCTTGGGTCAAGTGTATGGTTCTGGCAAAGAATGGGTCCAAGGACATATCCTCCTGCATGGTGAGGTCAGGGGCAGAAATGGTATCATTGTATATCTTCTTCTTCTCATATTCATCTGCCATGATCCTGCCGTCATCACTCTTCAACTGTTGAGGGAGGGGTATGCAGTCAAATGTCCTGATCTGGTTCAGAGTCAACCTCTGATACCTCCTCCTCCTGGCCTCTGCCTCATCTTCGCAGTCAGCCCAAAAATCTTCTAGGTGCCTCTGGTGAATAGGCTTCCCTAGAATCTTCTGCATTCGGCCGTAAGGATCATATGGTCTTGTTACTAGGAAGGGTAGTAGATTCATCTTGTTCAGAGTGACCATCACCTTCTTAATATTATCCGAGTCAGGGCACATATAGTTGCCGATGTTGACTGGGAACAAAATTGGTGGCAGCTTCTTGGCATCCTTATAAGTCTGTATGATGGTGGAGCCCTGCCTGATAAATTCCATTAGAACTACTGCATCAGTAGGATATCTTGGCAGCATCAGGGGATGCCCTTCAAAACCCTCTATCCTGATGTAGGAAAAGGTGGCAAATTGGATGTACCATGCCCCATGCCTGAATACTGCCTCCTGAGCTTCCATGCTCAGTCTTTTTGTCCTGTCATCTTCCATGGTCCTTACCAAATGCATAGAGAATGCATCGTTGACCAGTTTGTAGTCCTTGATATAATTGGTTCTTTGCAGCTGGGGATGATGATCCCAGATATAAGCTGCATTTGTGCCTGTTAGCTTCCCATCTGCGGTTAAGGCATCAAACGTACCTCTATATGCACAGGAATAAACAATGTAAGAGGTCATATAGAAGGCACAATCTGAACCTCCTAGGTTCAGCAGCTGCTCATGCAGAGCATCACTTATGATTTGGCCCCATAGTGGCTTAATGTTTGCATATAGGCACATCATTATTATGCCGTACATCCAGTCTCTGAATTCTCCAGTATCAGGCTGGCCAGTCACCCTGTTCAGTAGGGCAATCACATACTGATATTCTTCATTAAAATCAAACTTGAACATGTGCACAGGGAGCTTGGCCGCTGCATTATATGTGCTGTTCTCAGCCCGCCAAGCATACATGTTCCTTCTGGCCGTCTTCTTGTTGGCCTCATACTCTCTTTCAGACTTCTTCAAGTCTACACTCTTTACCTTGCTACCCATTGGCAGTCCAAATGTCTGGGATAGACCTTTGATGGATAGGTCTGCATACACTCTCCCATGCTTCACCACCTGCCTCGTCTGAGGGTTGTAATTCCGGGCGCACTCAATAACCAGCTTCGGAGACTCCATGGAGTAGGGGAAGCCAGCAGCGTTCCACATGCCGGATACAAACACGGCGTCCAATACTGGACTCTTATCTTGTCCATCATTCAGCTTGGTTGACCAAGCTTCCAGGTTGGTACTCCCCTGATGGGTATCTGTAATTGCCCCAAATTTGAACAGGACCCCTCTCTGTGAAGAGAACATAGGCCGGCTGAATTCTTCCTAATTCTTGACTAAGCATTTTTCAGCCATGGGTACCTGCAATTAACAACATTTCTTCTCACAACGGGATATGCATGTATACATCTGGCAAATATCATGCCTATTGCATCAATTTCACATTACTTATTCATACGGATATATAACCAGAACTTACAACATTATTTAGAAACAACATGATGAGGGTTTCATTCCACTTACCTGGTTATGCAGATTTCTTTCTATACTAGTATATCATTGAGATGCTCTTAATTCGGCTGCTGATCACCTTCATCCTTCTGTCTGTGGGCTCGAATCACGCAACGGCAGCTGTTATGCAGATATGGAGGCTGGTGCTCTGTAAAACAATTTTAACGCAGGTAAATGTAACAATGGCGGTTGAATTACCTTTTAACCTCGCAGTTAGGGAAAACTTAGGGTAACTCTGACAAGTTAGATCGCAATCTTTGATCATTCGTGCGAAAACTCAGGATCTCGCCAGACGTTTCATTGGGTTCTGGGGTCGGCGGGAATCACCTACCAAATCTGCGCGCATTTAATGGCAGTGGCGGCAAAGGGAGGGGGGGAATATCCATACGACAAGATATCATGAGGGCAGGATGATATTTCACAAATATCAGGTTGAGTTTCAATATCATCCTCCCTAGTCTTGAAATTGTTATCGCGACAAAATTCGGATGACAACGCACCTTTGTTTTCATTTTAGCACATCAGGAGGATATTTCGGTTCATCGGGTGATATTTCAAAATATGATGATGACCTTCATACTTACTCATTCTCCTTTTGGAATATCAGGATGACGTCATCATGATATTTGTTCTTTGTATTGGAAATGTCTTATGACGTCATCGTCATATTGGGTGAACATGATCATGTTTACAAAATATCCTGTTGAAATGCAAATATGATGATGATGTCATCAGGATGTTTCTTTCTTCGTTTATCGTCTTCGGATGACGTCATCAGGATATTTGTTAAGGGTGATATTTTGCATCAGGATGATATTAACGAATATCAGGTTACTTTCAAAATATGATGCTCGCGATACAAAAGACCGTTCGACGCGGAAGACTTACTATTACTTAAATTTGACGTCCGGATATTTGAACTGCAGGATATTATCGGGGGGGCATTTCAAATATGATGATGATGTTCTTCAAACAGCATAACTGAGGTTATAAAATATGACCCTCTTCTTGCGAATATCAGGTTTGACCAAGACTTTGACTGTTCATAACTCTCACATCCTGATGAATATCAGGGTGATGTAAAAGGCAAACCTGCATGAATTTTAATGCTCTTTCAGAATATGTCGTCATATATATGAAATACAAATTTTGACAGACTGACCTCATATTGGGGCTTACCTCATCTTGACTCCACATGATGATGAACATGACTAATTTTACCAAACTGCCCGAAAGCAGACACAAGCCAAAAGAAAAGTTGGGTCCCTGTTTTGCCAAGTCAAAATAGGGCGTGTTGTGTAACCACACAACAACTTGCCACCAAAGAAAATAAACAAATTCCAATGATTCAAGTGATGTGATCACATTCATCTATAATGTTCTAATTCTGTCTAAGTGTAAGCATCATAATCTCCTGAATGATAAAATTTCATTATGGTGATAAAGCTAACAAAGGATCAAGTGTGTGCATATGATTAATTATCCTCATCTTGAAAGTAAGTTGAAAACATAAGTAACTGGTGTTAAACTACATAGTTGGAGATCATCCCTCATAGCCAACCTGGATAGAGCCTTGCTGCCAGCAGGTGTCTATAGCCCCAGCAAGGTTATCTATACAATCTCCCTAAGTAGAGCCCCACTGCCAGCAGGCGTCCATAGCCCCGGTAGAGTTACTTAGATGGCCTAATTTTATTTCTTTTCGGATTTTTCTTTAAAAATTTATATTTGATATCATCATGTCAGCTCATTTGTACAAGGTATAGTCACTTGCAGCTTTAGGTTGGAGATTGTATTGGTAGCAAGGGAGTCCCTTTAGATTTTTCACTTAACACCTATACTAGTGTGTTCAACAAACCCAAGGCTGTTAGGTGTTTCATTGTGATGGATTCACTTTGACCAAGAAAAAGCACCCTGATGAAAAGATATCACAAACCTAATCATGAATACTTCCTAGAATGAATCATAACCTATATTTAAATGTGATCTCATCATTTGAATCTCAACAATTTAACTATTTTCTTAGGGTGATGAAGTGCATCATCCTGACTTACCAGAACAAGGTCCCAACCAACAAAACAACAACACACAACAAACGAACTGTACAAACAACTATACAAATATACAATATGATACATATGACTGTGACAAAGTCATTCAGGCTTGGAAATAATATTTGAGGAATTGTCCATTGACTAGCAACGGGACATCCTCACCTGTCAGGTTCTTAAGCCTATAAGTGCTGTCTCCTAAAATTTCAGAAATCTGAAAGGGACCTATCCATAATCTATCAAACTTACCATGATCACCTTTCTTTTCATGGGCTTTATCCCACATCAGGACTAAATCAGATATCCTGAAAGCTTTAATTCTGGCCCTCTTGTCAAACCAGGGTTTGACAACAGCCTGATGTTTCGCAAATTGGTCAATCGCTTGACTTCGTTTTTCTTCCAGGTGCATCAACTGAAGCAACCTGACTTCCTGTTTATTATCTATGCCTAGATACTCTTGGGCGAACTGCAGAGTAGGAATTTTCAAGTTTACAGGGAGGATAGGATCTACCCCATACACTAATTGGAAGGGTGAGTTTCCTAATGCAATTTTTATTCTAGTTCTGTCTACCCATAAGGCATATTTCAGAAATGAGTTCCATTCCCTGGGATTTTTCTCTATCAATTTTCTTATGATACTCAATAAATTCTTGTTGGTGGATTCTGCTAATCCATTTCCCTGGGGATAGTAGTTGGATGAGAACTTAAGTATGATCCCATGATCAAAAGCCCAACTTGACAATTTGGTGGAAATGAAAGCAGAACCATTATCACTTACCAATGCATAGGGAATTCCATACCTGGTGATAATGTTGCTTTCCAGAAATTTGATAACATCATCTGTAGTGCAGGTTTTGCTGCTGGTAGCCTCAGTCCATCTGGTACAATAATCAGTAATTGTTAGGACATACCTATGGCCTGAGGAAGACGGAGGATTGATTGGTCCTATGAAATCCATGCCCCACTGTGCAAATGGGCGCTCTTCCATCACTGGCTGCAACGGTTGTGCAGCATATTTCTCTCTGTTGGCAGCAACCTGGCAAACATGACAACATTTAACATGATCAACCGTGTCTTTTAAAATTGTAGGCCAGTAATATCCTGCTCTGAGGATTGCATGCGTTGTGGCCAACGCTGATCCATGTGCCGTTCCAAACTTGTCATGTAACTCTGTCAAAACTTTATTTGCTTCTAGTTTCTCTAAGCATCTCAGGTATATTCCTTCATAATTCTTTTTAAACAGGGTTCCTCCCTTCATCATATACTTCTGGGATCTTATCTTTAAGGCTCTTCTCTGTGAAGCTTGCATTCTTGAAGGACATCTTCCAGCGATCAGGATGTGCCTGATGTCTGAATACCATTCCCTATTATCTTTCTCATTGATCACATACTGCTGACTGATGATGTTTGGATCAGTTTCAGATATCATCTGGCTCAGAGCTTGTCCTCTCACCAGCTTCATGGGTGTGATCTCCATGTCATATTCTTGTAATACAGTAATCCATTTGGCCCTTTTTTCACCAGGTTCACTCTACATCAGCAGCATCTTCACTGCTGCATCTGGTACCACAACAATCACTTTGCTTCTCAGTATGTAATGTCTAAACTTCTTTACTGCTCTGACTAATGCAAGTGCCTGTCTTTCAACATCTACATATCTCAACTCAGCATCCCTGAAAGGACAGCTCATGAAGGCAATTGGTTTCTCTTCTTTCTCTTCATTTCTTTGAGTTAACACTGCTGCAGAGGTATGTTCTGAAGCAAATGAGTAGATGTAGAAATCTCTTGTATAATCTGGACTAATGAGGACAGGAGCATCTGAAATGGCCTTCTTTATATCTTCAAAGGCAGCCTTGGCTTCTGGTGTCCACTCAATTTGTGCATCTTTTTTCAACATGGCATTCAGTGGTCTGACAATTTCAGCGAAGCCAGTGATGAACTTCCTCACAAAATTTATCTTACCAAAATAAGATTTAAGTTCCTTTTTGCTTCCTGGAAGTTGTAACTTCATAATGGATTCCACCCTGTCAGGATCAATGATAATTCCATCTTCTGTGATCAGGTGGCCTAGTAACTTTCCTGTTGTGACCCCGAATATGCACTTCTTAGGATTCAAGGATATTCCATATTCTTCACATTTCTTCAGTACACTTCTGAGATCGGCAACATGATTTCCCCTTTCTTTGGAGAATACTGTCAGGTCATCCATGTAGATGACTATACATTTTCCTATTAAGCCTCTGAAGGCTATGTCCATTGCTTGCTGGAACGTAGCTCCAGCATTTATAAGTCCAAATGGCATACGTCTATATGCAAATATCCCCCACTTTGTGGTGAAGGCAGTTTTTAATCTGTCAATTTTATCAACCATTACTTGGTTGTATCCTGAAAAACCATCTAAGAAGGACATCATTTTGGCTCCATTTACAATCTGTAGAACTTCATCCAAAGAGGGCAAAGGATAATTATCCTTTTCTGATGCTCTGTTCAGGTTCCTGAAATCTACACATAATCTGATGTCTCCATTCTTCTTTCTGACTGGCACAAGATTCGCCATCCAAGTGGAGTGCCTCACAGGAAATATTATCCGGGCATTTAACAATTTCTTAACTTCTTCAAGGATGATGGGCTCAAGCAGAGCATTGACTGGCCTCTGCTTCTGTCTGAAAGGTTTTGCATCTGGCTTGAGAGGTATAGTATGAGTTATGACAGAAGTGTCATATGTCTTTAGCTCGTCATAAGTCCATGCAATTACATGTATGTAATCCTTAAGGGCCTGAGTTATTCCTTCTAACTCTTCTGGTGTACAAACCTTACCCAATAAGACATTTCTCTTGTCATCAGCTTGTCCAATGTTCACCTGTGAATATTGACCTCCATCTGCCTTAGGCAGATCTTTATGTTTAAGCATATTATCTAGATCAAAGGCTCTTTCTAATTCAATCATACCTTTGGGAATTCTGTTGCTAGGCAACTCTAATATCTCATCTTCTTCCCAGACATGATCTTCCATACCATTCTCATCTATAATCTGAGCTTCAAATATGTCTCTGTTTGATATGAAGTCCAGGATGTGCTGATCATCATCAAACACCTGGAGATTAGTCACATTGTCAGGTACTGAAGGTACTGACACCAATTCTACTGAAAATCTCTTTAGACCAGATATAGACAGCGGTTCCAACGTACTGGCGGCCTGTGCAAGTGCATCTGCCCTCTGGTTCTGTTCTCTTGGTACGTGAACGATATTAAAGGCATCAAAGTCTTCAATCAGGTCCCACACTCGATGTCTGTAATTTGATAACTTTCTATAATTACAAGAGTAAATTTCTCTTACTTGTCTCACAACCAGTTCTAAATCCCCAAGGACATGCAGGATCTTCACTTTCTTCTTATGAGCAAACAACAGTCCATGAATCAGAGCTTCATACTCTGTGACATTATTGGTGCAGGGGAACTGTAGTCTGTAAGCTGCTAAATAGGATCTTCCTGATGGATCAATAAGGTCAATTCCTACCCCAGCACCTTGCTTAGATTTGGATCCATCAAACCTCAGGATCCAAGGCTTATCTTCAGCAGGACATTTGTCTTCAGCAGGATATTTACTTGAACTTTCTTTCTTCTTTGCAGCTTTGGCTGCTGCTCCGCCTGATATCCACTTTAACTTGGGGATGTCATCTTCAAGTTTCTTCTTTCCTTTATTTGGTGAGCCTGATGGCTTTTCTGTTTTCTCTTCCATCTCAGCAGGAGGATGATGTTCAGCACATACAGCTGCATGCTTCTTCAAAATGTGTAAACATAGTGAGCAAGTTGTTTCTGAGTGAGGCGCCTCATGCAGCCTACACCAACCTTTAATTAAAACCTCCTGGGGAGATTTACACTGTTGTGTCATTTTTTCTATTTCTTTTATCAAAAATTCTTCGAACTTCGTCAGGTCACTACCTTTGTCTTCATCAGACAACTCATAATCAGGTTCCATGAAGCAATCACTACCAGGAGTGATCTTTTCCTTTCTTGCATCATTCGTCTGATCAAACATTAGGACTTCTTCCATTTTTCGGATATGATCCTCATCAGGATCTGTCGGAGCCTCTGTTCCTGCAGAAGACAAATAAGAATTAGTATCATCATCATCATCAGATGTAACACTCACCTCGGAATATGATGATGCTTCACTATATGTCTGCTCCAGTATCATCATGTCTAAGCATGGTTCACAAGTCTTTTCTGAGTGTGCTTCGCCATGTAATCTGCACCATCCATCAATCAAAATATCATTAGCAGGTATATTCAATAACTGGCAACATTTTACCTGAGTAGATAAATGCATCTCAAAATCTCTGAAGCGATCTATTTCCTTCTCATTATCTGGATCATTACCAAACTCCATACTCAGCATGTCCTCATGATAATCATCATCATGATGATGAACATCAAGCATCAGGATCTCCTCTATTTTAACAGTTTGCGGCCTGATGTGATAAACTCTGGGTTCTACGTTTACATACATGATCTCATTTGTTTTGTTATATTCCGTGATCAT
Organism: Cunninghamia lanceolata; assembly: GCA_027924645.1. Taxonomy (NCBI): domain Eukaryota; kingdom Viridiplantae; phylum Streptophyta; class Pinopsida; order Cupressales; family Cupressaceae; genus Cunninghamia; species Cunninghamia lanceolata. The sequence continues at coordinate 2,760,346 of BSBN01000787.1, read as the reverse complement.
ATGTTTCATCCTAGGCTCAGCATCAATCCTGATCTGATTAGGTATACCCTTCCATGGTAACCACATGTGACTGAAGTCTGTGGACATGTATCCGTTGAGCGTTTTAGACCAATCTCGGCTAAGCAACATCCCATATGTATCAGGTATGTCAACTACCTGAATGTCAATGTAATACTGTATCCTAGGATCAGACGCTAGCTGCATGTGAATGTGAGTCAGTTCTCCTACGACACTTACTTCTGTCTTGTCCAGTTGAGTGACCTTTTTTAAGGATTTAGCAGGATGCAGTCCTAAAGCGTTGCATATTGACAAAGGCATAACATTCGTTGAGGCTCCTGAATCAACTAAACAGTTGTGCAAGTTCTTGCTGAACATTCTTATGGTGAGGAGAAACGGAGGTGATTCAGTTTTATCTCTATACAAGGTCATGTGGGAGGTTTCAGCGGCTTGGACTGTAGCTGACACCTTAGACTTGATAGTATTATCTTTAGCAGCATGATCTTTGCCATTGGATTGACCTGAAAGATGATTATCCTCTTTAGGAGCAGGATCATCTAGTGACTTCATGAATGCCCTTTTGATGGCAGGAGTTTTCAATAGCTCCGATAAGGACAGGCTGGTCTTGATTTTCTTCATTTCATCAGCCAAATAGCTGACTAACTTGTCAGACTCATGAGGTGCATTTATGACTTTTGTTACTGTGTTTTGAGGAGACAAGTATTGAGCATTCACTTTAGGGAACCCAGGGTTATTGCTAGCCTTAGGATCAGGAGGTGTGTTGAAGTTGTTTGGAGGTAGAGATGATGTCAATGGACCAGCAGGTCTGTTGGCATTACTCCTCAGGTTATAATTGTGCTTACCAGGATATTGCTGCTGATATGCATGTACTTCCTCATGCTCTCTTGCAGGTTCATTTTCATCCTCAAAGGGGAAGACATAATTTGTTTCCAAGGTTAAGGAAGATTCCTCACAGGTCTGATTATAATCCTGATGAGGCTGATTTGTGTACGTTTCTAAAACAAAAGCTGAGTCGTATCCACAAGGAACTATTTCATTTCCTTCTGCCTGAGGTGGATTTCCAGAAGTATTAGACACTTCAGTCTGAAAGATGCTGGCAGCAATCCTAAATTGTGGACAATCTAATTCTGCATGTGCATTGGTATTATGGATCCTGCACCAATTGGTAAGGGCTGCTTCAGCAAGATTGACTCTAGTAGTCTGTTTGGCTTCACCAGGAGGCTGATTGTCTAGGGGTGATGGTAATGAACCGTTATTTGGCCTAGAGTTCCACACTCTGGGCTGTCTAGGAGGATTATTATTGTTTCCACCATTATTGTTGAAGTTATTGTTGTTATATCCTCTGTCAGGGTAGTTTGGTCTGTCATTGGAGTAACTCCTATTCTGACCTGACTGTGAATAAAACCCTTGATTTCTCAAATGTGTTACTTCTGTGGTGAGTTTTCTGAGTTGAGCAGAAATTTCTTTGATTTCCTCCTTCTCCTCTTGAGCTTTGGCCACTACATTTTCGGTCTGAGGCTTGAAAAAGGAAGATCCACGGTTATTGTTGGATAGATCGGTACTTTGAGGTGTCTGAGCATGTGCAGGATATTGTGGCAATTGGCCATTTCCATTAGGAGGAGGCATAATACTCAATGGAGGTACTTGCAGAGGTGCAAGCATGACTGCTGGGGGTATCACTGATCCATTAGGATATTGTGCAGGATATTGTGCTTGCACGCCAGGCAAAGTAGGGAATGCTATATTTGGAGTAGGAGCAGGTATCAACTGCTGATTTACCTTGATAGCTTCTTGAAAAGCTCCTGTCAATGTAGTGATCTTAGGATGTGTTCTTCTGATGAACATGGAAGTTAATGGATCCAGGGCTGAATAATAGATACTCCTAGCAGCAGCATCAGCCACCACATATGGGGCAACTAGCTTGGACAACATTTTCTGGAACCTAGCATTGAAATTGGTGATAGGCTCATTCACAAATCTTTTGATTGTGGCAAACATGTGGTAATTCATGGCTAGATCAATAGGGATCTTGAACCTGTCAAGAAAGGCTTTCTCTAAGACAGCCCACGAACTGACAGAAGATTGACCAAGACTAATGAACCAATTATAAGCCTCTTCCCCTAAGGAAAAAGGGAATAATCTGCACACCACGTCCTGATGTTCTATTCTGGCTCTGCAGCACGCTTCTTTAAACGTCCTGATATGATCATCAGCATCTTGATAAGGATGATATTTTGGACAAAGTTTGTCCGGATTCTTTGGTAACTCGTGATATGCATTAAAGGTCAAGGGTGACTCTACTGCAAAGAAAGACATTGCAACCTGAGGGGGCTGAATTGGTGGTGCAGTTGGCTGAGGTTGAACTAAAGGTATACCCTGGGTTTGAACAGGAGGTGTCACGGATGTACCGGAAGGTATTTGCAAACCAACAGCAGTTACAGGAGGAGGTCCCGGTGAAGCTCTAGACGCACTAGACCCTGGAGTATGGTGAATGTCTACAGTCCTAGGTCTAAAACCTCTAACAAGCAATTCTTCGAAAATTTCACTAGGTCTAGACCTGGTATTTATCCTGTAAGCCAGGATTTCTTGATTTGGAGGCAAATTGGCAGAAACTTTGCAAATATTGGTTAAATTTCACTGGATGAGGTGATATTTGCGGACAGATGGCAAATCAGACTGGATATTTACGAAATATTTGCGAAGATACTGCAAATATGACAGGATATTGGGATATCCTGACCCGTAGCACAAGATCTCGAGTGCCTAAGGCTCAAAAGTCTCAAAGCTTGAACAAATTTACGCCTCTTTAGCCGATATTAGTGAATTTAGAGAGATCTACTGTAAAGCTTGCAATATTTATGTGAGATCTGGAAATCTTTACATAGAATGTGCATATACAAACTTCTCATAGCAAATATTTACGAAATTTACTGAAATTCACGGGTGATCTGAGGTTACCTTACTCTTATACGTCATCAAACCTGAAAATACTGATGATGAGCGTGATCTTCCGGACTTGGCCCTCCTTCTAGTGCCAATTTATGTTGCGTTAGAAGCGAGGGGCCTGCAGATATGTTTGCAAGATTTAAAGCGGGCTGCTATACTAAGGCAGGGGATATCACTTCAACTGAAAAGAATTTATTTGCTGAGAAACAGCTCATGCCCTCCTTCTAGCACCAATTTATGTTGCGATAGGAGCGAGGGGCCTGCATAAAATGAATGATGACTGAAGCAGTAGTGGCTTTTCCCGTTCTGCCCTCCTTCTAGCGCCAATTTATGTTGGTCATGATGTTAGTCACAAACAAACATAGAATAAAAGTACACATTAACCTTTATTCATCTTGAAAGATGCAGTGAATTCAAAGAATTCATGATCCCAAGTCTCCGGTGATTAGGTCTTAATCGACTGACGTTACTCAGTGGTTAATGTGAGTTGCTGTTTCCATTTTGGGGCCTTACATGAAAATGCACTATCATCATGAAGTTCCTGCAGAAATTCCTTATAGAGGAGTCAAATTATGCAGCTATTTGATGAAAAGATGTAAAATACCTCAATCTTTGCATGATATTTTCAATTGTGCATGCTTAGTGTTCAAATATGCTAAATATTTACGATTATCTACGAGATGTTTGCATATTTTGGGTTGTTTGCTTAAGATTATCAGTTTATTTGCAATTGTGATAGTGAGATGCTCTGAAATTGAAAGAAATTAAAAGAAATACTTCTAATTAAGTTGAACCTTTAGCTTTTGATCCACATACATGCTTGATACTGTCATGAGGAGAAGAAATCAAACCATATGTTCACCAGGACATTCCACAGCTAGATACAGTTGATGCAAACTTCAGAGGATAATGAATGAAAACAATACATGCAACATGATGAGCACTCCAAGGGACGCAGCAAATCAAAGCACATATCCAGAATTCAGACACAGATTACTCAAGATTTACTAAGATTTGTAATCGGAATACTCTTCTCTTTCATTAAGTATGCAAAAGACATGTACATATACAGCAGCTTTGAAATAAGTCCTGAATATTTCAGCAATCAGATTTCAATTAAGTTTCAATGAATATAACAAGGCATTCCACCACCTTTTATAGAATAAGGTGAGGAATCCGTTACAAAAGATCCACGGATCTGATTTATCAACACAAATCAACGGTCATCACTTCATGACTTGTCAATTTTACAAAAAGGCACAAGTTGCCAGCTGGCAACTATCTATACTGCATATGCAAGATATTTCCCCCTTCATAATGTATCTTCATCATGCTCTTCATCTGATGCATGCGGGTCATCATCATGTGCATCGCTTTCTGAACTTTCGCTATCCAGATGATGACGCTGCTGCATATGGGGCTGCATGCTGCTCTGGATTTGTTCGTATGACCGCACAACTTGGTCTATTCCTCTGCCATCTTGAGTCTTTGCCTTGATAATGGTGTGTTTGTGCGCTTCATACTTATCCCTGCTGTTATCCATCTTATTCTTTCTGTCCTGCAGTGTTTCATTATAGGTCTCCATCTTGACCTTGATCCTCATCATTTTATTTATTATCTCTTCTGTCAAGTGGACTAGCGGACCATCATCTTCCACTTGGAAGTTATTACGCAGAGCCTTGAGGGCAGAATCTTCATCCTGATTCTCTATCTTCCCTTCCACCTTGCCCTCTAATGTTTCAAGCATGTCTGCTTCAATGCCCATTAAATCGCGTAGCCTCATGCTGATCTCCCTCAGCTTATTATTGCATCTCTTGAGGACTCCGCATTCGAACTGTACATCCTTATACCAGATATCCACTAATAATGCAGTATTGTTATTTAACACCTGCTTACTGATAAGCAGTTGTGGATTTATCTGCCTTATTTCATCCAGCAGGCTGAGGACTCTCTCCAGTTTATAAGACCTTTTTCCGGTCTGCATCTACAACCTGTCTACCTTGGTTTTGGAGTCACTCAATATGCTCCATCTCTTCAAAGAACCTTTCATTATTTCAATAGCATCATCCAATGTGGATGACACCCATTTTCTGATTACAGACACCTCATGTTTCATGAGGTCCAGTTTATTTACCTCCTCCTGAGAAATGGCAGTTAATGGGACTGCAGCTTTAGCTGTGGTATCTTCAGGAGTGGTTAGTCCTTTAATATATGCATGCAACTGAGCAATGTGCTCTTTATGTTGCTTATTCTTCTCCTTCTCTCTTTTCACCTTCTGAATTAGAGAGTCTATAACATCCTTTCCCTCCTGACCTTCCTGCTCTTCATTGGCAAAACCCAAATCAACTGTGCTTATCTGGAACTCATCCACAGTGATTTTGCCTTTCTCTTTCTCTACGGTAGGTACAACAATCTGTGCGGTCCTTCTCCCTGTCGCCAGATCTCTTTTGATGGCCGAAGTCATCCTGGCCTTCCTCCTGGGTTTCATTATATCTGCGGCGAACAGGGTGGAGACGTCGAATTCCTGAATCTCCAGCTCCTCTTCAACATTCACCTCCTTTTCTAACCATGGAGGCACCTGATCATGCTTTTTGGCATCATGTTGTTGTTCACCCATATCTCCCTTTTCTGTTAACAAGTGTTGTGGAGACGGTGATTTTTCTTTCTCTCCCTCACGATGCTCACTTTGCTGTTGTTGATCCTGAGGTGCCTCCTCCTGTTGAGGAACTTCTTTTTCCAGGGGAGCATCTTCTCTGTGTGGGGAACCTGGCGGTGTACCTGTAGGTAGATCATGATGATCATGATCTTTTTCCTTCATTATTTCATCTGTCCCCAGTTCTTCCCCCTGTGGAGGTTGATTATCCTCCTTTTGCTTTTCTACTTCTGGTGGTATGTCGACCACCTTTGATATTGTAGGATTTGCCTGAGGTGATGGCATCTGTTCCGCAGTGGCTATTTGCTCTGTACCTGCAGCATCCACCTCTTGCGCCTTATCAGCAGGATCCTCTATCGCTTCTTTCTTCTCATCATCAGCCTTTGCTTCTTGGACCTCTACTATAGCAGGTCCTGCTGATGTATCTTGTGGGCTCTGTTGGCCTGATTCAAGAGCATGACCCTCTGCTTCAGCCATCTCTATCTCCTTTGTTAGGTGGCCCTTATCAGGTGATCCTGCTGGCTGTTTAGGACTTGCATCCTGCTTCTGTGTTAAGTCGACCACTGCAGGATCTGTCACCTCGGCAATCAGTGTGTCCAGCCCTATGTCCTGAGCTACCTGCTCCGGGCTCTTCTCTGGTTCTAGGCTCTTTTCTTGCTCCGCCTCTGCTTGTTTCATCTCTTCAAGCATTGATTGGACAGATGGAGGCTTGTGAGGAGCCACACTGATGCCAGCAGCCGCAAGTGTTTCCATTTCTTGTGCAGCTACATCCTGCACCACCTCATCATCAGACAAGTTTATTGTCTCGTCTAGCGAGACATGCTTTTCTGCTTGTGCCTGAGATGTTTCTTTTTGTTGTTCTTCTGCAAGTTCTGTTTTGAACTTGACAATGGTAGGAAGTGGAACATTGTGCTGAAGTTCCTTCTGCACTTCACTACCTGCCCCTTGTACTTGTACTGGGGGGTGACTCATCTCACCTCTCATGGAGGTTCTTATTTTCTTAGGTGCGGTAGGAACCAACACCTGGGGAGCTCTCCTTTTTCTTCTAATTACTAGTGGAGCTTCCTCCTCTTCTTCAGGCTCTTCCTCCATGAGGATATCCTTGCCTAGTTGTCTGGATGATTGACCCACTTCTTGGGTCTCTGTGGTTCCAGCCTCTGCTGTCTTGGCTTTCTTGGGCTTGGGAGGAGAATCTGATTCTGATCCTGCTCCTGCTGCTTCCTCAGCTGTAAACACTGCCCTTTCAATTATGACCCCTTTGGGTCCCTTTTCCACCTTCTTGCCTCTTGAGGCTCTCTTGCTTGGCTGCTGTGATGGAGGAATCCTCTCTCCCTTGGTCTTCCGCTTCTCCAGCAGGAAGTCATCATATTCGTCTGCAGGGATGTCCTGCCCTTTCTTTTTGTTGTCCACCGTGATGGCAACACCCTTTTTCTTCAATGCCTCTACCTGTGCATCTACCCAAGCTTGGGTCAAGTGTATGGTTCTGGCAAAGAATGGGTCCAAGGACATATCCTCCTGCATGGTGAGGTCAGGGGCAGAAATGGTATCATTGTATATCTTCTTCTGCTCATATTCATCTGCCATGATCCTGCCGTCATCACTCTTCAACTGCTGAGGGAGGGGTATGCAATCAAATGTCTTGATCTGGTTCAGAGTCAACCTCTGATACCTCCTCCTCCTGGCCTCTGCCTCATCTTCGCAGTCAGCCCAAAAATCTTCTAGGTGCCTCTAGTGAATAGGCTTCCCTAGAATCTTCTGCATTCGGCCGTAAGGATCATATGGTCTTGTTACTGGGAAGGGTAGTAGATTCATCTTGTTCAGAGTGACCATCACCTTCTTAATATTATCCGAGTCAGGGCACATATAGTTGCCGATGTTGACTGGGAACAAAATTGGTGGCAGCTTCTTGGCATCCTTATAAGTCTGTATGATGGTGGAGCCCTGCCTGATAAATTCCATTAGAACTACTGCATCAGTAGGATATCTTGGCAGCATCAGGGGATGCCCTTCAAAACCCTCTATCCTGATGTAGGAAAAGGTGGCAAATTGGATGTACCATGCCCCATGCCTGAATACTGCCTCCTGAGCTTCCATGCTCAGTCTTTTTGTCCTGTCATCTTCCATGGTCCTTACCAAATGCATAGAGAATGCATCGTTGACCAGTTTGTAGTCCTTGATATAATTGGTTCTTTGCAGCTGGGGATGATGATCCCAGATATAAGCTGCATTTGTGCCTGTTAGCTTCCCATCTGCGGTTAAGGCATCAAACGTACCTCTATATGCACAGGAATAAACAATGTAAGAGGTCATATAGAAGGCACAATCTGAACCTCCTAGGTTCAGCAGCTGCTCATGCAGAGCATCACTTATGATTTGGCCCCATAGTGGCTTGATGTTTGCATATAGGCACATCATTATTATGCCGTACATCCAGTCTCTGAATTCTCCAGTATCAGGCTGGCCAGTCACCCTGTTTAGTAGGGCAATCACATACTGATATTCTTCATTAAAATCAAACTTGAACATGTGCACAGGGAGCTTGGCCGCTGCATTATATGTGCTGTTCTTGGCCCGCCAAGCATACATGTTCCTTCTGGCCGTCTTCTTGTTGGCCTCATACTCTCTTTCAGACTTCTTCAAGTCTACACTCTTTACCTTGCTGCCCATTGGCAGTCCAAATGTCTGGGATAGACCTTTGATGGATAGGTTTGCATACACTCTCCCATGCTTCACCACCTGCCTCGTCTGAGGGTTGTAATTTCGGGCGCACTCAATAACCAGCTCCGGAGACTCCATGGAGTAGGGGAAGCCAGCAGCGTTCCACATGCCGGATACAAACACGGCGTCCAATACTGGACTCTTATCTTGTCCATCATTCAGCTTGGCTGACCAAGCTTCCAGGTTGGTACTCCCCTGATGGGTATCTGTAATTGCCCCAAATTTGAACAGGACCCCTCTCTGTGAAGAGAACATAGGCCGGCTGAATTCTTCCTGATTCTTGACTAAGCATTTTTCAGCCATGGGTACCTGCAATTAACAACATTTCTTCTCACAACGGGATATGCATGTATACATCTGGCAAATATCATGCCTATTGCATCAATTTCACATTACTTATTCATACGGATATATAACCAGAACTTACAACATTATTTAGAAACAACATGATGAGGGTTTCATTCCACTTACGTGGTTATGCAGATTTCTTTCTATACCAGTATATCATTGAGATGCTCTTAATTCGGCTGCTGATCACCTTCGTCCTTCTGTCTGTGGGCTCGAATCACGCAACGACAGCTATTATGCAGATATGGAGGCTGGTGCTCTGTAAAACAATTTTAACGCAGGTAAATGTAACAATGGAGGTTGAATTACCTTTTAACCTCGCAGTTAGGGCAAACTTAGGGTAACTCTGACAAGTTAGATCGCAATCTTTGATCATTCATGCGAAAACTCAGGATCTCGCCAGACGTTTCATTGGGTTCTGGGGTCGGCGGGAATCACCTACCAAATCTGCGCGCATTTAATGGCAGTGGCGGCAAAGGGAGCGGGGGAATATCCATATGACAAGATATCATGAGGGCAGGATGATATTTCACAAATATCAGGTTGAGTTTCAATATCATCCTCCCTAGTCTTGAAATTGTTATCGCGACAAAATTCGGATGACAACGCACCTTTGTTTTCATTTTAGCACATCAGGAGGATATTTCGGTTCATCGGGTGATATTTCAAAATATGATGATGACCTTCATACTTACTCATTCTCCTTTCAGAATATCAGGATGACGTCATCATGATATTTGTTCTTTGTATTGGAAATGTCTTATGACGTCATCGTCATATTGGGTGAACATGATCATGTTTACAAAATATCCTGTTGAAATGCAAATATGATGATGATGTCATCAGGATGTTTCTTTCTTCGTTTATCGTCTTCGGATGACGTCATCAGGATATTTGTTAAGGGTGATATTTTGCATCAGGATGATATTAACGAATATCAGGTTACTTTCAAAATATGATGCTCGCGATACAAAAGACCGTTCGACGGGGAAGACTTACTATTACTTAAATTTGACGTCTGGATATTTGAACCGCAGGATATTATCGGGGGGGGCGTTTCAAATATGATGATGATGTTTTTCAAACAGCATAACTGAGGTTATAAAATATGACCCTCTTCTTGCGAATATCAGGTTTGACCAAGACTTTGACTGTTCATAACTCTCACATCCTGATGAATATCAGGGTGATGTAAAAGGTAAACCTGCATGAATTTTAATGCTCTTTCAGAATATGTCGTCATATATATGAAATACGAATTTTGACAGACTAACCTCATATTGGGGCTTACCTCATCTTGACTCCACATGATGATGAACATGACTGATTTTACCAAACCGCCCGAAAGCAGACACAAGCCAAAAGAAAAGTTGGGTCCCTGTTTTGCCAAGTCAAAATGGGGCGTGTTGTGTAACCACACAACAGGTAGATCTAGATGGTGCACAGGAAAAGTATGGAGGTTCCAGTGTTTGATGGAACAAATTATGCTTTGTGGAAGACCAGGAGGGAAATATTTCTTGTCTCATTAGAATATCATGTATGGAAGGTAGTTGATAAAAAATATACTATACCTACTAATGGTCCAAAGGATGAAGATGAGATTAAAGAATATGAGAACAATGGCAAGGCAAGGAGTGTTCTTTTGAACAGTCTTTTTGATTCTGAATTAGTGAAGGTAATGAGTTACAAAACTGCTCATGAGATCTAGAAGAAGTTGGAAAGTATCTATGAAGGAGATGACAAGGTCAAGCAAGCAAAGATGTAGAATTTAAAGGCCAAGTTTGACACCCTAAGGATGTCAGAGGACGAAAATATTACAAGCTACATGCAAAAAGTGGATGAGGTTGTCAATTCCATAAATGGTCTAGGTGGGAAGTTGGAGGAAAGTGAAGTGGTAAAGAAGGTATTAAGAACTCTTCCAAAATCTTATAGTGCTAAAGTTTTTGCTATTGAAGAAACTCAAAATTTGGATAATTATTCTAGGGATTGAATTCTTGGTACTTTAACTACTTTTGAGATAAGAGAATTTGGTCAAAATGATTCAAGAAAAGAAACTTCTTTTAAGGCTAGAAAGACATAAAAGAATGTTGAATCAGATCCAGATGACTTTGATGAAGTGGAAGCAAATTTTGTAAGAAGATTGAAAAAGGGCTCTGGAAAATATAAAGGTAAGTTAACCTTCAAATGTTTTAGCTATGGGAAGATAGGGCATTATGCTTCAAAATGTCTAATCAAAATTTTAAATGACAAATATAAGGACAACAAAGGTAAATTATTGAAGAGAAGTTATTATGTTGAGGAAGATGATAGCATATCTGATGATGAGTCTAACTATCTGGATGATGAAAGTAATGAATGTTTGTTCATGGATTTGAATGTTGGAATTGATTTTGAAAGGGGTATGAGGGAAATTGCTTCAGAAACATAGCACAATATCAAAGGAGCTTTGGTAACTGCTTTTCATGCAAGAGAAGAGGAGAACAACTAGTTAATTGATAGTGGGTGTTCAAATCATATGATAGGTGATAAGAATAAGTTTGTGAAGCTTGAGAAGTATGATGGAGGTTTTGTTAAGTTTGGAGATGATGCATCTGCTAAGATCTGTGGAAAAGGTTCAATCAGTTTTGATGGCAAGCACAATACAGATGATGTTCTTTATGTCAAGGGTCTCCAGAATAATATTCTAAGTGTAGGATAAATGTGTAGTAGAGGATATAACCTTGTATTTTAGGATGATGGCTATGAAATCAGAAAAGAAAACTTTGGAACTCTGGTTGCTACAGGAACAAGGACAAAAGGAAATGTATATCATCTCAAAGGTTCTAATGGTATGTTCTTCATGACTCAAATTAATGAATGTAGGCTATGGCATAGAAGAATGTGTCACATCAATTTTGACAGTCTAGTGAGGATCAACTCTACTCAATCTGTGAGGGATCTACCAAGAATTACAAAGCTTATCAATGCAACCTACAAGGAATGTCAGATTGGGAAGCAAACAAGGAAGAATTTCAAGATCAAAGAGTATTCTATCACTAGACCTCTAGAATTGGTGCATACAGATTTGTGTGGACCTACAAGAGTAGGAAACTTTCAAGGTGACATGTATTTCATGTTGTTGATTGATGATTACTCTAGAATGACTTGGGTAACTTTTCTTAAAGAAAAATTAGAAGCTCTAGATAAGTTTAAAGAATTCAAGGTTATGGTTGAAAATGAAATTGATCTGAAAATCAAGTGTTTGAGGTTTGATAGAGGTGGTGAGTTCACCTCCAATGAGTTTAATTGTTTTTATGAGGATCATGGAATAAAAAGGTATTTGTCAGCTCCTAGGACTCCTCAGTAGATTATAGTGCTGGAAAGAAAGAATAGGACAGTTTAGGAAGTAGCAAGGACAATGTTGAAAGAAGCAAATCTACTGGATATCTATTGGAGAGAAGCTATTCACACTACAGTCTACATACAAAATAGAGTGCAAGCAAGGGTCAATAGTTCAAAGACTCCATATGAGCTATGGTATGGAAGAACTCCTACTGTAAAATATTTTAGAGTGTTTGGAAGCAAGTGCTACATTAGGAGAGATGAAGAAAATTTGGGAAAGTTTGATACAAGATCGGATGAAGGAATCTTTCTTGGATATTCTACAAAGAGCAAGGCTTACAGCTGCTATAATAAGAGGTTGAATAAGTTAGTTGAAAGTGCAAATGCCAAGGTAGATGAAGAACTCCATCAAAGATCAGTGCTAATAGAAGGATATGAATCTGATGAGCCCCCTTGCAGAGAAGAAGAAAGAGAAGAAGAAAAGGAAAAGGAGAAGCAAGTTGATGAAGAAGATGCTCCGGAAAGCATTCTTAAAACTCCCAAGTATGTGCAGAAGAATCATTCTGAAGATCAAATCATTGGAGATAAGAACAAAGGTGTGTTAACAAGAAGGAAAATTGCTGTGGCAGATGAACAGGTAAATTTGTTTTTGATGTCTAAAATAGAACCCAAAACAGTGACTAAAACATGCAAAGATGAGCATTGGATCAAGGCTATGGAAGAAGAATTGATGCAGATTGAGAAGAATCAGACTTGGGAAGTTTTCCCAAGACCAGCAGACAAAAATGTGATAGGAACTAAATGGGTCTTTTGGAGCAAATTGAATGAGAATGGAGTAGTCAAAAATAAGGCTAGGCTTGTGTGTAAAGGTCACTCACAGGTGGAAGGAATAGATTATGAGGAAACATATGCTCCAATGGAAAGAATGGAATCCATTAGAATGTTTTTGGATTTTGCAACTCATAAGATTTCAAAGTTTATCAGATGGATGTGAAATCTACATTCTTGAATGGAGAATTGGAAGAAGAGGTATACATTGAACAACCGGAAGGCTCTCAGTTATCAGATGATCCAAATATGGCTTGCAAATTGAAGAAAGCACTGTATGGACTCAAGAAATCCCCTAGAGTGTGGTATGCAAGATTGGATAATTACCAATTGCAGCAAGGATTCAAAAAGGGCATTGCAGACTTTAATTTGTACTTCAAAGTTGAAGAAGATCAAATCCTGATTATGGAGGTATATGTGGATGATATAATCTTTGGAGGAAATGAAGGTATGTGCAAGAGGTTTGTAGAAGAGATGCAAAAAGAATTTAAAATGTCAATGTGTGGGGAAATGAATTTCTTTCTTGGATTATAAATCAATCAATCAAAAAAAGGTATTTTCATTTCATAGTCAAAGTATATTAAGGAAATGTTGAAGAAGTTTGGAATGGAATACTCCCAACCGGTATGTACTCCCATGACTACAGGTTGTAAGTTAAGCAAAGATGATGAATCTCCTAAGGTTGATCAGAGCAAGTACAAATCAATGATTGGTGGACTGTTATACCTGACTACTATTAGACCAGATACTATGCATGCAGTTTGCCTTGTGGCCAGATTTCAATCAAATCCTAGAGAGTCACATGTTTCAATAGTAAAAAGGATACTTAGATACTTGAAAGGCACTCCAGATTTTGGCTTATGGTATCCCAAGGATACTAATTTCTCCTTGAGTGCATATATAGATGCAGATTGGGCAAGATGTATAGATGATAGGAGTACAAGTGGTGGTGCTTTCTTTCTTAGAAGCAGACTAGTTTCATGGTTGAGTAAGAAGCAAGATTCAATGTCATTATCTACTGCAGAGGCAGAGTACATTGCAGTAGCATCTTGCTACACACAAGTGTTGTGGATGAAGCAGACATTGAAGGGTATCAAAGTATCATATGATGAACCTATTCCCATCTTATGTGATAATACAAGTGCTATCAACATTTCAAAGAATCTGGTAATGCATTCAAGAACAAAACATAGTTCAATCTGGTATCACTTTCTAAGAGAGAAGGTTGCAGATAATGAGGTGAAATTGGAGTATGTGCCTACCAAGGTTCAAGTTGTAAATATTTTACAAAGGCTCTTCCAAAAGATACTTTTGAGTATCTCTAGCAGAAGTTAGGGGTTATTGCCCCTCCTTCCTTTGATTAGATGCATAGGTGTGTGCATATGTCTGAGAAACATTTGAAGACACATTTTAGTCCTGGACTGATGTTGAAGGCTACCTCTTAGGGGGAGTAGGTAGTGGTACTATTGGTTGGTGCAGTTAGTTGGAGCATATCTTATACCCCTAAGGGGGAGAGTGCATAAAAGTGAAAGTAGTAGAGAAAGAGTAAGCACTTGCTGGTGTTGCAAATGTTTCCCTTTGCCATTGATGTCAAAGGAGGAGATTTGAAGTGATTGAAAAACCATTGTGTAGAAAGGTGTGTGAAGAGTAAGAATTGCTTCAGTCAAGGGGAGTATTAATAGTTGTTTTTGTTAATGGTTTTTCAAAGAGATTGGCATTGCCATCAATGACAAAGGGGGAGATTGTTGGAAAATTGTTGGTGTTGTCATTGATGTCAACCTCTAGTAGGTGGTTCACTTGGTTTCCAAGTGCTTTTGAGAAAATTTGAATAAAAAGGTGTGCAGTGTGACATAGGTGTGCTCAGTGTTATTCTTTGCATTTCTTCCTAGTTGAAAATATGCCTATGTGGTTTGGAAGTGTTGATCAGAGGTGTTATATCTAGAGTTTTAGGTTCTAGATCATGCGATAGTGGAAAATGTGTTTGACAGAATGTTTGCCTATGTAGAAGATTGTCTGAGAGAAATGAGATTGCTCCGCATTTCTCTGTATTGAGGCTTCTTGTCCCGTGGATCTAGGAATGTGCTTATACAATCTATATTTACTTTTCCTTGAAGTTTTTGGTGTTGGGTTGCTCCACAAATTCAATTCTTGTGTTGGTGTTCAGTAGTAGTGCATCTTGGTATGCTTAATGAAGACATTCTTTGTTGTTGGTGGTTGCGGCAATGTTGTAGAAGAGTCTGATGATGTTGAATATTCTAGAAAGATGTGTGGATGCTATGGAGTGTCTCTCTATGGTCCGCATGGTGTTTTTGGACTTTGAGAAGCATGGATGTGGTCGTTTGCTATGTTAGCTCAGGTTTGGCTGACCTGGTTTTCTATTTGAGGAGGTACTTCATGGATTGTGGATGTGATGGGCAGCATGGTGATATAGATTTGAGTCCTAGTTAACCCTTGGCATGGCCCACTTTCACTTCTTTGCACTGTGGAAGTGTTTAGTGCCGACCTATTTTTATGTTGCACATTTGAGGTGCATATGTTTCATTAGGACTGACTCAATTGATATGGTTTTGGGTTGTGGATGGTATAAATGCAAGATGAAGTTGAGTTGAGCAAAGTAGAGAAGATGATGCAAATGTGAATCAAGGGTGGTGAATTGAGTGCGAGCTTAAATGCTTATGACTCCCAGATGCAGTGAGTAGAAGGTGTCTACATTTTTTAGTTTGCTTGAAGTTGCTGGAGGTAGTGAGCCAAAGGTTGTGGATGGAAAGAAGTGGTAGTGGTGGATTTATCCTATTTATTTGAGATAGTGAATCTCTCTATAATAGTCTTCTTCTATTCTTCTCTCTTTTGGATAGTGAGTCCTTCTAGCAGTGAGCCTTTCTTTTGGTAGTGAGCCCTTGGTAGTGAGCCTATTTGTTTTTGGTGTTGCTATTCATATATATGTGAGCTAATCCTCACTGTGGTTTTCCCTTCTTGGGTTTTTCACATAAATCTGGTGTTCTTATGTGTTTGAAAGTGTTTGCATTGATGCTTTATATGTTCACATTCTGCTAATGCATAATAAGAGGTTGATGATTGGAATAGCATTGAAGGCTTAATGTTTTAATACACAACTGATTCACCCCCCCTCTCAGTTGTCCTATGCATTCTAACACTTGTGACTACAAATATTTCCTTTTTGATGTGCCTAAATTTGAGTCATTTATGTGGGTCCAACATACAATTGAAAGTGATGTTGAGTTGTAGTACTCAAATGAACATGATGATCAACATGTTTCAACTTAGCCTGAAGGTATGCTAGAGCTTAAGACCTTTTAGTTTGACCTATAGGAGGAGGTTTTTATTTGTGCAAATCAACAGGGTGGTCAAGTATATTTTTCTTTGTCATGTGAATTTGAAGTTTTCTCTTTTTTCCTTAGTTCACATGAAGATATCAGCAAGTATGATAATGTTACATCTATGGGTGGTAGTGTTTTACTTCCATCCATGTGTATTGATGCTAACCTAGATTTTAGTACGTGACCCCTTGCTACTATGAACATGCATGAAATGGTGTAGCATAGATCATGCACATGTTACTTTTTGTGGTTTCCTTGTAGTAGTGACCTTGATGGTGGAGTTAGTCTTTACTTTATGAGTAGTGAAATCACTTGATTAAGCATGCTTGTAAGAGTCATCATTTGTTGCAATTGGGTGGTGAGTATATTTTTAGTTTGAGGGAGATCAACTCCTTCATTAAGTTTGTCTTTGATAGAGGCAAGTGACTTCAATAGTTTATCCATGGTCTTGTGCCATAGATCTTCTTTTCAGAGTTTGACCTACAAGTGTTCTTAAGTTTTGTTATAGCCATACCTTTTTAATGTCTTTGTGCCCTCATATCATTGACTATAGGTTGTTTTATCTTGTACACGTACATATGTTCATATTTGTGTTAATTTTTCCCATGTCCCTCATTTTTTTTAACCTTTTTGGTCTACCTCTTGAGATTGTTGGATCCTCATTGTACCTACAAGAGGCACATGTTCCTAGACTAGAGCCAATGTTGGGACCCAATTCAAAATTTGCAAAATCCTAAGTCTTTGTCTCCTTTGTGCACTTAACCCTGTTTTAACCCGCATTTATAACTAATTTGAGAAATTTTAAGTAGGTCTTCTCTTGGTCAAATATTGTCTTGGAGTTTCTCTTTGTTAGATCCCCTATATTCCTATCATGTGTTGGAAGTGTTGCAAGTATGTGCCTAATTAGTGTTGTCATTGATGTCAACATATCTTTGTTGTCATTGGTGTCAACTGTATCCTATTTTGTTACTTGGTTAGAAGATTTATATGTTGAGGATATTGAGAAAATTAGCCCCTCTAGAAGAATCAGAAAGGAAACAGTGAATCACAGTGAAGACAATGAGTTGCATACTGAAGAACAACCCAGAAGACTGCTCCGCAATTCTTGGAGAGTGAAGATCCTGGTCTACGGATTGGAAGTTATGTAGAGGCATGTTTGAAGATGCTAAATCCTAAGTTTGAGCCTCTGGTATGAAGAATTGAGTGAGTTACATTCACCAGAGTAAAACCTACTTTTTCTAATTATTCACTGGTGATAGAGAGAAAGTATTTTGCTCTGCATTTCTCCGCATTGAAGTATTTTGCTTTGTGGTTCTAGAGGGAAGTCTGGGATGATGATAAGTGCCTACAACTACAATGGTTCATGATTTGGTGGTCCACAAGCTATCTTTCTTTTACGATAGTTGAAGACATTGAAGTTCATGTGCTCCGGTGTGAAGAATCTCATGGATAAAGTGGTTAGATTTTGTATGGTTGCTCCTGATGATTACAACATGCTTGTGGATGCCTCCTAATCATGTTCTTTCATTTACATGGGTCCGCATTAAGGAATTGAGATCGTGTTTGGAGTTTGTTCCCAGATAATGTAGCGTGTAACCAATCCTAGCCGACTTGGTTAATTCCAGTGATTGTGGAGATGTATTGAAGATTGTAGAAGCATGTAGTGGCATGGAAGATTGTGTTTGAGTCCTAGCTAAGGCATGGAGTGATCTGCATACATCTTTACTACATTTACTTAGCTAATTCTGTATTAGGTCCAGACCTATTTTATGTATGTTTGTAATGCTGACGTTGGAGATTGTTCCAACGGTTGATGATTGTAATGCCAACCTTGATGATCATTCCAAGGCTGATATAGTGTATAAATACTTGAAATTGAGTCGATAAAAATGTGTCCTTGTGTGGAAAATGTGAAGATAAGTAAGGGAAGAAGAAAAGGTAGAGAAGAACAGAAGAGTATTGCACTTCAATGGAACTGAATTTAGGCATGGAGTAGATGCTAACATCTCAGTTCAAAAACCCTTGGCAGTGAGCCACCACTTGGTAGTGAGCCTTTTTCTGGGTAGTGAGCCCTATTGACAGTGAGTCTGATTTTTGGTATTGTGCTTTACATATATATATCTTGTGGGTTAACCCCCACCGTGGTTTTTCCATTAATAGGGGTTTCCATGTAAAAATTTGATGTCTCTTGTGTATGATCTTGCAATTGTGTTTATGTTTCTAAGTTTATGCTTTCATGACTTAATCATAACAAATAGTGGACATGTGTTTAATGTTTTAAGGTGCAAAATTGTTTAAGTAATAAGACAACTGATTCACCCCCCCTCTCAGTTGTCTGTTTCATTTCAACAGGAAGTTGCAAAAATCCAAGAAAATCCTATGTCTAGGAAGTTATCAATCATTTTCTAAGTGTTTCTATGTTTTGTAGGTTTTCCTTGGGGCACCAAACATTTCCTCCTTGTATCACATCCGATATCCACCTCCTATTCCCCTTAAAATCCTTGCAAATTTTATCGATCCCTTCATTCCTTTCATTTCCCTTCACTTTCCTCTTTTATGGGATTTCAAGTGGATACTAGACTTATTTCTTCACTTCCACATCATGTCCTAATCTCCTTTACCACACAAAAGTTCCACAAGACTTCATCATTTCCTTCACTTCTTTCCTTTCCTTTATTTTTCCAATTTTGTGGGTTTTTGACTAGCTACTAGATGTGATCCCTTTGTCTCTCATCTTGTATTCATCTCTAGTTTCATATAAAGGTTTCATGGAATTCCATTGGGCCCCTTAGCCTTTTTCACCTTGCCCATTTCTAAAAAAATTGTAGAATCCCACTGGGCTACTAGACTTCACATTTGGAGCTCCAATATTTGGTCTTTCTATCCTCTTCCACATTTCCAAAAATCCCTTATTCATTTGTTCCCTTCACTTTTCCTCACTTCATCTATTTTGTGGAACTTCAAAGTCCTTCTAGACCATATATGTTCACCTTCACTTCTCTCCTCCAGTTCCACTTCCCTTTTCCACATCCTTCCCTCGCCCTCTCCTTTCACTTCATAGAATTTCTCTTGCCTTTTGGATCTCATCCACTTAGTCCCTCCACTTCCCACATATGGTTCTGGGTCAAATTCTTGCACCTTTTTATATTCCATTTTCCTCTTTGTGAACTTTCCTTCTTGTACTTTAGGATTTATTCCCTTCACCCCATATCCCATCTTGACTTCCAATTCTGCATCTTTTCCCCACATTTCTCCCTCTTCATCAAAGAACTCATTTTACTCCTTTTCTAAAACTCGATAGCCTTCCAGATTTCCTTCATACATTTCCCTCCACTTTCTTCCTCTAGTTCCACATGATTTCTCTACTTTTCTCCCATCCATTTATCTAGTTTAGGGTCAAATTTCTATATTTGTCTTGTTGAAATAATCCTTCACTTCCTTTAATTTGTAGAACCTTCCCCTCCTTCAGGACTTCATTCCTTCCAGTTCTAATCTTCAATTCTCATATCCTATTCTACGCCGAAGTCTTACAATTTCTCCAAACTCTTGTGATACTCTCCAGAATGCACCAACAACTTCCCAAATTGCCATTAATACTAGATTTGATCCCCAAAACTTTTCAAATACAATTTTCACACCCAAACAACTTCACACACCCCAAGGGCATAATTCCAATTTTAGATTTGATGATAGATGATGAAGGATGTAGATTTCATGGGATTTTATTTAGTTTGCATTCAAAGCTTCGACATCCTGGGTAAGTGCAAGAAGATGGGGGGCCAAAAAGGGGTCTTAAATGGCCACTTTTTTTCTGAAATCAGGAAATACTAGCCTTGGATGAGAAATTGAGCATAGTTACACTCAAAATTTAGAGATGCAACCAAAACAATGTTCGTAGTGCTCCGAGTCTACTTTCTAAACTACTATTTTGTTTTGAAAATGGCATAGATTAAGCGGTTCAAAAGAGGGAGCCACAAAAATTGGTGTTGTTTCTGTCAAAAAAACATAACATAGCATGTTTTGTGGCTCCCTCAAAAGGTCAACTTTTTTTTGGTATTTTTAAAATCACTTTGGTGAGAAATTAGCTAACAGCATGTAGTTTATGCCCGATTTTTCTGATAATTTTTTGATGAATATTTGATTTTTTACTAATTTTTAAAGTGGACACATCCTAAAAAATAGAATTTTGGCCGTGCTACCCCTATAAATTTTGAAAACTAATTGAAAATCATTTTTTTATTTTTTTAATATTTGTAGAATGGAGTCTAGTTTCTAAATATGTAATTTTTTTGAAATTTGAATGAATAGTTATTTTACAATGAAAAAAAGACCAAACAGTGGTTTTTGCATAAAAACGGACACACAAACAAAAGAAATTAAAGATGAAAGGCTTAACATTGTTAAAATGTGAAAAAAATCACATCGTCAAATAGCTAAGAGAAAGCCTAACATTACCCATGTGTTCGATTTGTTCAACCTTGAAACACGTGTAAATCTGAGGGTTAGCACGAACGAAATTATGTGAAATTTTGAAGAATACAGAAAAACACGTCTGTGATTGTTCATAAGGCACTCCAAGCCTTTGGGTTGGAAATCCAAAGCAAATCCCAAGCCCAAGGCTTGGGATTCCCAAAGCAAGAAATAACGCGAGCGCGTTATAACACGCTCGCGTTATAACACACTCGCATTATAACGCGCTCGCGTTATGTTTTGCCTTGCATTTTTCTTTCCCGCAAGTCTGTCTTTTGCCATGTTTGACATAACGCGAGCGCGTTATAACGCGCTCGCTTTATGTCCCACTCAATTTTTTTTTACATTCAAGGCTATTAATCATGAGGGTTAAGGCATAAGGGATAGAGTTGGAAGGTTTACGGATAAGGTATTAGCATTTAAGGTATAGTATCGAGCCCGTTGAGGGTCTAGGAATAGGGATAGCGTTTAAGGTTTAGGGATGAGGGTTGACAAATTACGGTTGAGGGTCAAGGGATCAAAGTTAAGGGTTGAGGGATTAGGGTTTGACATTAAGGGTTGAGGGTTGAGGTTCAAGGGTCAAGGGTTTAGGGTCGAGGGATTAGGGTTAAAGTAGAGTGTGGAGGGTGTAAGGATTAGGGATAGGGTTGGAGGGTTTAGGGATAAGGGATTAGGGTTTAAGGTATAGTATCAAGTCTGTTGAGAGTTTAGGAATAGGGATAGCATTTAGGGATTAGGGATGAGGGATTATAGTTGAGGGATGATGGATTAGGGTTGAGGGTTGAGGGATTAGGGTTTAGGGATAAGGTTTAGGGTTGAGGGTTGAGGGATTAGGGTTTAAGGTATAGTGTTGAGGGTTGAGGGTTGAGGATTAGGGTTTAGGGTTGATGGATTAGCATTTAATGTCGAGGTTAGGGTTAGAGTGTCAAGGGTAGAGGGATTAGGGATAGGGTTTAGGGTTGAAGGTTTAAGGATTGAGGGTTGAGGCTTTAGGGATGAGGGTTTAAGGCTTAAGATATAGTGTCAAGTGTTGAGGGTGTAGGGATAGGGTTTAAGTTTTAAGGGTTAAGGGTTGAGGGATATGGATTAGGGTTTAAGGTATAGTGTTGAGGGTCGAGGGATCAGAGTTAAGGGTTGAGGGATTAGGGTTTGACGTTGAGGGTTGAGGGTTGAGGTTCGAGGGTCAAGGGTTTAGGGATAGGGTTGAGGGTCGAGGAATTAGGGTTAAAGTAGAGTGTGGAGGGTATAAGGATTAGGGATAGGGTTGGAGGGTTTAGGGATAAGGGATTAGGGTTTAAGGTATAGTATCGATTCTGTTGAGGGTGTAGGAATAGGGATAGCATTTAGGGTTTAGGGATGAAGGATTAGAGTTGGGGGATGACAGATTAGGGTTGAGGGTTGAGGGATTAGGGTTTAGGGATAAGGTTTAGGGTTGAGGGCTGAGGGATTAGGGTTTAAGGCATAGTGTTGAGGGTTTAGGGATAGGGTTTAGGGTTGAGGGATTAGGATTTGACGTTGAGGGTTGAGGGTTGAGGGTTTAGGGTTAGGGTTGAGAGATGAGGGATCAGAGTTAAGGGTTGAGGGAATAGGGTTTGACGTCGAGGGTTGAGGGTTGAGGTTCGAGGGTCAAGGGTTTAGGGATAGGGTTGAGGTTGAAGGGATTAGGGTCAAAGTAGAGTGTGGAGGGTGTAAGGATTAGGGATAGGGTTGGAGGGTTTAGGGATAAGGGATTAGAGTTTAAGGTATAGTATCGAGTCTGTTGAGGGTTTAGGAATAGGGATAGCATTTAGGGTTTAGGGATGAGGGATTAGAGTTGAGGGATGAGGGATTAGGGTTGAGGGTTGAGGGATTAGGGTTTAGGGATAAGGTTTAGGGTTGAGGGTTGAGGGATTAGGGTTTAAGGTATAGTGTTGAGGGTTGATGGTTTAGGAATAGGGTTTAGGTTTGAGGGATTAGGGTTTAGGGTTGATGAATTAGGGTTTAATGTTGAGAGTTGAGGGTTGAGGGTTGAGGGTTGAGGTTGACGGATAGGGTTAATGGTCAAGGGATTAGGGTTAAATAAGAGTGTCGATGGTAGAGGGATTAGGGTTTAAGGTATAGTATCGAGCCTGTTGAGGGTCTAGGAATAGGCATAGCATTTAGGGTTTAGGAATGAGGGATTAGAGTTGAGGGATGACGGATGACAGATTAGGGTTGAGGGTTGAGGGATTAGGGCTTAGGGACAAGGTTTAGGGTTAGGGTTTAGGGATAGGGTTTAGGGTTGAGGGATTAGAGTGAAGGGTTGAGGGATTAGAATTTGGCGTTGAGGGTTTAGGGTTTAGGATCGGGGTTGAAGGTTGAGGGATCAGAGTTAAGGGTTGAGGGATTAGGGTTTGATGTTGAGGGTTGAGGGTTGAGGTTCGAGAGTCAAGGGTTTAGGGATAGGGTTGAGGGTCGAGGAATTAGGGTTATAGTAGAGTGTGGAGGGAATAAGGATTAGGGATAGGGTTGGAGGGTTTAGGGATAAAGGATTAGAGTTTAAGGTATAGTATCGAGTCTGTTGAGGGTTTAGGAATAGGGATAGCATTTAGGGTTTAGGGATGAGGGATTAGAGTTGAGGGATGAGGGATTAGGGTTGAGGGTTGAGGGATTAGGGTTTAGGGATAAGGTTGAGGGTTGAGGGATTAGGGTTTAAGGTATAGTGTTGAGGGTTGATGGTTTAGGGATAGGGTTTAGGTTTGAGGGATTAGGGTTTAGGGTTGATGAATTAGGGTTTAATGTTGAGAGTTGAGGGTTGAGGGTTGAGGGTTGAGGGTTGAGGGTTGAGGGTTGAGGTTGAGGGATAGGGTTAATGGTCAAGGGATTAGGGTTAAATAAGAGTGTCGATGGTAGAGGGATTAGGGTTTAAAGTATAGTATCGAGCCTGTTGGGGTTCTAGGAATAGGGATAGCGTTTAGGGTTTAGGAATGAGGGATTAGAGTTGAGGGATGACGGATGACAGATTAGGGTTGAGGGTTGAGGGATTAGGGTTTAGGGACAAGGTTTAGGGTTAGGGTTGAGGGATTAGGGTTTAAGGTATAGTGTTGAGGGTTTAGGGATAGGGTTTAGGGTTGAGGGATTAGAGTGAAGGGTTGAGGGATTAGAATTTGGCGTTGAGGGTTTAGGGTTTAGGATCAGGGTTAAAGGTCGAGGGATCAGAGTTAAGGGTTGAGGGATTAGGGTTTGATGTTGAGGGTTGAGGTTTGAGGGTCAAGGGTTTAGGGATAGGGTTGAGGGTCGAGGAATTAGGGTTAAAGTAGAGTGTGGAGGGTATAAGGATTAGGGATAGGGTTGGAGGGTTTAGGGATAAGGGATTAGAGTTTAAGGTATAGTATCGAGTCTGTTGAGGGTTTAGGAATAGGGATAGCATTTAGGGTTTAGGGATGAGGGATTAGAGTTGACTGATGAGGGACTAGGGTTGAGGGTTAAGGGATTAGGGTTTAGGGATAAGGTTTAGGGTTGAGGGTTGAGGAATTAGGGTTTAAGGTATAGTGTTGAGGGTTGATGGTTTAGGGATAGGGTTTAGGTTTGAGGGATTAGGGTTTAGGGTTGATGAATTAGGGTTTAATGTTGAGAGTTGATGGTTGAGGGTTGAGGGTTAAGGGTTGAGGTTGAGGGATAGGGTTAATGGTCAAGGGATTAGGGTTAAATAAGAGTGTCGATGGTAGAGGGATTAGGGTTTAAAGTATAGTATCGAGCCTGTTGAGGTTCTAGGAATAGGGATAGTGTTTAGGGTTTAGGAATGAGGGATTAGAGTTGAGGAATGACGGATGACAGATTAGGGTTGAGGGTTGAGGGATTAAGGTTTAGGGACAAGGTTTAGGGTTAGGGTTGAGGGATTAGGGTTTAAGGTATAGTGTTGAGGGTTGATGGTTTAGGGATAGGGTTTAGGTTTGAGGGATTAGGGTTTAGGGTTGATGAATTAGGGTTTAATGTTGAGAGTTGAGGGTTGAGGGTTGAGGTTGAGGGATAGGGTTAATGGTCAAGGGATTAGGGTTAAATAAGAGTGTCGATGGTAGAGGGATTAGGGTTTAAGGTATAGTATCGAGCCTGTTGAGGGTCTAGGAATAGGGATAGTATTTAGGGTTTAGGAATGAGGGATTAGAGTTGAGGGATGACGGATGATAGATTAGGGTTGAGGGTTGAGGGATTAGGGTTTGATGTTGAGGGTTGAGGGTTTAGGGTTAGGGTTGAGAGATGAGGGATCAGAGTTAAGGGTTGAGGGATTAGGGTTTGACGTCGAGGGCTGAGGTTCGAGGGTTAAGGGTTTAGGGATAGGGTTGAGGTTGAAGGGATTAGGGTTTAAGGTATAGTGTTGAGGGTTGATGGATCAGATTTAAGGGTTGAGGGTTGTAAGGATTAGGGATAGGGTTGGAGGGTTGACAGATTAGGGTTTGACATTGAGGGATTAGGATTTGACGTTGAAGGATTAGGATTTGATGCTGAGGGTTGAGGGATTAGGATTTGACATTGAGGGTTGAAGGTTTAGGGATAGGGTTGAGGGATTAGAATTTGGCGTTGAGGGTTTAGGGTTTAGGATCAGGGTTGAAGGTCAAGGGATCAGAGTTAAGGGTTGAGGGATTGGGGTTTGATGTTGAGGGTTGAGGGTTGAGGTTCGAGGGTCAAGGGTTTAGGGATAGGGTTGAGGGTCGAGGAATTAGGGTTAAAGTAGAGTGTGGAGGGTATAAGGATTAGGGATAGGGTTGGAGGGTTTAGGGATAAGGGATTAGAGTTTAAGGTATAGTATCGAGTCTGTTGAGGGTTTAGGAATAGGGATAGCATTTAGGGTTTAGGGATGAGGGATTAGAGTTGAGGGATGAGGGATTAGGGTTGAGGGTTGAGGGATTAGGGTTTAGGGATAAGGTTTAGGGTTGAGGGTTGAGGGATTAGGGTTTAAGGTATAGTGTTGAGGGTTGATGGTTTAGGGATAGGGTTTAGGTTTGAGGGATTAGGGTTTAGGGTTGATGAATTAGGGTTTAATGTTGAGAGTTGAGGGTTGAGGGTTGAGGGTTAAGGGTTGAGGTTGAGGGATAGGGTTAATGGTCAAGGGATTAGGGTTAAATAAGAGTGTCGATGGTAGAGGGATTAGGGTTTAAAGTATAGTATCGAGCCTGTTGAGGTTCTAGGAATAGGGATAGTGTTTAGGGTTTAGGAATGAGGGATTAGAGTTGAGGAATGACGGATGACAGATTAGGGTTGAGGGTTGAGGGATTAGGGTTTAGGGACAAGGTTTAGGGTTAGGGTTGAGGGATTAGGGTTTAAGGTATAGTGTTGAGGGTTGATGGTTTAGGGATAGGGTTTAGGTTTGAGGGATTAGGGTTTAGGGTTGATGAATTAGGGTTTAATGTTGAGAGTTGAGGGTTGAGGGTTGAGGTTGAGGGATAGGGTTAATGGTCAAGGGATTAGGGTTAAATAAGAGTGTCGATGGTAGAGGGATTAGGGTTTAAGGTATAGTATCGAGCCTGTTGAGGGTCTAGGAATAGGGATAGCATTTAGGGTTTAGGAATGAGGGATTAGAGTTGAGGGATGACGGATGACAGATTAGGGTTGAGGGTTGAGGGATTAGGGTTTGATGTTGAGGGTTGATGGATCAGATTTAAGGGTTGAGGGATTAGGGTTTGATGTTGAGGGTTGATGGATCAGATTTAAGGGTTGAGGGTTGTAAGGATTAGGGATAGGGTTGGAGGGTTGACGGATTAGGATTTGACGTTGAGGGATTAGGATTTGACGCTGAGGGTTGAGGGATTAGGATTTGACATTGAGGGTTGAGGGTCAAGGGATCAGAGTTGAGGGTTTAGGGATATATAGCAGGACAAAACGCGCTCGCATTTTGTCTTTCTACTGAAACGGTAAAAAAGTGGTTACCCCCGTGATCTTGGCCCACATGCTCTATTTTCTTACTGATTCTACGTGTGCTCTGATAAAAAAGAAGTGCTTTCATGCTATTGGGAAGTTCACATGCACATTTGACACATTGTACCACCTTTGCATGATCTTTCCACCACCTTTTCTGCTTTGCCAACTTGAGAAGGAGGAAATAACATAGTTTTCAAACCAAGTTTGATATATATCTATTCAAGTTTCAATTTTTGTAGTATTGCAATGTTAATTGTGATTCAATTTTAAGAATTTAACATTGAAAAGGAAGCAAGTGGTGAAAAACTCAAATTGTTGAGGAGTTTGATGCAAGAAGATAAAAACACTACATAATTGGGTACTCTCTCCATTCAAATCTTCGTTTTTTAGGTATGTCAAGTCTTTACATGCATGTTCTTTACATTTTCCTTATTTCAGATTGAATTACTTTATCGTGCTTTATCATACATGTTTAAAATAGACACATTCCCAATCGAGAAAGCAACCTACAATCTCACATGATGCCATGTATATTTTCTACACTTGGGCTCTTTAATAATTATGTGTAATAAACAAACCTTAGTTCATACCATGATGTCAAACTATACAAGAATAAATCCTTACAACATAAAAAAAATACAATCCCACTATTATCATGTATTCATTTCTTAGGAACTAATATTGGTCTCTTTATCATGCTACAGACAAATTCTCCATCATGCCGAGGAAACGATCAAGAATTAAACCAACACAGGAAGAGATAGAAGCTAAGAATGCAAAGAAAGCAATGGCTATGAGGGAACTTCATGAGAAGAGGAAATTGGACATGATAAATGAAGACATACCAATTGAAGAGGAACCACAACCATCACAAAGAGATATGGTATTGGCGGCACAAAGAGAACGAATGCAAAAACTTCGTGGTATGAGAGATTTGAATACCATAGTTGGAGACACATCCTTTACCCCAAGACAACATGTAGGGACACCATCTACCACATCTCAAGTTGAGAGTACATCATCACTCACATGTGATGAAGGAGGTATGCCATCGTTCCCACCTCAACCTCAAGGTATGTCATCTATTCCATCTTCGATCGAAGGTATGCCATCTAACCCATCTCATTTAAATATTGATGAAATTCCTAATGTTGAGATGAATTTACCTAACTTGACACCACCTAGAATTTTGCATAGAAAGCCAAAGTATTTGATTGATATTGATGAGAATATTTTGCAGCCAATGCAAGGTAAGATTCCAAAACGCACTTGTAGAAGATATGCTAATAAGATTTGGAGATTGTTCTTTGAAAAGTTAAATGAGACTGCAAGATGTCAACTATTCGTTGAAATGATGTGAAGTATAAAGTATAGGTCTATCATGAAGATTCTTGGGTTGAGAACATCAGAGGCTTCAAGTGAAAAATCTATTGTCAAGAATCTAATGAGTGCGTATGAGAGTGTGGGTAACACCTCACGCACAAAAGATAGTAATGCAACACGGCGTGTGATTACATCAACTATAGTAAGTAGTCAAACGAGGAAAGCTCGTCTCATTAGAAAGACAAGTCAAGAATTGAGAATTAATAGGAAAACTTTATCAAGAGCCGTTGGAAGACGCCAAAGAATTGAGGACACTAATGCCAATGAATTATGGGCGTTCTCGGGGAGACTACCACGAAAAGATAAACCAATTGTTGAAGCATTGAGATCACTAATTGAAGACTTTTGGAAGAATTACACAAGGGTATCTCCGAATCAAAGGGATGTGGTAAGAAGGAGAATTGGTAGTCAGAACCGCGAGCCACATCCAAAGCATTTTTTGGATGAGACTCAAACACAGTTTTATGGTAAATTTCTAGAGAAGTATCCTCAAATTAAAATTTGTCAAAGATATTTTGAAATGCTAAAACCTTTCTATGTTAAGATAAATCACACACGCACTACTTGTTGTTGTAGATTACATATTGAATTTTCTAACCATTTTGATGCTTATAGGTCTATATGTTTAGATATGCATACTAACAATGATTTGCAGGGTTGTGCCATATGTGCCCCACCAACATCTTCAAGAGACTTCATATCAAGAATTTTATGTGAAAGAGAGGAAGGTCAAATATTCTACAAGAAATTATGCTTGGATGGCACATGTCATCGTTGCGGTGGCTTGCAACATTTGCCAATATGTGAACATATGGAAATAACACATGCGGTTGGAAATGAACTAGTAGAGTTTGGCAAGTATAAAATAGTGGCATACAATACAAAAGATGGTAAAGAAGCAAAGAGGTGTGAATTAGTTATTGAAAAGATTCCAGTGTATCAGTTTATGCCTATATTTCATGATAGCATAGTGTATGAGTATGCAAGACATGCCCATAGAGCTCGATGGTTGGACTTGCAATTCAAGTTATGCAAGGACACATTTCTGGTTGGTAGCATTGTTTCAGTCGTCGACTTTGCAGAGAACTACAATCTACAGCCACAACGTGAGGTGCAATCACAATATTACAACTCCACACAGGTTTCTATATTTGTGCACATCGCATTCATTCATGCGAATGATAGTACAGAGGATGACAGGAAGATCATAAGGGAGTATCATTTCTATATTAGTGATGATTGCACGCATTCTACAGAGTTCGTGCAAGGTTGCTTTCAGGTGTTCTACAATGATTTGGCTAGAAGGGGCATATCTTTCAGTCAGCATATCATATGGTCGGATAATTGTGCATCACAATTCAAGAACTTGCAGAATTTCTATTGGCTGAGTAGGAGGCATAATTTTACAGGTATTCAACATATGTGGAACTTTTGTGAGGCCGGGCATGGAAAGGGGGAGCATGATGGTGCAGGAGCATGTATCAAAAGAGCCATAGCACGAGAAGAGTTAAAGTATAAAGACAATGCAAAGTTGATAGATGCAAAATTGATTGTCGAGTGGTGTAATGCTTCCATGGGTCCAGGTAATGAAGGTAAGTCTTTAGTTCGTAGATTTTTTTGGTTGATAGATGATACTAACATTGCACCATATGAGGATTGTTGTACATTGACAGGATCAAATGAGATGCACTCTTTCAGAAGCTCAATTGCAGGTTCATGGAGTATCCATACACGAAAGATGTCATGCTTTTGTTCTTCCTGTACAATTCAAGTTTGGGATGAGTGCGAGTCAAAGGAGTGGGTTGATGAATGGAAGTTAAGTTATCTTAGCCCACTTGACACGTATCGACCCCCGACGGCACTGGAACTAACACAGATGGAATCGTCAGTTGACTTTGACCACATATCAGATTTAGTTCAACCAGGTAATATAGGGCACATATATGCATCTAATTTCATCTAGTTCAACCAGGTAATGTCATCTTACTTTGTAGTGTTTTTGTAATGTTGACTAATTTCATCTAATTTGCTACACATATCAATGTAGGACACGTATATGCAGTTATTGCAGATGAAGATAATGAAGAGGGAACAGATTATTACTTATGTCGTTGTGTTGAGGCCAAAAAGAAATTGGAGGCCCCTGTTACAGATGGAGAAAACATCGAATACCCTACAGGATTAGTGGTTATTACTGGAACATGGCTTAGAAGGTACCCACATAAGAGTGTTAATATTTGGCTATTTTAGGACTTTGACATGCATCGAAAGATTCTTCATTACTCGAACCTTGTCGTGGCATCCAATGTTCATTTGATAAAGTATCGGGGTAGACCTTTGAACAAAATATTGTGGAAGGTGCGTGAGTCTGACCATGAAGCAATACTTGACACAATAAAGAGTAGAGCAGATCTAGATGGTTCATTGGATTAATTTGTAAGTATTCACATTGATTTTGTAAAGTTATATTACATTGAGTTGTAAGTATGCACATTAATTTGTAAGGTTTGTCTTTTTTTATTTCCTCCTGCATTTTTACACATATATACACATTTTTACATCATCATGTTATGCATTTTTGGTGTCCTGCTCCTGATACGACCAAACTCATAACTCACCCTACTAGGCATGGTCCTATTTCTCACCCAAACATGTCGAAACAGTCGGAGCTACACTGTACCGACGATATCCCTGAAGAGTCCAAAGTGCAAAAAGGCAGCAATCTTTGACGAGATGTTACTCAAAAATTGTGTCACTTAGAAATATTCCGTCTAAGGCAACGGGATCACATAGAGTGCCTCTACAATAACCTCTCTCAGTTTTTTATAGCTCTAAGGCATTTTCCCGTGGTGAAAGGTTTTCTGTTGCCCCAAAAATCGTCAAAAGGAGGTAGTGTAAAGTTGCAAAGGGGTGTAACTTTCGTCCTGCTCCTGATGTGACCAAACTGACTATTCCAACGCGTCTGAATGGGTACATTTATGCTAGGCATGGTCCTATTTTTCACCCAAACATGTCGAAACAATCGGAGCTACATTGTACCGACGATATCCCTGAAGAGTCCAAAGTGCAAAAAGGCAGTAATCTTTGACGAGATGTTACTTGAAAACTGTGTCACTTAGAAACATTCCGTCTAAGGCAACGGGATCACGTAGAGTGCCTCTACAATAACCTCTCTCAATTTTTTATAGCTCTGAGGCATTTGCCCGTGGTGAAAGGTTTTCTGTTTCCCCAAAAATCGTCAGAAGGAGGCAGTGTAAAGTTGCAAAGGGGTGTAACTTTCATCCTGCTCCTGATGCGACCAAACTGACTGTTCCAACGCATCTGAATGGGTACATTTATGCTAGGCATGGTCCTATTTTTCACCCAAACATGTCGAAACAGTCAGAGCTACATTGTACCGACGATATCCCTGAAGAGTCCAAAGTGCAAAAAGGCAGCAATCTTTGACGAGATGTTACTTGAAAACTGTGTCACTTAGAAACATTCTGTCTGAGGCAAGGGGATCACGTAGAGTGCCTCTACAATAACCTCTCTCGGTTTTTTATAGCTCTGAGGTATTTGCCCGTGGTGAAAGGTTTTCTGTTTCCCCAAAAATCGTCAGAAGGAGGCAGTGTAAAGTTGCAAAGGGGTGTAACTTTCGTCCTGCTCCTGATGCGACCAAACTGACTGTTCCAACGCGTCTGAATGGGTACATTTATGCTAGGCATGGTCTTATTTTTCACCCAAACATGTCGAAACAGTCGGAGCTACATTGTACCGACGATATCCCTGAAGAGTCCAAAGTGCAAAAAGGCAGCAATCTTTGATGAGATGTTACTCGAAAATCATGTCACTTAGAAACATTCTGTCTGAGGCAACGGGATCACGTAGAGTGCCTCTACAATAACCTCTCTCAGTTTTTTATAGCTCTGAGGTATTTGCCCGTGGTGAAAGGTTTTCTGTTTCCCCAAAAATCGTCAGAAGGAGGCAGTGTAAAGTTGCAAAGGGGTGTAACTTTCATCCTGCTCCTAATGTGACCAAACTGACTATTCCAACGCATCCGAATGGGTACATTTATGCTAGGCATGGTCCTATTTCTCACCCAAACATGTCGAAACAGTCGGAGCTACACTGTACCGACGATATCCCTGAAGAGTCCAAAGTGCAAAAAGGCAGCAATCTTTGACGAGATGTTACTCAAAATTTGTGTCACTTAGAAACATTCTGTCTAAGGCAACGGGATCACATAGAGTGCCTCTACAATAACCTCTCTCAGTTTTTTATAGCTCTGAGGCATTTGCCCGTGGTGAAAGGTTTTCTGTTGCCCCAAAAATTGTCAGAAGGAGGCAGTGTAAAGTTGCAAAGGGGTGTAACTTTCATCCTGCTCCTGATGCGACCAAACTGACTGTTCCAATGCGTCTGAATGGGTACATTTATGCTAGGCATGGTCCTATTTTTCACCCAAACATGTCGAAACAGTCAGAGCTACATTGTACCGACGATATCCCTGAAGAGTCCAAAGTGCAAAAAGGCAGCAATCTTTGACGAGATGTTACTCAAAAACCATGTCACTTAGAAACATTCCATCTGAGGCAACGGGATCACGTAGAGTGCCTCTACAATAACGTCTCTCGATTTTTTATAGCTCTGAGACATTTGCCCGTGGTGAAAGGTTTTCTGCTGCCCCAAAAATCGTCAGAAGGAGGCAGTGTATTAAGTCAGGATGAAAGCCTATTCACTCTAGGCGCCTATTTTTGACCAAATCACACATGCGCCTTGAACAACTCTGTCTTCAAGGTGCTTTTCTCTAATCTCTGTAACTCTCCAAATCCACTAAGGCGCAAATTTTACCTCTTGGGCTCAAGATATAGGTTCTTCATCCAAGGCGCCAGAATGGTCCAAAGGCGCATTTCACCTCTAACCTCACCTCTGACCTTACTTGGAGGCGCTAAACCTTTTGACATTTCAAGTAACTTCAAGAGAACTATTTTTCCTTAAGGTGGTTCACTCCTTGCAATTGGATGTATGGTACTTGTAACTCATTTGATTGACTTTGTAATGTTTCTTCTTCTTGCAAAGTAGATAAGGATGATATAAGCTTACTTCATGAATCAGAGTAGAAATCTCTCTTGGACTTGCTAGGTGAAATGACTTGAACTTGAAGGACTTGAAGTTGATGAAGTGATCCTTCATGATGGCCTTTGACATTACCTTCTCGGAGTGTAGATGATAACACCTTCCTTGGATAAAGTGGATAACCTCTGACCTAAACTTTGAAGCTTGATGAATCTTGAAGATTGGGTTTCCTCCTACTCCCCTTCTAGGCTCCACTCCATCAAAGTCGTATTTAGTTGTCCAAGGCGCCAACATTCACTTAGGGGCACCCAAAGAGAAAGTTTACAACTCTAAGGCGCTAAACTCTTATGCAAAAATGGTCATCATCAAAGGCGCAAAAATGGGTCTCTGGGCGCCAATCTCTACAAGACATTCCATCTCATTGCTCTCCTCCATTACAAGCGCTCACTTACCTCAATCTTGGGCGCATACCAACATCCCAACATCCAAATCACCTAGGCGCTCAAAACCTTCAAGACTCAAGGCGCATTTTATGATCAAACAAGGTATCTCCTGAACAAGGCGCTCATAGTCTCATCAGGGCGTTAATCATCATCATGAGCGCTCATATTGTTCTAGGCGCACAGTTATCTCTGGAATGCTCAAGGCGCTCAAGGCGCACATACCCTTCTCTAGGCTAGTTTACACTTATTCAAGGTGCTCATTCCAAACTTACATGAACTCCTCATTACAAGACGCACAAACTAGATGATCCTAGGGCATAAGGGCGCTCATAGGAGTTGTTATGTGTCATTTTGGCCAAGGTTTTCCGAAGCAGTGAAGACATTAGGAAGGGGATGATCATTTGGATAGTTTTGAATGCTTTATTTCTCCTTGTTTAAACTAGGCGCTCACTGAGGATTGGAGTAGCCTTTGCACCCTCACATCACGTTAATCGGTGTTTCAGAGGCAATCATAGTATAGGAAGATTTACGCCTTGAAGAAGAGAGTTATCTGGTGAGCGCTTAGGAGTTCTGGCGCCTAGGGGAAAGGTCTAGGTAGAGCGCCTTCAGACTTTGACAGTGAAGTGCCTTAAGGAGTTGGATGATGTTTTTGCCTAGAGTGGAGATGATGTTTTTAGTGCCTTAAGGATGATGATGGAACGCCTTGGAGTCAGGTTAGTCTGGAGCACCTTAAGAAGGTAAAGCACTTCAAATGTAAACACAAGTGTTTTGAGCGCCCTAATGAGAAGTTGTCTTGGCACCATAAGTTGTTCAAACGAAGATATGCGCCTTGGATAGTTGCAAAGACCTAATTTAGCGCCCAAGGTTGGAAGACTCTTTGTGAGCGCCCAGTGTTTGAAAGCTCTTTGTGTTTGGTGCATTAAAATGAATTTGGCACCTAAGTAGTATTGAAACACTCAACTGAGCGCCTAAAGCCCATGAGAGAAGTGATATACACCTTGATAGGAATATCATGGAAGATGATTTTACTGAATGGCGCCTTGAATTAGCGCCTAGATATGGGATGAATCATTGAGCGCCTTTGGTTGAGATGATGTCAGCACCTTTGAGATTATAACACCTTGGAGTCAAGTTTGAAGGAGCACCTTGAGAAGGTAAAACACTTCAAATGTTTTCAAGGAATTGGAGAAGTCACTTAGTG
This sequence comes from Cunninghamia lanceolata, assembly GCA_027924645.1. Classification (NCBI taxonomy): domain Eukaryota; kingdom Viridiplantae; phylum Streptophyta; class Pinopsida; order Cupressales; family Cupressaceae; genus Cunninghamia; species Cunninghamia lanceolata. The sequence goes on along the minus strand of BSBN01000787.1, from coordinate 2,725,750 downwards.
CCTAGAAGGAATTCCAGAGCAAGAGGGTTGGAGCACCTTGAGCTTCAAGTTAGATATGTGCCTAGACCTCTACCCTTTAGCAAGTTGAAGCCCTCTGAGCCTTGACAAAGTGAGAATGCCTTATAGTGAATATGCGCCTTGGGCAAGGTTGAATACAAAGTTGAGTATATCATAATGAGTAAGTGCACTGTAGGGTTAGATGATAAAGACTAGTGCCTTAAGTGTCTTGGTCAAAATTTTGACGTGAGAAGTCTTGCAAGATCAAACCCTAGAGTGCACCTTAGAGAGAACCTATTGATCCTTTGCTTTGACAAGATTTGGGCACCAGAATGATCCTTAATAAATGGAATGTATCTACACCAATTTTGCGCCTTTAGGGAAGTGATGGTGGCCAGAATGATCCTTAATCTCATGTTTGTGCGCCTAGGTCTAGAAGCAAGATTTGAGCGCCTTAGGATAGGGTTTTTTGCACCTTGTCTTGGAGAGTGAATTTGCGCCTTGGATGATGTTAAAGCGCCTTGGGATGAAATGCGCCCAAACTTACAGAGGGCCTTCAGTGAGGGAGTTGAAGAGAGTGCTTAGAGGAAGGATAGCCTTAAGATCAAACTAAGTACTTAGAAACCTAAGATTAGTGCCTTATTTGAAGTTATACACCTATTCTGGTGCCGGGGAGTGAGTTTGAGTGTGAAGAAGTGAATGTCTGCGCCTTGAAGGGGATACAAAGGGAAGATGATGCACCTTGATGGGTTGATGATGGAAATTTACGTTTTGGAGCTAAATGTGCGCCTTGAATCTAAATGATATTTGAGTGCTTAGAGGTAAATAGGGGCGCCTTTGAGAATTCTTTGTGCTTTAAGGAATGGATTGTGGCGCTTTGGACTAAGGTAAGTCCTAAGCACTTCCAATGTTTTTAAGGAGTGCCTTGAAGGAGATAGTGCATAGAGGTACAATGAATCTTCCGGAGAACATGGATAGACAACTAAGTCTCCAACTTGAGTCTTCTAAGTGAATTGGATGATGAAGAGAGTCTAGTCATTTTGGGTGCTAGTATCAGGATGAATCATCCAAAATGGGTGCCTAGAACTAGAAGGCGCCAATGCATGAGTTCAAGGATCCTCCATTGGAGCACCTAGCCCAGATGGCTATAGATTGAAAGTTTTAAAGCTAAGTGATGTCTCTTAGGTGAACTCCTAGCCCAGGTGCAAATAGAATAGAACTCTCTCACATAGTTGAAATTGACTTGATAGAAGGAGATAAGTCTTAAGGACTAGTTTGGCGCCTCACTTGCCTATCTCACCTTTGAAATGCGCTTTGGTTGATGATCATCATTGATGGCGCCTAGTGAAATGTAAAGCTATTTGCATCTCCAGAGGATCAAAATTGGATTAGGAGATCATCCTTGCAGTTGAGATTGACAGAGAAGTGTTAAAGGAACCACTTCAAATGGGTGCCTAAGCTAGTTGAGGCGCATATCAATTCCACTGTAACTCCAGACTGACGCTTAGGATCCAGTCATCTCCTAAGGCGCAGTTCCATTCACCCATGACCTCGCTTGGCATCTAAAACTTGGAAACTCCTTTGGAAAGCTCCTGTTGCACCTAGAAGATGAGTTTGGGATATCAACTTGCAAAAGGCTTAGAAACTCTTCAAAGATGTTAGGCACAATCCCATGGCACTGGAGCTCAGTTTTGGCGCCTTCAAGGAATAGCACATGAAGGAACTTGGGAGGTCAGGTGCTTGTAAAAGGGAACACCTTGGAACATCTTCCAGGGGTTGAAGTAGTAAGAAAATATCAAGTGAGTCTAGGTGCACTCCCTTGCGTGAACAGTTTAGCTCTGGCGCCTAGCCACAGAGTGAGCCAGAAGAAGTAGTTTGGACATTAGAAGATAGGCGCTCATTCTACAATGAAGCATTCCACCTTCCTAATCAACAAAGACTTGCAAGAATTGACAAAGGAAGCTAAGGCGCACCTTCTACTTGTTTCCACCTCCAGAATGCACCTAACCTTGAAAGGGGGTTCAAAGATGTTTGTTAGACCTTTTCACTCAAGGCGCTCACCTTAGGCGCACTTTCTAAGTCCTTGTCACCTCAAGGAAACACCTAGTTTGGAAGGCGCTTGCCCTATTCTCCACTCCTTTCAATTGGCGCCTAGAACACAGAATGCATGAAAGGAGCGCCTAGACTCCAGAGGGCTCATTTGGGTGCCTAGCATTTAAAACACTTTCATAATGATGATGTTTTGGCACCTACTCTTGGAAACAATCCAAAGCATCCATAACTCTAATTGGCGCCTAATGTTGACAAGGCGCAACTTCAGGAGGAGGTCACCTCAACTTGGCGCCCAAGTCAGAAAAACCTGTAAATCCTTCAAATATGCGCCTACCTTGTGAGGTGATGAGTTGAACATTCCAAATCTTCAAATGTTGCTCAAGTAAGGAAGACATTGTAACATCAAGGCTTCAAGGCCTGTCCTTGTATTTCCATTGAATGAGTTGTACTTCATGCTATTGAAAGCATTTTCCATGTAATAAGACATTGCAAGTTGATTGAATCAAGTAACAAGACAAGTACCCAACTCTAATGTTGTTTCATTCAAATAGTTATCTTGATGTATATCTTTATGTTATTGAAGTAGTTGATGAATTGTTAGCAAGTAAAAGTGTTTAAGTAAGGAAAATTTTTCGTAGAACTAGTTGGGTATCTTACACTTACACCATGCCTATCCATCAAACATCACAATGCAATCAAAATCCTAACAACATGCCCATGATCCAAGATCAAGTGCAATCATGCAAAGATATTATCAATCACAAGCCTATTAAGAATGAACTAGAGTCTTCTAGTACCATACTTTTCCATCAAACACCATCATGTAATCCATGGCCTATCAAGCCTATCAAAGAAAATGCAAACATCCTATGTAATACAATCAGACTTTAAATATTTGAAGTAGCCATCTACAAATATCCATTCAAAAGTGGATTTATAATGCAAGTATGGACGCCATCAATAAAAAAGATTTGTATTAACCAAATATCCATATACGCATACATCAATATCTGTCGATATAAGTATAACATATATACAAAATAGCCATATAGGCTTACAAGAATGCCATATAGGCATACAATGTCAACTATGTACAATACAAAATATATGTCCACAAATGCCATATAGGCATACAACAGAGGAACACAATAAAAAGTCATTCCCCTCTAGCTAGTGAAGAGAATAAATCACGAGCAGCCTTTGATCTTCTAGGGGATGGAGACATGCATGTGGGTGGTCTACTATGAACCCGAGGGCTACTCCTCCTATTTAGTTCTTCCTGCACCTTTACCTGTTACAAAAAAAAGTATAGATATTAATATATAGAAATTACATGTTATAAAAAAATGAAACATTTAACAAAATAATCACTTACCGCTAACATATAATCTGTCTGCTCGCTTGCCTCAGTAGCAGGAAAAGGCCCTGGTGATGTCATGTCCTATAGAAACCATCCAGATAGAAATTAAACTTCAAATCAATAATCTTTTGATTTTTCAAAAATAGACAACTATAACAATGAATGTAAATTGAAATTTACTAATCTGCCTCATAGCCCTGTCAATGCCATAGAGCTATGAATCGCAGAGGCCACACCCTGCTCCATTGCCCTATGAACATGGGGAGGTGTATCCGCAGCCTGCATCATCTGGAAATAAAACAACATTATTCAATTACGAAAACTATAATAGTGATGCAAATCATGGCTCCTAACATACACACACGCTCATCTAAACATGGAAGTACACACAATAAAACACACAAATCACATACAAAAATTTAGTAAGTACAATTCATTCATTAAACTATTTATTTTATTACCTCCGTAAAGCTTTGAAGTCCACCACCGCTGGCAGGTGTTGCCATGAAATCTACAGTGTTAACCTATTCAACATCCAAAATCAGAAATTAGAATACCATTCATATAACGATGCTATTCACATGTAATATTTATAATTGTTTACTAGTTACATACCTCGACAGTAGATGATCTAGTGAAAAATGTAGGTGGAGAACCACTGAAAACTGCATCGATGCTATGACCCTGAAATTTCATTAAAATCATCAATTTAAATTAGTTAATCTTGTATTTCAAAACTAAAATTTAATAAATTAAATTCAATAAACTTGCTAATATTTACCTGAGTATCAAGGCCGAAAGTCTCACTCAGGAGGGTATCTGTCATCACCATCTGCTCAGCTGCAGATGTAGCCTGTGCACCTGCGTCCTGACTATCCATGGGGTCATAACCACAGGCTGACCCGCAAGCCTGGCAAGTATGCGGTGGGACCCTACTCCTCACACTATCTCCCAACACACTCTGTGTTGCAGGATCGGCATGCTCTATGATGCTCTGGGTCAAGGCACTAATCGACCTCAGTGTATCGACCTCAACACTCTCCTTCACAATGGAAGGGATAGAAACATGCTCGTGGGCTGGTCTACTGATTACTCGTCTCACTACCCACTGTGGGTCAAGACGTGCCCCTGGTCTATCCTGTGCTGAGCCCCCACCTCTACCCTGGAAGTCCCACATATCAAAATAGTTTGGCACTTTATTGAGGACAAACTCGGAGTAGAGTTTCCTCAAAAAGTATTGCGGGACCTCATTGTTATTGCATGGAGGATGATCAAAAACCATCCACCACCTCTACCCGAAATTGTCCCTTATCGCTTGGTTGTTGCACCAATGGATAGGGAACCTCTTGCATGTAATGGGTGGAGGTTGATTTGTTTGTGAGTTTGTGAAAATTGAACACAAGTCTACTTTTGTAATTTGTAATTTTTTGACATCTTGGTATGATAATTTATCTGCATAGTAATCTCTAAACTCTCTCTTTTTATCGGTCCAACTAGTTATTTGCTTGCTAATTGAATTTACATTTGTTAACATAGACTCAAGAGATTTGGCAAGCGTGGACCTATGCAAGGTTGAAGTGGAAGGATCTTTCAACCTTGCAATTATATCTTCAATTTGTTTTTTGTTGTTTTCAATTTGCCCTATTATATTATCTTGTGTTCCAGGGGCATGTCGAGGAATGAATGGAGGAGGTTGTTGTTCTGCAGGTATTTCCTCCTCAGGATTTTGTGGATTTTGAGGAGGAGGAGGAGGAGGAGGAGGAGGTGCATTAACATTTCCTGACAATTAACGAAATATACATTAAAAATCAACAAAAACCTACCTATATAGAAAGAAATTCAAACAAAAAAACAAAGATAACTCACCTCTTTGGTGTGCTCGATGTCGCGGCGGCATTTTGGCGATGAATTGACAAGATTTTTGCGTTGATTGGCGTTTTGCAGAACGCGAGCGCATTTTTGAGGGTTTGGAGGCCACGGGCAGAGGAGAAAATGGGAGTGAAATGAAATTGAGTTGCTTTTTTTTTTCATTTATAGCTGCTCATAACGCGAGCACGTTATAACGCGCTCGCGTTATGCCTTAATTTTTTTTCAAATTATTTTGGCCACTTTTTGGCCCCCCATCTTTTTGCACTTACCCTCCTATAGTATGTCAAATTTTTACAAGAAAAAAGGGTGTGAAATCAAAATGCTATATAAATATAAATTTGTTTGTCATTCAAAGGGTTGGTGTTGAATTATTTTTTGACTACATGTGCCTCAAGCTGGTTTTAGGGCATAAAGTGACACCAGTCTGGTATATAAGGAGTGAAATCCATTATTTAATACATAAGAAGGGTTTTGTAATGAATAATCATGTGTAAATGGTATGTCTCCATCACAATTTTTAATTATTTAGGGGAATTCATAATAATAGCTATGGATTTCTGCCGATGACGGTGTGGTTCAGTGGTTAAGTCGCTCGGTTGTAGTGGCGGCCACCAGAGTTCAAACCCCCGTTGGGCCAACGAGCTCGCAAGGCTTTATGCCTTCGCTGGGCCAACGAGCTCATGGGTTTGAAGTGTTCTTGCTAGGGGATGAGGTCCCCCATGTTGTGGCCTCACCAGTTCATTGCTCCGGGCAAAAGCATTTACGTGGAGCTAAAGGGCGTGTCGCACCAGCGTCACCGGTCACGTTAAAAAGTTTACCAGGCGCATTTAAAAAAAAAGCTATGGATTTCCTCTTTCCATATTTTTTGGTATGAATATAATAAGGGTTTGATGTGTATGTGATAAAATCTAATGCATTACAAAGCTTTTGTAATGGTATCTCCTTTATTTCATGTGGGTTATTGTAGTTTTGAGATAGATTATTAAGTATGTCTTGTAAAGGTCTCTCCTTTATTTCATTTGGGTTATTGTAGGGTTGAGATGGATTATTAAATATGTCCATTTGCATGAAGTTTTATTTCTAGTTTGTATGTATATGCACACCTAGTTTTAGTTATGTTTTACTGGATGTATCTCCCTCTTTCTTGTAGTTCATGACTCTATTTCCCAATGGAGTAGGGATTAATCTAATTTGTGAGTGATAAAAAAATTTCATTTTATAATCCTCTATTCTTAGTATTTTAGAAGTAGATTAGGGTTTCAACATGATTTCATGTGTAACGCCCGCCTTGAACACCTTAAAGAAATACACATTTATGCTACATGAAATAGGAACATTTTTTTTAAAAATGTTTAAGATAACAAATAATGTTAACATAACTAACTACGACATATTCTCTAAGGATCCAAGGCTGCATTACTTAACAATTCAACTAACATAATTTAACATTCATCAGTAACTAATCTAAATCCAATGCATAATTGAATAACTGATTCATATTCGTTACATATCATCAAATAATGTAATACAATCTACATAATTAAATACATAACTGAAATGCTTTCCTTACTCAAAAGCACATCATTACATTGCCATTTTCAGACTACATCCGAATCACATACATTATGATTGATCTGTTACACAAGTCTGGTACAAGATTACACATACATCTTCATCAGCTGATACAAGTACAATTATCTAGAAATTGAGATAAATCTTTTCTACTCATGAACTTCGACAAGAGTAACCAATGGATAAAATAGCTCTTCCACCCGACCATGTGGAACCCTAAGGTCCACCCCCGAGCTAGGAGTTAACATGAGGTCCCAATCAATGACAGTCAGGTAGACGAAAGTCAAACAAGAACAAAGGATGACCAATGCCAATACAACACAACTTATTTTACAGAGGCAACACGTAACAAATGAGGAGAGACCGAACAAGGAATGCTAGGTTGTAGTAGGGAGAGTGTCATCGCACGGTCCTAGCATGGGTTATCCTGACAGCCTCTCACTAGGCGCCGGCCCCCATCTATGGTTATCCTGACAGCCTCTCACTAGGTGCCGGCCCCATAGGGTGACACATGCGGAATCAACCTTCCTTTCGTGAGGACAAGGAAGTCAATCATGCCAACCAGGCCTTCTCTACCCATCCTTAGTCTATACAAGCACTACAGGCCATGGGAGAGGAATCCATTAATCTTGTTTAATGTGAAAACTACCCTTAACCCCCTAGTTCATTTTAGGTTATCACTTGATTAATCTACTTCCAACGGGTTATCCTGACTGCCACTTTGGGCGCCGGCCCCACGTTGAAAGCCACTCTCCTTCCTAACACCTAGTAAACCCTAACCACCATACAAGGCATTATAACATTACTCATACATATTCACTGCAAGGTATAATTCCTCTTGCATAACAATTATTCCCATATCCACATGTAAACAATGCAAGGCATTATCCCTCTTGCATATCAACTTGATCACAGGGACAACTCACAAATATTTCCCATAACAATACATAAACATTACTCTGTTACCATACTCGATGTCTCCCCATTTCAAAATCTAACACAAAACTCAATACAAGATAAATATAATTGGACGAACAACAATACATCCCCCAAGGAAATACATTCATCACTCACATTGTCTTTTATCCCAGACATAACTAGAAACAACATAACATCATAACTCCAATACATAAAACACTATACTTGAAAACAAACCACGTTATCCTATGCCTCTGGACTGACACCCAAATACTTGCACAGTGGACCCCATTACAACCAATAATCTCATCCAGAGAATAACACATTACAAAACATATTAACAATTTAACCAAAACTTCATTATACCTCATACTAAATTCGAGCCACACAACCGTTACAACATCATAATACCAGGACACCTAGCCACATGTTCAAAACATAGCATACTACGTTTGATCCACATAATCGTTATTACATCGTAAATACAAAAACAACTATACACAAGTTGCAAATACTCAACTATGACAACTTAGCCTCTGGAAATGAACCCTTGACAACTTACACTTTGACCATTTCATACAATTTCAATTCACACTAACTAATTATCTAATACCTTTAAATCAAATTTCCAATACAATAATTATATACCTAATCCTTAAACCATTATCTTAACAAAATGAAGAAACCATATTAAAACCAATGTCAATCTAAATTAAATTTCATTAACCATAATATATAATCACAACGATTTTCTTTTAATCAAATAAATAATGACAACATTATTCTAAATTCCCAATTTATTTGGCTTTTAAAACAATCAACTATACTTTTGAAATAATAATAATAATTATTATTATAATTATAATAATGATACTAATAATAACATTGATATTAATAGTACTACTATTAATACGCACATGCATTCAAACACATTGTAAAGAAAATAAACATTCCTTAGGGTTAATCTAAACCAATCAAATAAAATGCATACAAGAAAGCACAACTAACCTAGATTAACCAGGATGGGTTTCTGCAGACTAGAATTGAAACGATAAATCTTAATGCACGGAAAGTAAATAAGAAAACTCTGTTTCTACCTCCAAAATGTGACTTCTTCTCAGTGAAGTGCATCAGATTCTACGCAAAGTCTGTGAGCTGTCTATGGTTGCGTCTACAACTACAGATTTGTCCTCTACTGCTAGATTTGACCCTACACAAAGACTGCTCCTATTCTTATGCTCACCTAATTTGCCTCAGCTTCGTCTACCTTTTCTAATATCCAAGGACTGGCAGAATAGGCATGAAAGACTTCTGTTCACAGTTAACCATTTGGTAACATGGCTTAAGAGCTGCATATTTAGATTAGATCTATAATTTGCATCCTGCGTGTCTTACAAGCTATATTTTATTGTTCCTGAGTTACAAATATCACTCAGGGTTTTCTCTTTTAATTTTATTTGTAATTCTTACAGACCTTCAATCGTGATCCTGCTACAGACTGTGGAAACTACCATTTTGGGAAAAATGGGTCATTGAGTCGACCTATTGTGTCATTTATCCAGCTCAGGCAGATGATGATCAGGCTGCTCAACTATATTACATTCTTTAATGCCTAATCTTGGAGCCTCTGCCAGCAAATCAACAAGCTACAAATTCCTTTTGCATAGTATAAGAAGCTAGTCGTATCATGCACCTAATCGATCCTCCATGGTTGTGTTGGCCTACCGGAGGTAGTGCTACACCTATCCTTGAGGGATCTGATTAAATCAGTGCTGGTTGATAGAATATAGACCATAAAACATACCCTGGGTAGTCTTGCGGCACAATCTTAAACATCTTTGCACAGTACCACACCATGATGCCTGGATATCGAAACATTGATAGGCAGCTGGAGAACAGCCCTCCACGAATTTTCCATGGAATCATAAACTTGTATATTGTTTGTATTTGAGTACACATCACAACCACAGAAGCCACTTTGTAGCTCTCTCTCTGCTCTCACACGCAGTCCCTGCCACCATGGCTTTCGGTATGGATTTCAGCATAGATTTATTAGGTAGGTGGTAAACTCGAGGTGTACCCTTTTAAGTAAGCGTGGTCCTTCTGGAAAACTAATTCAAACCACCGATGTGCTCCTACAGTTGCATGGTCATCTTTCTTCAAAAGTGATAAATACTAATTATCAAATATGTCAGACGCTGCCCAGCAATCTTGTCTAAACTTTGATTAGATTTGAAATGAATCTAAATTGCCACGATTTCCTCTCACACCGAAGTGCTAGGCAAGCAATAAGACTTCTCAAATGTAAATCAACTCCTTTAATCATTTTACGTCGATCCCCATATCATACCAAACTCATTACCATGCGCTAATATTGACACGACTTCCTTCACAAATATATATAAAATGGTGATCAGATATTAAATAGGAGCAGATCCCTAATACACAACAAATGCAACTTCACCTTATAATATATTAATCGTTTCCCTTGCTTAAAGCCTTGTCTTATATGAAGTGCGATTAATACAGATTTTCTTTTTCTTCTGTAACTTGTCATAAGTTGTCTCCTTTTATAATCTGCAAACTTAATACAATTCCATAAATTCCTTAATGAATTCCCTTAGTGTTGCATGGGACCCTCCATTTACAAATGTAAATTAGTCTTGAAACAATACAAAACCCCTACAGCGATTTCATTCTATGGAGATCTCAGAACTTAATAGAAGTCTGATTTTAATAATATATGTCTGATAAATGTCAGATTTTTGTCTCCTCACAGCCAACAATGGTTAGCAAAAATAAGTATTTAAAACCATAGCAATCACAGACATAATTCAAACATAAGATGGCTGGAACAGATATGCACAGAATAGATTCGTTAAAAGGCTTTAGAAACTTTTAAGCATGTGCAAATCGGCAGAAGCAAAGTGAACATGTAACCAAGCGCTACAGATGATCTCTTGGCTGTGTTACAGCAGCATTGGTTTATTGTTCACCAGATGTTGGTTGTTAGTAAAAGAAAGGGCATCTCATAAAATTGTATGTACAATCCATTAAGGTGTGCGCTCAGGTTAAATAGTGCTCTGACGGAAATGATTGCAGAAGTATACGCTGAAAGAGATAAATTGTATTTTGACCTATTTATACCCTACACTTATCATTGAGGTAACAGTTGGATCTACGGTGGTTATGTGGTTATAATCGCACTAGCCGCTAGTATACAGAAAATGACGTTTAGCTGGGAACAGCGATCCAGCTGGAGAAGGCACGATTTGCAGGTTAAACCACTATGGACACAAGCTAATTGACAAATAAGATAGCACTGTCCAAATAATGATTATTGAAAATATATTAAGGTGAACTATCATTCACATAATCGGATCAGAGACTGCGGAATAAGAATGACGGCTTGCATAATTAGATCAAAATCGATTGTCCAACTCAGGATGCCATTCGCTACCTACTAAAGAGCCACTATAGCTAATAAATCATACTTTACTAAACCTAACCCTAGCACCAATTATGACCGCTTATAATCTTCACATTTCTACCAGTCATAGCTATCTTTACAACGACAGGGTTCATGATTAAATCTTAATTGTGTTTCAGACTTCGGTTCTTTTCCAACTCCTACACAGAAATGGCGTAAATGGTGAAATTCTAACCATAGAAAACAACTTAATTGCAAATTGAAATATCTCTTGAAGCATAAATTCGACCAAGACAATCCATTTAGAATTAAGGAAACAATCAACACCCACAGATTCAAAATTCAGAGGAAAGGAATTATGCATTTAAAGGAACCTGGCTGCGGCGTCAAATCGACGAGTCTGCTTCAGTTGCTGCAGTTCCAAGCTTCTTATTCCTGCCTTCTTCTCTTTTCTTTCACCTGTAATGCCCCCCCCCTTTGCCTCAACAAGCTTTTCTTTTATAACATAGTCCCTTCCATGGTTCAAGGAACTCGGCACGTGATCCCATGCAACTCCCTTCTAAAAATATATTTTTATTTAATTTAATGATCCCAAAAAAAGTTACTTTTTTAAATATTAACACACAATTCCGACAACATTTAATTACTTTATAGCTGACCAACCATATTGTATTTAATAAAGTTATAACATTACAACAATCTATAATTGTACAGCTATATATTAATTTATTTTATTAATTTAGTTGTAAATCACTAATTACAACATAACTTACAACTATTTTATTTATTTATATATTTATTATAAATAATATTATATTGAACAATACAAAATTTCTTACAACTTTATTTAACAACTACACTTCTAATAAAATAATAATTTATTTACAACAATAATTAACAACTATCGACATTGTGCTCAAATATCGTCTTTTATAAATGTATTTAATTATCAACATTATAATTTCCATAATATTATTCTAATTAAAGCACGACACCTTACACACTTAGACACTTTCTAACCTAGTTAGACTCCAAGGTGCAATATTACTTGTCCGCAAATCATGATCGAATGACAGACAACGACCAAAAGGATAAACTGACAACCAGACAACACTGACATGGGACCTCACGTTAACTCCAAACAACTAATCCATTGGCGAAGGCACGCTCAGACCTGTAATCAGGTGGAGTCGATGCCTAGTACCTGCATCCCTGCAACAACGCACGGTTAAGCATAACAAAATATATATATCCACATGCAGTCCTGAAGTGAATGGAAATCGTAGTGGTGTAGGGTAATCGAGAGCGAGTAATACAACACTGTTCCATTCACGTTTATGAATAAACATGTAACTAGATTGAGCAAGATTTCTGATTACTAGTCAACAACATAAAACATTTAATCCTCTTACAATCCAATATCACAATTGACATCAAAACATCTGTAACATCTAGTTTATTTATCAAATTCTAAAGCATAAAATAACATAATCCAACATCAACAACTATTATCATACTGATTAGGTCCATAATGAAGTAACAAGATAACAAGAGATCCATCATCTATGTTCTAGGACACTATCATAAAGTCTAAGCAAACATCAATCTGATGGACGACGAGATGAGGGGCACTACATCATGATTCAGTATTGCAAACCAAAGAATCATCCTTTGCAACCTGAAATAGTAAATCATTAGAGAATCATGTCATGCGTGCCTACACCTTGCACTTATGTATGAAATGTTAAGTGGATTCATTTGTGGGGATATATTACGACTGTTGTCTATAGGTGTATATGAAATGTTGTAATTTCAACTTAGTTAGAGGTTACATAGGTAGCTAGTTAGTCTTTGACCTAGTGACAAATATAGGGGTCAAGTGTACAATGGATATAGTTATTGTTGTTTAGTCATGAATCATATTAATAGGTTAGATGTCCTATTAAGGATACCTCTAGGAACATCCTCCTAGGTCTAGCTAAGATCGAAGTGAAGGAGATCATGCCTACTCTTAGTAATTGGCCTTTAATCATTCACATTCTATTGATGAGCTAGTCGATTCATCTTTAAGATGACAAGTCCCTAGCCTTGAAGTGGATTGATCCCTCTAGAAGTGTGAGTAGTAATTTTAGGACCAAACATAATACACACAGATGAAATGCATGACTATATCTAATGCTAAATGTAATTCATATCTATTACGTCTACTATGCCATTATATGCTAGTCAAGTAGCTAAAAGTAGCATAAAAATTTTAACCCTCTATTTTGGGGGAGAGATCTATGAAGATATACTCCAAAAAAGAATATGAGGTGAGGAAGTTTGGTAGTGACCTATAATATAAATTAGAAGAGGACTTTGGCTAAGGGGTAAATGATAATGAGATAATATAACTAGCATCTAAGTATTGGAACATGCTAACAATGACAAGGGCTCTAAGGTAGCCACATGTGAAAGAGGCCAATCTAGGCCAATGATAATGGTGCTAATGATGACAAGGAAATTGGAACTAATGGCTTTGAGGTTACCACCCAAAACTTTGGCTATTTTGTGGTTTACACCCAAAATATTAGATATTTGGTAGCTGCCACCTTGGATATAGGTTGCTACCCAAAATATTATCTCTTTGGAAGTTTCCACCTTGGCTATAGGTTCTCACCTAGGATATTGGCTATTTGTTAGTTTCCACCTAATATATTGGCTATTTGGTGGTTTCCACCTAAAATATTGGCTATTTGGTGGAACTGCCACCCTAGCAATTAAGGATTACCATTTGAGGTATTGGCCATTTTTGGTGGTTGGAACCCTAGTTAGATCTTGCCAACCATTTATAAGGATGATGATATATAATAATTGATTATAAGATAAGGGTCAGACCAAGCCCAAAATTATGGTAAGGCCTAGTACTCTTCCAGTCTAAGGTCACATGATAAGGATCATGGGCTAAGGATCCAGGGTCAAGGTTCAAGGATTAATAAGTGAGAAAGCTACAAGGGAGTGAAGCAAGTGATGTAGGATATACTCCTCCTTAAAGGATAATGGTTAAGGGGAAAATATAAAGAGGAGAGAGATGCCTATTATTTGATGAGGGACATCTAGGTCATGCCCCCAAGAGATGACAAGAGGTAAAAAAACCACTAGATGAATAATAAGCATATGGCCTCAAGTGATGACAAAATATATTACAATGATCAAGGACAATATGATAAGAAAATGTTCATAAAGTAGTAAGAGATCAATATGATATGATAGAACACATGGGTAAATGAAAGAACATTAGAAGAAGAAAATAAATAATCACAACAATAGGGTAAGAACAAAGCAAGGTGAAAAGAAGAAAGGGCATAATTGTAAACCACATTAGGTTATGTGGATGAAGTTAGTCCTAATAGTAATACATATAGTAATAACTAATCATGGATCATCATCTTCTATATGTCATCACAACAAGATAATGCACGATTGGAAGCATGAAGGTAAAATCCAAAATTAAGGAAAAAGGATAAGGAAAACACAATGGAGTAGGTGGAAATCATAAAAAAGATAAAAGGATCAAATACAAGGAAAAATGAACAATAACAATCAAGGAAAAGACAAAGGAGGTTAACAAGGAAGTGAAACAAAAAGGAAACAAGAAAACTGTAATATAGGTGAACAATTAAAATGGGAAACAAAAGGAAAAGATTAAAAATGGGAAACAAAAATATACACAAGAATGGTAGGTAAATGAGAAAAAAAAAACATTAAAAATGGGAAACAAAAAGGCTTCAAGTGCATATTTAGGATGATGGTTTTGATCAATAGGTTCCAATAGTGTGGTCCTATGCTTATACATCAAAGAAAATAAGGAGTTTTCTTATTTCCAACTTGTCTATGAAACTTGTGTCAAATAGAAGTGGTAAAATGTGTGATTGTACAAGGTGTGTGGTAAGCACACAGTATGAAAAAAGGATAAGCAAAGCATGGGATGTCCTGCTATGAGTCATTTGAAGGATTTTTTCAATGTAGAACTTGGATTTTGAGAGGATAGGGAAAGTCATAATGTATAGGGATCGAGGGATGAAATAGATGGAGTAGTATTCTAGAATAGAGTCCTATACTCTAGCCATAGATACTAGAAGAAAGGGAATATAAGGCATCTTATCACTTTGCTCATACTAAAATGACTTATTAAGTAGATTAGAGTAGAAAGGGATATATAAGAATAGGGATATTATGTATATCATGATATTTAATTTGATTTTGATTTTTCCTTCAAGTTGCTTTGATTTTTCTTTAGTTTATGTCTCTTAGGTTTTCATACTTTGGATGACATCTATAGAGCTTAAGTTGGAGCCACCATTCAGTAGTATATAGTCATCCTTATTATTTATTTAATTTTTATGTCATCCCCATGATTTAACCCCATGCAACTAGTAAGATGCAAGGGCTCGTTACCAAAGATTAGGCCAAGTGGTATGGAAATTTATTATCTTTAGATGCCACCTCCATAACCTAACCCAATGCAAATAGTAAGATGCAGGGGCTCATCACTAAAGATTAGGTTACGTAGTTATGTACATTTCTTATTTTTTAATTTTGGATGCCACCCCCATAGCTTTGGTTAGAGCCTCCACTTGGGAGTATATACATTAGCATGATAAATGGTACTCATGCCTAGATGAGGATAGAAGGGGGAAAGGATCCACTCATAAGGCTTTAAGGGTTGCAACTAAGTTTTGGATATTAGGCATATAGAGGGGAAAATAGTACACATGGACTATATTACAATCATCATTTCTAGCATAGGGTTAATGGCCAAGTGGCAAGTGTAAAGTTGATGTGGAAAGGGATCAAATATCTAAAATTCCTCATGACAAAAGACTACAAACTCATCATAGAAAGGGGTGATATGAAAGTGTATATGAGAAGGTCAAAATATTGAAATGCATTCTATATGGTGAGTTATAATGGGTGATAAAACAAGTGTGTAAGAAAAGGTGGCTTGAGAAAACTCTTGTTCATTGTTGTTTCATAAGAAATGGATGACATAAAGGAACCAATCAATCAAATTTGTGAATTGTAAGAACTTAGAGGAAGAAGAAAACATAAGAGAAAAACAAATATGAAAAGGACAATGATAGGAAAATAAAGATAAAGGTGAAAACAATAAAATAAATGAAAAGATCAAAGTGATGAGGTAGGGGTATATAAAATGGAAAGAGTGTATTGGTCACAAAAATTAACCAACAATAGAATAAAAATATATAGTAGTAGGTGGATCACATATATAATTATTTGTTACACAAGGATAGTTATATAAAAGGTTCCTAGAAGTATCACTTGTACCCTTGTCAAAAAATGTTGAGAGAAGAGGAACATCGATAATGTTCCCAAAGTGAGGTTTTCCAATGGGAAGGATAGTTTCTATATTTGTATTGTTATGAGTGTCAAGTGGAGAAAAATTATTAGGTGGATCAAGATTGAAGTCACTATATGGATCATGGGAGAATGATAAATCATGTGGTGTCAAAGTCATCAAACCAATCTATGTCATTATCAAGTGTCAATGGTGGAGGTGTAGTATTAGGAGAAATAAGTATAGAACTATCATCAAGAAGATCTTGGATTTTTTTCCTTAATGATTGACCTTGGTTGGTAGAATGACCTAATATGAAATGATATATATATATATATAAAACCATGTTTAGGGGTTTTTCAAAGTGTGATATGTAGTACACTAATTAATTAATTATTCAAGATAAGGGGTAAGAGTTATTTGAGAGAAGTAACATGTGGTGTATAATTTATTTCCTCTTGTTTGTCTAGCATGATAAAATAATAATCTCCTAGAGAAGATTCATAGGTGGAATCAATGATAGAAGGAAAAGAGGAGGAAGTGCCCTTAAACTATATGAGTTTTTGATCAACTTTGATGGTCCACATAATTAAGTTAGAGAGAGAAGAGTGATAGGTAAAAAGTAGTTTTTTTGGATGTGAGGTAAGAGGTTATTGCAAAATATGGGTTGAAGTACAAAGTCAAGATAATGGAATTTCATGTGAATTAGTAAGGAAAATAAGTGTGAAGTGTGGTTTTGAATAGTTTTAGTGGGATCTTATTTAAAATTGGTGAGTTGTAGAAGAGAATTTTTTTTTTGGTGTTGAATTGGTAATGGAGAGTAAATACATGCACAAGGTCAACAAAGGACTATATGGAGTTAGAGAGAAAAGTGTAGAACCAATCTAGAGAATCATCTATCAAGGTTATAGGAAAGTGTTTGGATATAATAGGATCATAAAAAGTGATGGTTGAATAAATCATATCATATTGTCACACATGAAAAATTGGGTCTCCATGGCAATTATATTTATCTAGATGTAATGAGGTCATGTTGCTAGGAGATGGGAATTTAAGTATTGTAAATGAAATGGGTGAAACTATTAATGAAGGGGTCAAACAAGAAGGGGGAGAGGAGAGGGTGTCTAGTTGCACTTATAGATCCTTAAGTTTATTGAAAACATATGTCCAATTAGGAGCAGGAGAAAGATTAGTATCATGTTGAGGATAATGTGAAACATTATGATGAGGGGGAGAGGTGTATGTGTAATTAGGTGTCAAGAGTTTAAGAGAAATGGAAGAAAGAAGTAGAAGATAAATGGTAAATGTTCTTAGAATCTCATGAAAATGATTAAACATGCTATTATATAAGGGGTAAGGAAAATAAAACACCATGATAGGCTTATCACATCATAAGTCATTGACATGCTCTTTAGAATATTTTTAATTAGGCATTATAGAAGGAGAAGATGACATATCATACAAATTATAGTCATTATTACAAGGAAAATACACCTTTAATTCTTCATCATGACATGTATCTAATGTGTTATAGATAGGGAATTATTAATGTTATTCTTAGCACATGTGTTAAATTTATCATGCTTAGTCAAAATGTGTGGTAAAGGAGAGGATGTTGGTGATCAGTTGTAGGAGGGAGGGCACAAGAGTTAACTTAGATTAGGAGGTAAGGTAGATGAAGATATTACATTAGTAGGAGTAGATGGAAAAGATGATGGTTCATATAAAAGTGAAAAAACAAGAAATGAAGGAAGTGAAAAGTGACATGGAGGCAAATTTAGGACATCATGAGGGGTAGAAGGATAAGGTTTTGAGTTATATGAAGTAGAGAGGAAAGGAATAATAGGTGGATGAGGAGTAATAGAAGGAGGGAATAATGATGGTTCTAAAAAGAGGTGAGTGGGTCTATGCCAATATAGGAGGGATTAGGTAGGGAAGGACAATGGGAGGACAATGGTAGGGAAGAGGTGTAAGAGCCTTTAATTGAAGGCTTAGAAGGATGAGTGACAATAATGGTAAGGATTTTAGGCTTATCATTAAGTGAATCATCTAGGAAGGATGGAATATTGGTGGGAGACATAGGAGTAATGTGATGGTCTATAGGTAAAAACTCATGAATAGAAGAAGAAAGGGTATATAGTGGTGGAAAACTAGAACCTATGTCATTGTGTAGGCCATGAGGTGGAAGGTTGTTATAAAAATGTTTATAAAACGACATAAGAGTGTCTATGATATTAGGGTAGGTGCTAAGGAAGTTCATGAATGTAGGAGAATGAAAGAGGCTTGTTAATATGACTTTGGTGGAGAGGGGAGTGGAGTATGAGGTGAAGAAGTTAAGGAGATCCTCCAAGACATGGGGTGGGTAGAGATAAATTGAGTGTAATATAAAATTTATGACACAATAAATTTAATATTAAATTAATTAATGAAATTTGGAATGAGATTGAAAAACGTGCTAAAATGATAAACTAGATATAGAAATGAAAATTGTAGAAAATAAAGGAACCTGGCACCAGAGAATGAAGTTCACTATCTTAGATGTTATTATGATGCATGAATGTTTGCATGACACATTGCCATCCCGGTCTCATGCTGTCATCTAGAAAAGTTATAAAACTCAACTGTTTCTCTAGATTTTGAACCCACTTGCACAACATAAAATATGGACAATAGAGACAACAAACTAGAGGATACTAGATGATATAGAAATGAAGAAAATTAATCCAAACTATTTACTTTAGAATAAAAATAAAAATGGCAAGGGAGAGATGAGAGGATGCAAACAATTGTGTGAGTTGATCCTCAAGAAACCTGTAGATAAATTAATGTATAAGGTAGCGACTTCCACATCAAATTATTTTTTTAATTCTTAGAGCTATTTTATGGGAATTTCCTTGTAGAAAGTAGTTGTGCTATTTTCTATTTTAGTAAGGTCTTCTAGTTGTTAGGATTAAGGTGCCATCAACCTTGTAAATCCTATGTAATTAATTACTCCTAATATTGTTTGTAAATCATCCGTATGGGAATTAGTGTTTGTTATGTCATAAAATGTGTACACTAGCATTTTACACTTAGTTTAGCACTTGGCTAGACCTAAAATGTTTACACTTGTTAATCACAACCTATTTCAACACCTTTTTGAACATTAAGCATGTAATTCTTTATCTCATTGCACAAAACCCAACAAATAACTATAAGGCAGGGCTAATAACACTTAAAGTACATTATCCCAAGAGTTTTGGGGCTAAAGGACCAAGGCGCCAAGTGCCCTGGGCCCTCCTTTAGCCCTAACCTAAATAATAAAATCATAAGTACAAAATTCTATAGTGACTTACAACATTTTACATACAATGAACAAATTTGTTCATCTTACGAAACTTTTGTATCAATTGTCGTAAATGTTTATTAGAGATATTAACTTTTCCTTACATAACTATACACAAGTATAATAAACATGATACAATAGTCTATTGGAAAAATAGGAAACTTCAATTACGTAAGGTAAATAAATTAATACATCATGGCTCAATTCTCAATTGAAGAATAGATCAACATGATAAAGAAAAATTATAAAATATACATTATTAGAGAAGAACAACTAAGTTTACCTATGCATTTTACAGTTCAAATCACAGTTGAAAACACCCACCAATAAGGCCTATTTAATAAAGAGAGGTAGAAAGTAAAATTACTCGACAATCTTCAATTTGGATTGATACTAAGTAAGAACATATCACCCAACAATATCTATCATAAGTTCTATGTGTTCTTTTACGTTACACTTCACTGTTGAACCATTGATTATGAGATTTAAACATACAACTTCCTTTCTATAATTGCAAGATATATACTATCACTAATCCACCAACGGTAAGTAATACTACTGTATGTTCAACTCTTACCATACATCTATTTTAAAATTAACATCACTTGTGGATACCTTGAAAGTTGAAAGAGCAATTGTGAAGAATTTGATATAATAAAATATAATCAAAATTTAGATTAAGTGTAATAACATAAATGAAATGATTCATTTATGCGTTTGCTTTACCCTGTAGCAATCCAAGTTATCTTAACTTGTTGCGATGTTAGTACTGTGAAGTTCTGCTTCCTACAACACTAGGTAAAACAATTAGTCTCTTCAAATAAATAAGTTAATCATAATACATTTCCAAAACATGATAAGAAATGAAACCTGACCTAAGGGCCAGACCTAATGCCTCAGGGGCTCATCCATGATGGCCTTGCCTACATATGCATAGCACAAAGGCTTCGTAGTTCAGTTATTGGAACTTGCAACCATAAGGTTGACTTAAAAACACTTGTTCGTAAGGGACAATAAAAAGTCTTAACCGGGTTCATGCTAGCAACAAGGATCCCTCTGCTAAGTCAAGGAGGACATAACATTCAATAGATGTTTGACAAGGTCACCACATAAAAGTACTATCGGCAACCCTTGGTTCTCAAGAATGAATACATTATGCCACGTTCCACATTATGATAGGTACTAAGTACTTCAACAAACAGAACTATTATTTTGTCATAAAGAGAGTGTGGACAAACACAATAACGAGGCTGTAACCCAAAAAAACTAAACCATATAGAAATGATCTATCTTACCAATCACATATTCCATCTTACTATCAAATAATATTGCATAAAGAAAATGACAGTCATTAGTGTCAACATGAGAACAATACAAAAAAACATTGAATATAACTTTGCTAAGGATAGTACAAAATAGTGAAATACTCCATTAACTAGGTCAAGCTAGATTTAAACATAATCATAGATGAACTATTTAACTCAAGTTAACACTGCTTCCAAAACAGGAATAACATGTCTACCAAGTCCTATATTTCTCTATCCACTTTTTTTATGCACAAAGATATCACTCAACTGGCATTCACACATTAACAACATATGGTTGAACAACTTATCAATGATCTCTATCCACCAAATACTCTTGCAAGGTAAAAATCATAATCAAATAAACAAGATAAACAAGGTAAATTCTTTTTATACCAATTCAATAAAATCATAATTAAATATATAACTTCACAATCTTTCTATTTAATAATAAATTCTTCAATATATGTTTACAAGATAATTTTTATAAATACAGTTCCTATTCTTTTTAAGAAAAGTAGATAGAATCTTTTCTTATATAAGAGAAATTCTATGTAAAACAAAAATAATTTCTTTATTTTCTTTTAAATAAAAGAATAATTTCATATATGTATAAACAAGATAACATTCATTCTATTTATATATAAAAAAACAAGATAATTTCTCTTTTATAAAAAGATGAAATTTATATTTATTTCTTTTATTA
This sequence comes from Cunninghamia lanceolata, assembly GCA_027924645.1. Taxonomy (NCBI): domain Eukaryota; kingdom Viridiplantae; phylum Streptophyta; class Pinopsida; order Cupressales; family Cupressaceae; genus Cunninghamia; species Cunninghamia lanceolata. Next base: position 2,703,879 of record BSBN01000787.1, on the reverse strand, counting down.
TTATTATTTTTAAAATAAATTCTTATTTAATAGATTAAAAGAGTAATTACAAAAGATGCATATAAAGAAATAGAAAAAAGAAATAGAAAAGAGATAATAATAAAAGACTAACTTTCCAATTTAAATGATGCTATAAGATTTAAAGAGATATAGTTACTAAATAAAAAAGATTTAAGAGGATTCGTTTCCTTTTAGAATATAAAACAAAATGAAGTGAATCGAATCATTATGCTCATGCACCAATTAAGGCAACCACATAATTCTGGTTGTACATGTGAGAGATAAGACCATATCCTATGCACTGTATAAGACTTTGCCAGAAAATTTAATTAGAAATGCTCTGGGAGACACGCAAGCAAAATGTGAGCACATAGATGAGGCATGCAGACTATTTTGACAGAATGCTTCATAGAGAAGCCTTCACAGGGAATGCAAGGATCGTAGGATATGCACAAAATGGGATTTGTTGAGAAGGCTTTAAAAACGTATAAAAAAATACAAACTATGGAGTATGTAGGGAGGCATAAGTAAATCAAATATAATAATATGGAATTCCAATGCTTGACATGCGAGCAAATATGGATTCAAAGACAATGCAAAGCATACAGACTGTTTTGCAAATGCCTCAAGGAGATCAATGGCAAATAGAGGAATCGCTATGAGGGTATTGATGAGAAAGAGGGGTTTCATGCATGACTGTTGTGTACACAACATGCCCCATTTTGCCTTGACAAAATAGGGACCCAACTTTGCTTTTTGCTTTGGCGTGTTTGTTTTCTACTTTGGGTGGTTTGGTAAAATCAGTCATGCATGCAACCTTGTAAAAGGGTGGATTTGTCACCATGATGAGGTTAGTTGTCAAAGTCAGTAGTTCTCATTATTATCATCATGGTTGGAAAGTACGCAAAATTCCAAGCAGGTTTGCCTTTTAGATCACCCCAAAATTGTCTAAGGGAAGAGAGTTATGTTGAGTCAAAGTTTGGTCAAACCTAATATACCGTGCAGGGGGTCATATTTCAAACATCAGTCATATTAGATAAGATCACCTTGATATATGATTATCACCTAATAATTACCAGGTCCACGATGTGCAGATGTCAAATTTAAGTAAGAGCTGATATCTACCTATCAAAAGACTTTAGTTATCTCATGGGGGGTCATATTTTTAACATCAATCATCTTACGAATATCACCCTTTTCGCAAATATCACCCTATGTCAATATGATAGTGACGTCATCCAATCCCAATGAATGAAGGAGATCACACTGATGATGACATCATTGTCCCATTCTATCTGTGGGGGGTATATATATGATATCCGTCATATTCTTTAACATGACGATGATGTCATTAAAGCATAGTAATTAAACAATGTCGTAGACATAATGATGTCACCCCGATCTTTTCCAAAGGGGGTCATTTTATCTGTGGGGTCATTTTTTGAATCACCCTTGATCTTAATTTCGTGACCTGATATACACATGGTCAAACGTTGACAATATCACCCGATCCTTTGCATTCAATTTTTCTGCTCAAAGGTAGGGGTCATTTTATCTAGAGGGGGTCATATTTTGAATATCCCCCGATCTTTTGAAGATCACCCCCCCTTATTTCTTGACATTAAATGCAATTAAATGTGGTAGATGAATTCCTGCCGATTACAAATACAAATTGAACATTTGGCAGCATCTACGGATTCCCTACATATGATCAATAGATTTGATCAAGACAACACATTTTTACCCTAATTTGTCCTATTGCTCTGCTTTAAAGGTAAAATTTGAAGGTTATTTTCATTTACCTTGCGATAAATCAAGAAATTACAAAGCTCCGAAGTTAAATCCTCAAACAGCTACCTGTTAATGGATTGGATCCTTTAGCATAACAGAACGGGTGATCTTCAGCGTTTATAGCCCTTCTTCGTAATCAGTCATCTAATCCAAGAAGAAAGCACTGTCAGGTAAGTAACTGTAAACCCTCTTGTTGTCATTTTCTGTATGTCCAGGTAGAGTATTTGTTTTTACCTGTGGTCTGGCTTTGTGATAATACGTATCATGATGAAGTAGAGAAATAATATACAGAGTACACATGATATAGAAGTACATGATGTTGTAGAAATGCATGTGGACACTGTAGGGTAAAGCATATCATGTTTATTGCAAGAATCCATGGCAGATCTCAGAAGGAATAGGTCTGAGGCTGATTTCCTCAAGCCCATGTTTTTCCAGCCTGAGGGGGTGCAGTTCAAGTATGGAGTTATTGGTGATACACACCAAGGAGATACGGACCTGGCAGTATGGTCGACAAGATTGGATCATGATAAGGACAATCCATTCTGGATGGGGTATATGTCTCAGGTATGTGGCATGTAACTAGTTTTCTATATGCTATGGATGCCCCAAAGCTGGTAGTAGAATGTGCCATAAATTATAACCCTGAAACCAGACGGGTGGAGAAACATGGAAGGATATATGTAGACTTCTCAGTCAAGGGCATTACCACCACTTTCAATCTACCAGTTGGGAAGAAGGTAGTGAGTGTGGACTTGCGCAAGTTGGAAACATAGTATAATAATAATAAGAAGAATGTAAGGAAGAGGATATACCAATGGAGGTCGAAGAGCAGCACATATGCTACCTCAACCAAACTACCTGTGCATCTCTATAAGTTTGATTTTGATGACGAATACCAATACATGATTGCCCTGCTGGGCAGGATGATTGGTAAACCTCATGCTGGAAATTTCAAGAACTAGATGTTTGGGATCATCCAGATGCTCTTATATGCAGACAATAGGCCATTATGGGCTAAGATCATCAGTGACGCACTGGATGAGGGAATGAGGAGCCTGGGAGGACAGACATGTTTATTTTACATGACCTCATATGTGGTATACTCATGTGCGTATAGGGGAACCTTTGATGCTTTGAAGACAGTGGGTAAGGCTGGTGGTGATGCTGATGATGCACACATATGGGATCATTATCCCCAATTAGAAAGGAAGGAATACCTCTTGGACTACAAACTAGTAAATGATGCATTCTCCATGCATCTGGTCAGAACTATGGAGGAGGACAAGACTAAAAGGTTGAGCATGGAAGCTCAGGAAATTATTTATTGGCATGGAGCTTGGTTTAGCTAGTTTGCCACTTTTTCATACATCAAGATAGAGGGATTAGAAGGACAACATCTTATGTTGCCAAGATACCCCATTGATGGGGTTGTCTTGATGGAATTTGTCAGGTAGGTATCCACAATAGTTGAAGCCTACAAGGCACAGAAGAAGATACGTCCAGTTTTATTTCCAATATCCATGGGTTGGTACATGTGCTCAGATTAAGAGAGCATAAAACATGTCATTGGGGGGTTAAAATTGATGTATTTATAGCCATTTCCCTTAGCCAGATCATATGATCCTTATGGCAGGATGCATAAGATACTAGGAAAATCAATACATCAAAAGCATCTAGAAGACTTCTAGACTGATTGTGATGATGAAGCTGAGGTGAGAAGAAGGAAATATAAGAGACTCACCTTGAATCAAATTAAAACCTTTGACTGCATCCTGGTACTAGTGCAGCTACGTAAGGATGATGGAAAAATCATGTCCAATGAATATGAGGACAAAAAGGTGTATAATGACACCATATCAGCCTTGGACCTTACACAGCAGGAGGATATATCCTTAGATCAGCTGACAAGTGGGGTGATCCAGCTAACCCAAGCCTGGGTGGATGAGGAGATATCCAGATTGAAGAAAAGGGGTGTTGCCCTTACAGTTGACACCAAGAAGAAGAGGCAGGAGGTATCTGATGAGGAATATGATGACTTCCTCAATGAAAAGAGAAAATCCAATGGGGAAAGATTGCCTACAGAAAAATAAAGGAAAGGTCCCCCTAAGGGTAAGAAAAGTGAAGATGAACCAAAGGGGGTGATAATTGAGAGGATTGCCATGTCAGATGCAGGTGCATCTATGTCAGCTCAAGCATCTGCGTCATCTATACAGCCTTTAATTGAAAAACCAAAAACCAAAAGAATTTTGAAGCCCATTGTTGAAACTACAGAGGTGCAGGTAGAGGGCCAGGCCTTGTAGTAGGAGGTAGAAGAAGGCATCACTTTGGAAGAAGAACAGTTAAATAAAGAACCTGGAGGTGATGACTTGTAGGTAGCCAGCAAGAAGAGGAGGGCGATGCTGTTGATGTCACCACCCAAGAAACAAAGAACAACCATGAGGGGGGATATCTGGGCTGACCCCATCATATTGAGAGGAGCTAGTGGTGAAGCTTTCAGAAAGGAACTACAACATGATATTCCTCTTCCCACCATAATTAAATTCAAAATTGAGAGGGCAGAGGAACAAACAAGAGAGATGTTTAAAGCAAGTCAGGATGTTCCTTTCTCTTTGGAGGATACCGTGGACTTATCTGATGATGAGGTGGTTCAGAATGTGGCTCCTCAACAAATGGAGACTCTGGTTTCCAACACTTGCATGACCCCTCATGGAACCCCATTAGCACAGATGGTGGTATTGGAGGAAGTGAAATAAACAGAGGAAGTAAAACAAGGTAGCCTAGAGAGGGCAGCCCAACAGATAGGGCTCAACAATTTGGTTGAGCAGGTGACTAGTCCTGCAACCATAGATTTATTATATATGGGTGATGTAAGCCCTAAGGATAAAGCAGGTGCACCCGAGGAACTAAAGAAGACTAAAGTGGTAGAGCATGTAGAGAAGGATGGCACTGCTCCTGATATGGGTCAGCAATAGTATGAAATACCTACAGAACTGAAAATAGAAGAAGTTCAACAGAAGAGTGGGGGTGATCAAGCTATATCAGTCGCTGATGCTGCTCAAACTCAGGAAGATCTGGGAGAAGTCTCAAGAACAGAAGATAAATCAGGTCAGGAGGACCCTAAGCCACAAGACATTAGTGCATCCGGTGGAGTACAGGAAATAACCCTTGATTAGGGTGATCCTCAAGGACAAAATACATAGGCATCCAAAGATGTCAATATGCCACTGGATGAGAAAAATAATAAAGAAGATGAAAATCTGAAGGAGGGAGTACAGGATCAAGCGTAGGATCAGAATGTGGAAATTCCACAAGATCCTTCTTTGCAGAAGGTAACCCCTTAATAGGAAGAACTTCAACAAGATCCCCCTCATGAATAAATACATGAGGAAGAAATTAAGAAGGTGCCTTCTCCACCAAGGATAGAAGCATACACTGGAGAGCAGGGTATACATGATATTAACAAAGGTCACCAAGGATCTAGAGGTGATGTACCTCAGTGGCTAGAAAAGGAAATAGGTATGGAATAAGGGTCAAAAATTCAAGAGTTTGATGTTTCTACCTTGTTTGCTGAGAAAATGATAAAGCCAAGGAGGAAGGCTAGATTAACATCTGCCATAAAAAGAGATCCTACCACAGGCAAAATGACTGTACAGATAGCACTTCCCATAGTTGAAAAGGAGAAAGGCAAAATTAGCCTAGAGGAATTCCAAATCACAATTGTTGATTTGGGTTTTGCCAATGAGGGCCAGGAAGGTCAAGAAGGGAAGGATATTATTGATTCTTTAACCCAAAGGGTGAAGAAGGAGAAAGAGAAAAATAAAATGCATAAAGAGCACATTGCTCAACTACATTCTTTCATAAAAGGGTTAATTAACCCTGATAATGCACCAGTTGGTCCTATAGTCCCATTGACTGTTATATCACAAGAAGAGGTCACCAAGTTGGACCTGATCAAACATGAGGCAATGGTCATGGAAAAATGGATGTTGTCAGCTCTCACTGGGGTTGAAGATGTATTGAGAACCTCCCTACAGAGGTGGATTTCTTTGAGTAGTCTAAAGAGAAAGGTAGATAAAATGCAAAATGATACAGGAAAATGGTCATTCCAATTGGAAAAGGACCTAACTGCTCTAAGTGAAATGAAGAAAATTGATCCACAAATTTTGATAAGCAATAAAGTGTTGAATAATAATACTGCCATGTTGACAAGCATATGGTATTAGGATATCAGGTTTGAGTGTGATATCTTGAAGAAGTGTAGTGGCAAACTCAAGGATATTAGTGTTAAATTGCATAGCATGATGGCGTATGAAGCAGAAATCCTTGAGGCCCTGGAAGGGAAAATAGAGGACAAAATTGAGAATCAGGATGCAGACTTTGCTATTAAGGCTTTGCATGATAATTTTAAGTCAGTAGATGACCCTCTCACCCACCTGACAGAAGAAGTAATGAATAAAATTATGAGAATAAAAGTTAAAGTAGAAACATACAATGAGACTTTAAATAGCAGGAAAGGTAAGCTGGAGGCTTTCAAGGCTAAATTCCAGTCTCATAAACATGCAATAACAAAAACTAGAATCCAAGACGGGGGAGAGGTTGATAAAATAGTACAAGCATATGAACATATCAGGATAGCAGTAAAGGTCCACATGAAAGAGGATGTATATCAGAGTGACAGTGATGAAGATGAAGAGAACGATGAAGAAGAAGAAAATGAAGAAAAGGAACCTGAGAAGTGAATGAAGATGCATCACTAAGTGAACATATGCATAAGGTACTCATAAATAATGAGCCATACAGATGATTGCCAATTGGCAACCTGTGCCACGAGATAAAGTTGACTAAGTCATAGGGGAATTGTCAACCGTTGATCTGAATTGATAAATCTTGACCGTTGGTCAATTGTAACTGCCTCCTCACCTTATTCTATAAAAGGTGCAGGGGTACAATCTTTTAGACATTCGAAACTTAATTAAAATTTGATTACTGAAAAGTTTAGGACTAATTTCAAAGTTGTTGTAAATGTACATGTTATGCATACTTAATGAAAGAGAAGCTATTTTGATTACAAATCATTGTAAATCTTGAGTAATCTGTGATTGAAATTTGGATATATGCATTGATTAGCTGCATCCCTTGGAGTACTTTTCAGCCTGCATGTATTGTTTTCATTCCTAGTTCCTTTGAAGTTAGCATCAACCATATCTAGATGTGGAACGTCTTGGTGATCTATGGTTTGATTTCTTCTCTCCATGAATGTATCTTGTGTGCATATGATTCAATAACTAAAGGTTCACTAAAAGTAGAAGTATTCTTTTAAATATCTTTGAATTTCATTACAGATGATCTCCATAATTGCAAATAACATACAATCAAAAGAAAATAAAACATGAAATATGCAAATATCCCGTAGACAATTGAAAATACAAAGCATATTTGAAGTAAAAGCATGTCAAATTGATAAATATCATGTAAATTCAGATAAATATCCATGAAATACATATAAATATCCACTTATAGACACATCATTTGAATAAATATATAGTGTAGAAGAAAGAGCAAGTTCATAATGATCAATGATCAGAAGAATTGATCAAACTTACAAATATCTCAACAATCCTTGAAAATAGAGTAGAATTGATCTCTCTGTGGAGTGAATTTATAGGATATAGTGCAATACTAATCACCTAGATGAATGTAAGACCCCTTGAAATGGAAAACAACATGTCACATTAACCTCTGAGTAACGTCAGATGATCATGACCTGATCAACGGAGACTTGGAGTCAACTTATCCTAAGTTGATCGTACTTTACAAGATAATAAAGGTATGTTGTGCAAATTTTTATGCATGTTGTTATGACTAACAATCATCATCAACAGTGACACAACAATATTCACCCATGGGATTAAGGCAACATACGACGAGAAGAGAGTAGATGTTATTGGCGTAGCGACTATATCGATGATGAGATCCCTCTCCACCACAAGTACGTGCTTTTGGTGTGACGGAAAAAATCTATATGGTATTAGAGCGCAGGTCATTGGTTCGAGTCCCTCGATCCCTCGACCCTTCATTCGTGTAAGCTCAGCTTATCGACGTGGTATGTAGTGGGTACGAATCCACATGGTATGTGGTTGTATCTGGCTCTATCATGTGGGGGTGTTGGTGTAGCGACTATATCGACGATGAGATATTTGTCACTACTCCAACCTCTGTAGATGCACTCCAAGCTCTCTGAAAAATGAATCTATGCCTAACGCATTTGGAAATTTGAGCCACTTAAGTGAAGCTAAAAGATAGCAGAAGCTAGAAATAAGATCAAGATTTTATTAAACATTTGGAAAGTCCCTTTCCAAACAATAAAGGACATATAAAAAAACAAAAATAAAAGGCATGAAGATAATGTAAACAACAAATATAAGAGACCTACAATACATAATTTTACAGTGCTATACTCACGAAAGTGGAATGGAAATGGAAATGGCTCCTTTTATAGTCCACGATGTCTCGCGGCCTGTTTTTGGCTCTGGCTTATAACATATGTCCAGAATGCAGGAGGCACCTAACTGTACTTCAAATAACCAGAATTGAAAGCATACATATTTTGTTGGAATATATTTCTTAATCAATCCTCTATATCAAGTTCTCAATAATAATGGATTTTATAAAAGTGTAATGGTGAAATTTGTACACCCATGCCAATTCCCATTTTTTGTTTTCAATAATCTCCCCCCTCTCTGTGTGAATTCCATAAGCAAGGTTAAAGCAAACATAAAATGCAAAAACTATAGAAATTTGTCTTTTTATCTATATATATATACACATATATATCTACACATACATATATACACATATATACATATATACACACACATATATATACATATATACACACACATATATACATATATATACATACATATATATATATACATACATACATACATACATACATACATATATACATACATATATATACATACATACATACATACATACATATATATATATATATATATATATATATATATATATATATATATATATATATATATATATATATATATATATATATTAGAACGCTTTAATTGCTTTTATTTTTAAATAAATATCAAACCTTAATAAAACAAAAAAATTCTTTGTTTTAGGCTTTTAAAACAAGCTCCAACGTTTTAAAAGTTAGCTTCTTTTATTTCTTTCAAAGGATATATATATAGTAATTTAATTTTGATTTATCTTTATAATTTAATACTTCCGTTAATAAAGTATCTAATATTATAAACTATTATTAATTTTCTTTATTTGCTTTAAATCTAAAAAATCAAATCTTAATAAAAAACAAAAAATATCTTTTTTCTAAATATCTCATTTTAATTTATTCTAAATCTATTTTTATCATTCCTAACCAAAAGGTTAGGTGAACACGTATAGAATCTATATGTCAATTAAATAAATAATAATATCAAAACTCAAGATAAAATATCTCAATAGTTATGTATTATGATAAAATATTAGTGAGCAATTAACAAACTATAATCTACAATCATAATAAAACACAATAATCATTTGATCATCATATATCTCAATAATGGTAAACAATACTCCATACTTATTTGCATACCTGAATGTTGGTACATGACCCAACCTTAGCATTATCGCCTATCCACTTTGCCTTGGACATTGATAACTTCAATTGTACATGTTTGTTAATAATAGCACGAGTCTGGTGTGTGTGTGTGTCCTCGGATGAGCCATAAGGGTTAGGTGACCTTACAGATCCTTATCTAGACAAAACACTTTGACGAGCTTTCAACTTAGACAAGAAACAAATTTTATTAGCATTCGCTAGACTTAGATCAAAGATGGCCAACAAGGTAGACTTGGGGTAAAGGAAAGGCTCTAGAGCAGAAGATGGTCCTAAAGACAGTTAGAGTCTTAGCTTTGCTCAGCTGGTGCATGCGTGTGTTTGGTACCTCACTTTCTCTGATAGATTTTCACTCTTGTAGCTTCAAGATTAGATTTATCTCCACTCAAGAGTATGGACAATCAACAAACTTCTCTCTTGCACTCTTTTTTTTCTGTATTTTATTTTCTCTCTTTTTTCACTTTTTGATTTTTTTTAAATTTTTTAAATTTTTTAAATTTTTTGATTTCTATTACTCTGAGACTTTCTGGATGCTTTATATATCAAATGCTTTGTTGCTTCTAATGATTTCTCATATATATTTTTCTTTTTGATCAATAAATTTTTTTTGCACTCATATTTTAGATTGCTTCCTTAAGAGTTATGATCTTCCTAGTGTTTTTGGCCAGGAGAGATAAGGGGCTGAGTGCCACCAAAAGTTTTCACTATCTAGTTAGACTTCCAATCTACTAGGAGGAATGGGGAAGGTCTAGTTGCAAGATTCTATTGAGTACTATAGGTTTGAATTAACTTTTCTTAGACTTAACATCACAGCTCATTAAGATCAGGATCAAAGTGAAGCTAAGAGGTAGGCTTTAATTGGAATCATTGGGAAATGTGAACAGGGGAATAACATGTTAAGCGGTAAATATAATTTATTATGGGATATCAAAGGATCAAAGAGTCAACCTATACCTAAGCAACCTTAGACGCCTTACTAGGACAAAAATAAAAAAAGAGCATGACTCACACAATGCATGATGGAACAAGATGAAGAATGCAAAATTTTGATTTTTCATGATTTTATGCTTTTTATGGATTTTTGAATTATTTGATTTTCTTGGATTTTACAATATTTTGAGATGCTGAATTCTTCTCCTTCCATAATGCACAATAGGTAGCATTGTTTCTGATGTCTTCCTTAACTACATATGGACCTATCCAATTTGGTCAGAACTTCACTTGAAAGTCTCTACAAGGACACTTGAATACTTGGTGAAAAAATGTTTGTATTCATTGAGGAGTTTTATGTACTCACATGTTTCATTGTTTGATGATTTTCCCCCTAGCTTTATCATTTTTTGTTCTTATATAGTTTCATCAATTTTGAACTTTTGAGGGTAGATTGAATTGATGATGACTCTCCTAGTTTCTGTGTGGGTTCTAGTTCTCTTTTTTATTTAGTGGTGTTCTTGAATGTATTCATGCTCATAACTAGCTTGATACGAGTGACCACTAAGTTGAATGGAGCATAAGACTTTGTTGAGTGGGGATTGAAAGGGAATTCTCTTGTTGCCCCCTTTCCTATACATTTTGAGGTCTTCTCTACATTTGCAATTTGTTTTGATGTCTCTCCTTTTTCAAAGTGTTAAGTTTTAGGTCACTAGTGGTTTCCATGGTCTTTCCCTTCTTTTTGACTTGTTCAACTCTATAAAGACTAAAAGGATTAGGATCTCCTTTAATTATGTGGGTTTGTCCCATGTGTGAAGTGGATATCTTGAAATAATGTGGAGGGAACAATCCTCATCCTATGGATCCAAGGCCTTCCTAGGATCATGTTGTAAGTGGTTTCTTCATTGATAACATAAAATTCAATTGGGAAGGTTTTGGAACCCAATGTAATTTGAAGATTAACCTTCCCCATAGTCTGAATGTTTGGGTTATCACGTATTCTAAGGATGTAATTTTCTTTTGTGATTTGAGTTTTGTCATAACCCATTCTTCAAAGAGGAGAAAAGGAGACCATGTCGATTACAAACCCATCATCTATCATCACATGTTTAATGGAATAGCCATGAAATTAGACTATTAGATGGAGGGGGAGATCACCCTACTTAGCTATGTCATTATTTGAGGGTAACTTTTCAAAATCAAATGTTGAATAAGAAACTTTTCACTTGGAGTATTTTGAACTAGATGACCTAGATCTAAGGCATTGACGAGAATGTTCTTGTGTGTAGGAGAACTCTTGAGAAATTCAATCATGTAAGAAAATTTTAAATTGTTGGAGGCATCATCTAGTCATTCTAGTCCTTCGGTGATACAAACTTCTCAATCTTTATCTAATTCCACAAGGCCTAAGGTGTTTTGATCAAATGTATTTTGATGGCTTTCAAGACTCTTTATTTCATCTTGTGAGAATGTGTCCACGAATGCCTTTTGCTGAAATTTTGGGAGGCTTGATATGAAGCGATGGTACTCCCAACATGACTTGATATCATACCCCCTTCTCTTCTAAAATGGGAAATATTTATCATGATTGCAATCTGGAGGTTCATGATGGTTGTCGTATGACTACTTGTTGATTCTCAAGGGATAGTTGATGGAATTTTTGTTCCCCAAATTTGTATGACTATTGTAGTCACAATTGTCATTCCCGAATGGTGAAGTGTTTGTTTACCCATCTATGTTTTGGCTACTTGTCAGGGATTTGTTATTTCTATATTGGTTTACCAACCTTCCATTGACATCATAATCCCTTATTTTACTATCAATAGTGGCTTGGTCAATTCCAAGGGCACTTTCGAGTGCTTCTTTGAATGATTTATAAGAGATTTTTTGAACTCCTTCCCTATGTCATCATTGAGAGTGTGTAAGAAGAGATCACATAGTTCCTTATGATCCATGTTTGGTGTGCTTGTTTAAGAATAGAGAACATTCCTCCATCATGTGATAAAGTTTGCAACTAACTCATTGGATTCTCGTTTGAGTATTACAAATTCTTGTATTCCTACCTTGGCTAGTTTTTTTATGTCAAAGGAAACAACAAATTGATTGAAGAGTTACCTAAAAGAGTGGGTTGATGCTTTTGGCGGTCGATACTACCAATGTAGAGTGATACCCTCCAAAGTCTTTGGAAAAACCTTTGCTACCACCCCATCCCAAGGAAGGAGTTCTCATGCTACTATGATGTAGGCCTTGATGTGTGAGCTGGGATCACCCTCTCCCTTAAATTTTGGAATCTCAGGAAGAGGATGTGGTAATATGGCTTGATGAATGTTGTAGTCAAGGGGGTCCTTTAAATACTTAAGGTATTTTCCTACGAGGGGGTTATGCATAGAGGGTCTTATTCATCCAAACATTATCCCTTTAGCTAGAGCTTGTTGCGCTTGTTGAAGGGGTATGCTAGATTGTTGATACCCTAAAAAACTTGGATAACTAGACAATGTCATGTTTATGTCTTGGATAGTTTGTGGTTGATTTTATGCTATAGGAATCCAACCTATTAGATTGAGACTTGTCATGTTGGATGATGAGGGCAAAGGAGGTGTGAATGCTTCATTATGTGTGTCATGATATTAGAAGTTTATATGAAGGGGATTTTGCATTGCCTCCTTGTTTGAGTCAATCTTGTCAATGAAATGATTTCCCTGTGCCCTATGTTTTTCTTCAATTTTGTTGTGGTGAGATTTTTCAACATTTCTATCCTTAAGAGTCTTGATCTATTGGACTAAGGTTTCTATAAGGTTTGTGAGTGAGACTTCCTCTATTATTTGCATTTTTCCATCTCAAGATCAATTGCTTTGCATTGGGGTTTAACTGATCCCACTTGTTCCTTTTGATGATACTTGACATGTCATGGATCTTTTATATTGATGTGCTACGTGGAGGGATTTTTGTGCCTCCCAAGCTTCTTGTAATATTTTCTTTTGATGACTCACCTCATTGTCCATTTGGGTGGCCATTTTTGTATATCTTGTTATGGGTTGATCATGTTGATGGATTTCAGACTGAACACTTACTTGTGTTTTGACTTGGTCCAAGTTGTGGGGATCTTGTTAAATCCCCTTTCAATTTTTTGAGTTTGATTGATTTGAGATTGAAGCTATTGGATTTGAACGTGTGATAGTTTCATTGGAGGGGCAATTTCCCTGAACTTTGTGTGATTTTGTCCTAGTTTTGGGGTGTAGGAAACACCACAAAATGAATGAAATGAAGATGGAAATGGAATGAAAGAAGCACATGGTAACACAAAAGATCCCATTAAAAGTTTTTTTCATGTCAAGTTCACCAAAATATGTATTCTTCAAAACGTGACTCAGTGCACAAGTGCAGATGAATCAACTTTGACACAACCACATGGATCCTCTCCTTACCTTGGGTGACCTCCAAGTCACTCTTTCTCTCATGGAAGAAGCCAATTGAGAGAAGGTGAGACCTAGGGGGGTTTTGTTATCTTGGGAGAAAAACATTGCGAAGAGTGGTTAGTCGGTCCTCGGGCCTGTTGTGGTTTGCTATGTGTTGTTCTATGACTATTGTGGTGGAGATAATAGTATGACCCAAAGGGTCACTAGTTATTAATCTCCTATTTGAGTTTTGCTGGAACCCCCCATAATTTATATGTCCTCTAGCCTAAAACCCTGAATGATGGCCTACCTTGTGACCAAGATGTTTAAACCCTAAGCCCATAAGCCTTTTCAGGGAATGTGTTATAATTGTAAGTTGACTTGTGATAGGCGGTCACCTAGATTTAAGTTTTAACTTAATGTCCTTAGCTTCATTCATGACCGATCCCACGAACCTAGTCACTAGCTTTCCCTATTCATGAATATGTTTCGTAAGTACACTGGAAAGATATCGCAACATTATAGCTCTCTAATCCATTTGACTTATTGGAGTTGTGTTGGTGCAATGATCATTGATCTTCTGTTAGGGCCCAATGTTTTAATTGTGCTACGTGCCTTCTCCATATTGGATCATGGTAGCGCATTGCAAAGAAATAACATGGAATATTCCTTGCGTTGTTGTGATAATAAGCCAACTAGATGGTGGGACCTAGATTTATCTTAAGCTGAGCAAGTGCAAGGTACATGAGTGTAAAGGTAGTAGTGTGGTTTCTTGCTAGGTTTGCGCTACTGCAATGAAATGACATTGTGGTAGGGTTGTATTTTCTTTGGATAATTAAGTTGTCATCATTCCCTAATTGGACATTGCCTTCTTCAGTAGTCGAGGTGGATTTTCCTTCTTTTGAAGACATCCTAAGCCATTTATTTTGTTTCAGATCAATGGATCAAGTTCAAATTTAGGATTTTCTTGCATATTAGATCATGACGTTGATGAGTGCCAGGTAGCACCCATGAAATACACCTTTTTACCCCTCTTTTTCCTTCCTTCTTATTCCATTGTCCTGATGACTGCACCAAAGTAGATTAACAAGATTGTTCTAATTATGTTTAATGAGAGATGAATTACTTAAAATCATAGTTTCTAATTGAAGGACTAATGTGCATTAAATTCATGGAAATATGCATAAATTCTCTCTTTTTTAATCTACAGGTGCAGATGTTCGGGAAAAGACAATTTTGGTCATCTCCGGAGATGGTCCTAATAATCTTCGAAGCTGACATATGGATACCGCACCAGTCTCCAATATTTTCCAATATGATTGGAGAGATTTTGAGAGAAGGGGGTGAATCATCTCTGGAGCTGAACTGAAGTCATGAGCATATCTCTGGAGCTGCAGACAGAAGCACACACCTCCAGAGTCTCCTCAACACAAATGAAAATTTCCAGCGCCGCTGCAAGTCAACACTTCCAGTGGTAATTGGAGTGCTCCAGATATTACTCAATCAACACCTAAGTAATCAAATGAAGACCGTAGTTAACTTCTGGAAGTTTTATCTTTCTTTTTGATTTTGCATGAGTTCTTAACAGACTGATTAAATACCTATATTTCAAGGCCCCGTTGCCCAGTTGTATTTGAAACTAAGACTCAAATTTAGTGAGACTGTTGTTCCACTAAATCTATTTTAATTGCTTGAATGTTTACTCTGTAGTTAAACAGTTAGTAGAATAAGAGATTGGTACTATCTCATAGATGAACTAGTAGTTAGGGTAAGTGATATCTCATCACTGGATTAGATATAAACTTACTAAGGTAGCAGCAGAATACATAGTGGATATTTTTATTGTTATTGTAATTTCATTTTGATATAGACATTTTTCTAAATACAAAAGATGATAGAATTGGACTGAAAGTGAATTGTGATATTATCTTCTTGTGCCAATTCATTGCTTTGGTCTTCATCCCTATGGGTGTGGAGCAAGGGCCCACTCCCACCACCAAGGCAAAAGGCTAGTATTGTTTGTTTTTATTATTCTATTTCAGATTCTGTTTAGTAAGATAGTTACTGTTTCTCATAGATAAATGTATGTTTGAATTGTATGGAATAGTATAGATCTACATTAGTAATTCATTGTTTCAGCTCTATCTCTAGCATTTCTAGAGTTCATCTTCGTAGCAGATAGATTAGTAGTATTACTTTCTTTAATCAGTAGAGATCATTAGAGTTAGTTAAGTAGACTAGCAACTATAGGATTCCTAATTGCAGACAGCCAAGGACACAACCCTAGATTTGACACATGAAATATGATTAAATGCTGAGGTACAATGACCCTTTTTATTTTTGGCACAGTTGCCAGGGATCTCTGTGTTAATTAGGGAAACTTAGTTAAAAAGGTTTAGAATAGATTGAATCTATATGGTTAGAGCTAGAGATTCAAAAGGAAGATACATAAAACAGACACCCCATCAACAAACTATAGGAGAAAGTAGTGGGGTGGCACAAGATCTTGTTAAAGAGAGACACCTAGAACCTACCTTAGAAACTGCACCTCAATTCAATAATCCCTTAGACCCTCTGATTCCTCCACTCGCGGATTATATCCAAGAATTGAAATAGAAATTCCAGGCAGAAATTCAAAGAGAAGAACCAGTATCAGACATGAATGATAATCATGAAGAGGAAAATAATTAGGCTCTAAGAACCTTCTCATATCCCATTGTTTTGGCTGCTAGAGACAATGCCCCTATGAAAAATACTTCACCTACACATTTGCCAAATTTTAGGGGTCTTGCTTCTGAGGATCTAGATCAGTTTTTGTTTGAATTCAAAGTTGTATGCCAGACTTATGATTATGGATCAGAGAATCAAAAAATCAAACTGTTCCCCTCAACTCTGAAAGATTCTGCAATGAGATGGTTCATGGGTTTGCCCCAAAACTCCATCCATTCCTGGGATCAGATGGAGACAAAATTCTTGGGAAAGTACCAGGACTACTATAGAGTCAATGACAAAAATGAGGAATTATTCAAAATTAAACAGAGAGAGGAAGAGGCCTTAGAGGATTATGTGGATAGGTTCAACTTTACTTTGAGAAGGTATGGTAACCCTGTAAATCACTCTTTGGCTAGAACCCTGTTTATAAAAGGATTAGACAAAGACTCAAAACAAGCACTAGATCTAATGGGAAAAGGGAATATCAATAAAATGGATATGCCTGCTATAGAAGAACTCTGCAGGAACTATTCCAGAACCCAAGATGGAGTGAGAACACCCAAATCTTTCAAAGGGAAGAATGAAATAGGATAGTTAATGGAGGAAATTGTAAATCTCAAAACAGATATTCTAGTCCAACTAAATACCACATTAGATGGGATTCATGTAAAAACTAGAACAAATGATCAAGATAGAACAACTGAACCACTCTCAATCTATTGTCCTAGGTGTAGAAACAAACATCTATTGAGAGAATGCCCTTTAGATAATCTGATATCTATCAGATCTATGACAGGGAACATCCTACCAGTCAATGCAGTCAACTCCCAGCCTTAAAAAGGCTAAGTAAGAAGAATGCCATTATAGAAGAGGAGTTGAACTATGTAGGACAAAAACAAGATGGGAATTTTCCTTATAATCAGTACCCAAACTAGGCTTCTTATAGGGGTCCTTCTAATTGGGGAAATAATCAATGGAATCCAACTTGGCATGGGCCTCAGAATAATCCTCCTTGGGGACAACAAGATTGGCCAAACCAACAATGGTAGAACAAATAATGGCAAAATCAACCCTGGCAGAATCAACAGTGGCCAGAATAGTTTGGATCACAAAACATGCAGCCTCATTGGGGTCCTCAACAGGGATATAATCAATAATACCAGGGACAACCTCGATGTTTCTAACTTCAACAACAAACATTGCTAACTGGACCCCTCAACACACAAGGACAGTCACAAAATGAACCAGTTAGCCAACCACCCTTACCAGCTCAACCTATACCAAACCCATGGAATAAGCAGGGAGCAGCTGTTTACATGTCAGAACAAGAAAACATGGCTGGTATTAATGTCATTTATTCCAATAATCTCCAGTTGCATTCTGGGAAAGCACTTCCAAGACCATCTCCTCCAACTATAGTTGAAGTAACTAATGATGAGGAACTTGAAAATCCATCCACTTAGCTTCCAAAGGAGATTACTATCGAAACAATACTAAAAGAATCATCCTTGGATAACTCCAGAGTTCCTCCTACAAGAATGACTCCGGAGAACACCCTTGGAAACATTTTTGGTAAGAACTTTGGAGATGCTCTAGAGATAGAAAAAATAGCACCATACCCAGAACGGCTCAAACAACATGTTCCCCAGAAAAAGGTTTTATGAAAACAAGTCCAATCTACCCTGGAATCAGAACTTTTACAAGAAATTAGATAATTGAACATTGAAATTCTGCTCCTACAAGCAATTAGGGATGTGCCTGAACTAAACCAATTCATCAAACAACACTGTGTTAAGACCCAGGGTAGGAAGAAAAATTTTTCCTCCACCATCCAGGTGGAAGGAAAAGTAGTAGACCTCTTAATGGGAGAAATGTTCCTCCCAAAATATGGAGATCCTGTCATAATAGTTTACATCTCAGGGGTAGAAATTTCAAATGTTTTGGTTGATTTGGGAGCAGTAATAAATGTAATAACAGTTCATACAATGGACAAATTAGCCCTAACAGGTATCCAATCCACATCTACAATCCTTCAACTTGCTGACCAATCAGTAGCTATTCCAAAAGGGGTGATTACTAATGTGCCAGTTGTGATAGAATCATAGGAATTCCTAGTAGACTTCCTAATATTAGAACCAAGAAACTAGCGAAATGCTTATCCATTGATATTAGGAAGACCATGGCTGGCTACAATAGAATCATCTATTGATTGGTGAACTAGGGATATGGTCATTTCTAATGGAATAGATTTGAAGAAAATATCTTTGTATCCTCCAGCTAAACCATCAATACATTATTTAGGAAGAGTATGGGTAGATGAGCCCGATAACATGGAAAACAATGCCTTAGTAGCTATGGTGACCATCAAAGAACATTTGGGTGAGTTAGAAGAAGAAATCCATTATGATACAATAGAAGATATTACCCACATTCTTATTAATGAGGATATAATGGAGCTAGCCCAAGATTCAAGGAGAGAATTTCTCACTTCTAGTCATTTTACCCTAGCAAATATCATTCCTTGTGGAGAAACCTTTTACAAAGACTTAGCCACATTTCACATGTTGCTTCCACATTCTTTCCCCCTCAATACCATGGATCTAGGATATGGATTGAATACATCTACGAATCAGATCACAAAACAGGTCATGATTTTACTTGGGAAAACAATGAACATCAATACCTAGTTAGCAGAAAAACAGGAAGAAGAACTTATCAAACTCCTAATTTCCCATTCAACAGCTTTTTCTTGGGAATACCAAGATATGAAGGGCATTCCTCCTAAGATTTGTACTTATCATATATACACTGAAGAAGTCAAACCTGTTAGATAACCCTAGAGAAGATTGAATCTTGCTTTAAAAGACATTGTCAAGACTGAAATAGAAAAATTGCTGCAAGTAGGGTTTATATATCCAATCTCAGACAGTCAATGGGTCTCACCCTTAGTCATAGTGCCTAACAAGAATGGGAAGTGAAGAGTGTGTATTGACTATAAAGAGCTAAACAAAGCAACAAAGAAGGACTACTTTCCCTTACCGTTCATTGACCAAGTGCTGGACAACCTTGCAGGGAGGAAGTATTTTTCTTTCCTAGATGGGTTCAGTGGATATAACTAAATCCAAGTAGCACTTGAAGATCAGGATAAAACCATTTTCACTTATTTTTGGGGAACTTTTGCCTACAAAGTTCTTCCATTTGGACTATGTAATGCTCCAGCTACATTTCAGAGGCTTGTTTTAGCCATTTTGCTAAACTAGCTAATGAGTGCATGGAAGTCTATATGGATGACTTTACTATGTATGGGGAGAACTTTGAATAAGCTCTCATAAACTTAGAGAAGGTATTAAAATGTTGTGAAAAAAATTGACTATCCCTGAGCCATGAAAAGTGCTTCATGATGGTAGAGGAAGGAATTGTATTGGGACACCACATTTCAGCAAATGGGATCAAAGTGGACCAAAACAAAATAGAAGTGATCAAACAGTTACCTTCACCTAAAAATCAGACATATGTTAGAAGTTTTCTGGGTCATGTAGGCTACTATAGGAGATTTATAGAAAATTTTAGTAGAATAACTGCTCCTTTGTTTACCCTGCTTAACAAAGACACATAATTCTTATGGACAGAGGATTATCAATCAACATTTGAAACCCTTAAGGAGAAGCTTACTGTCACACCTATTTTAAGAGGACCCAATTGGACTCTACCATTTCACATACAAACCGATGCTTCAAATGAGTCTATTGGAGTAGTCTTCGGACATAAATAGGAGGGAGAAGGTATGCATGCCATCTACTACATTAGTAAAAACCTTAGCTCTGTAGAAAGAAACTACACTAGAACTGAAAAGGAATTCTTGGCAGTCATAAATGCTATAAACAAATTCAGACATTATATCATTGGATACAAAATATTTGTACATACTAATCATGTAGCCATCAAATACTTAATGAATAAGCTAGTAGTGGGTGCAACGATAATCAGGTGGTTATTGCTATTGCAGAAATTTGACATTACCATAGTTGATAATCTAGGCAAATTTAATTTAGTTGCTGACTTTCTGTCAAGATTGCATACAGATGGAGAGAACCAGCTAGTGGAGGATAGATTTCCAAATGAACATCTTTTTACTATCTTCTCTATTGCACCTTGGTTTGCAGACATGGCTAATCTCTTAGCTATAGGCTTGTTTCCTTCCCATTTTACCTCAAAACAAAAGAAACACTTACTTAAGGAAAGCTTATCTTACAAATGGTTAAATGGTTTACTATTTAAATGTGGTCTTGATTTCATTTTACACTTGTCTAAAAGATGATGAAATTTTTTATGTCTTAAGGGCATGCCATGATGAACCATCTAGCGGGCACTATTCTTCACACAGAACCATCCACAAAATTCTGGGAGTTGGTTACTACTGGCCCTCTATTCATAAGGATACCAAGAAGTATGTGCAACAGTGTGATCAGTGCCAAAGGATGAGATAACCAACTTTCACCCAAGAAATTCCACTTCATCCTCAAGTAATGTTGGAACCATTTGAGCAATGGGGTCTAGACTTTGTGGGACCAATTTCTCCACCATCATCATGCAAAGAGTACATTCTAGTATGCATAGACTATGTGACTAAATGGGTTGAAGTTTAGGCATTACAATTTGCAAGAGAAGAGAAAGTTGTTGATTTCCTTTAAAACAAAATTTTCTTGAGGTTTGGAGCCCCAAGATCAATAGTTTCAAATAGAGGAACTCAATTTACTTCATAGGTAATCAGAGAATTCATAGACTTATATCAAGTTAAGCACATGAAATCTTCACCTTACCATCCCCAAGCCAATGGGCAAGTAGAGGTGACTAATAGAGAACTAGAGAATGTTCTGACAAGGATAGTGGCCATGAACAGAAAGGATTGGGCTAACAGGTTACTTGAAGTAGTTTGGGCTTACAATACCACTTGGAAGTCCACAACCAAATTCTCACCATATGAATTGGTTCATGGAAAGAAACCCATCCTGTCTATAGAATTTGAACTGCAAACACTCAAAACTTCATTAGATATCGGTCTACCACTGTTTATAGCACAACAGAATAGGATTCTTCAGCTCAATGAGTTGGATGAAATCCGTACATAGGCCATGCAACAAACATAACTTGTTCAATATCAAAGGAAGCAATGGCATGACCAACACATCAAAAGGAGGACATTTTAGCAAGGTGATTGGCTTCTCCTATATGATTCTAAGTTCAAGGAGTTCAAAGGGAAGCTACAAACTCATTGGATGGGTCCTTATCAGATAAAGGAATTTTTTGAGAATGGAATAGTTTTGCTGGCACCCATTGATGGAAACACATATACATTCTTAGTGAATGGCCACATAATTCGACTCTATAAAAGGCCATCAACTAAGGAAGAATTCATCAAAGATTTGTGCTTTGTTATAAGGGACACATCCTCTGTCATAGATTTGGACTGAAAAAAAAAGGTTGAAAACTAGCAAATGGTGGCCTTCTTGAAAAAAAAAGAAAAAAAATAAGAGAAGGTTGAAAACCAGCAAATGGCAACCTTCTTTAAAAAAAAAAAGAAAAGAGAAAGATGGAAAACTAGTAAATGGTTGTCTTTCTTGACCAAGGAGATTGAAAAGTAGTAAATGGCAGTTCCCTTCTTCTTGCCAGATAGGAATAATCAAGCTACGGAGGTAATCAAGTGCCAAGAGTTACTAAAACACATCTCTGTAACAAACTAGGGGCATCTCTGGTGCTTCACAAACTTGGAGCACCTCTGGCGCTTCACAAACTTGGAGCACCTCTGGCGCTTCACAAACTAGGTGCACCTCCGGCGCTCCACCAATAAAGATCCATTTTAAAATATAGAATAATAAGGAGGGGACCCACCTCTCCAGGTAATAAATTGAGATGTCATTTGATGGGGTCAGTATGACTCATCCTCCACTTTATGACACAAACAAAGATGAAGTCAGCATGCATATCGTCAGTAATAAAAAAGCCATCATTCTCACATGCACAAGTCATCATGAATTGCTGTACCATCACCTACCACCATGTCATTCCTAGACCACTCAGTGGGAATAATTGCAGAATATGTGACAACACGGATGCTGACCCCAGTTCAAAGCCACGCAGGAGCTACTCACGTGTCAGGTCGCATCAAGTCTCATCAAGGCCACATCATTGCAGCCAAGTACATTGGGATGTCATCATTATGATTGATTCAGGTAATTCTCTTTAATTAACTTAGTAACTATCTTGTCAATTCTATTTTTGGGTGCCGTTATCGTGCCACATCTCCTGACCATTATTTCCCTTTTCACCTCATGCATGCTGCCATATTTTCCACACTATCGACCTGCGTACGGAGTGTCCCATCACTCTCCTACAACTATGACTACATAAACATGCTAAACCAATCTCAACCTCCTTTCCCATAATTTGAGCAGTAAAACAAAATGACATATCAACCTTCACTCAAGATTGCAGAATTCTCTAAAAATCTTTGAGTGTAAAATTCAAGTCTGCTGACACAGTCCTCTGGAGTGAAAAGAGAAAAAATAGACTACAGAGAGAAGCAACAAGAATTTTAGCTATAGGAGGTGGAATAGGACACATAGATGGGTTTCAAGAAGAAATCAGAGCCAGAGAATATATCAGGCTTGTTGAAGGATGAAGCTGTGGTAGACATTTTAAGGAATGTAGGGTAGTTAGAATTCCTAGAGAAATTTGAAGGTTTTCAGGAGGATATTATTGATGAATTCCTACGTAACCTGAGAGATAATCAAACCATTGTGAGAGGGGTTCAGGTCAATATCTCTTCCACCATCATCAGTCTTATCTCCGGGTTACCAGAACAAGGTGAGAAGTTTTACCATTTGAAAACCTTATATGCCAATTTAATTAAAAATTTATCTGGAGAAGATGAACCTGCAATACAATTACATTTAAACAAAAATGAGGTTAAAGGAATTGTTAGGTCTTCACTTCCACACCCATGGCAGTCTGTAGCATTATGGTTGATGAAATACTTTCCATGTGATGGCCAATTTTCTATAGTTCTAGGACCAATAATGAAAATGTTAATTTTTCTGAGGCATGGAAATGCTCACCCAAAATTTAGCATAAACATTCCAAACTTTCTATACTTTGCAATAAAAGCATCTGTAGACAAGTTTCAACAAGGGAAAGGTCCTATGAAACATCATGGCCTCATTTTTCTGATTGTGAAACATCACTTTATGTCTCAAGCTAATGGGAAAACATTATGGCAGACATTTTTAAATAATAAACCATAGGGAACACTAGAGAGGGCACATAGAATAGAAGAGGATTCCTCTACCCATTAGGAAGAGGAGGCAGAGTCTTCAACTTTCTCTCCAGCTACTAAGAGAGGTAAAGGTCAAAAGCCCTCATTGGAGGCAACTTCATCTGCCACCCCTGTTTCTGGCATAAAGAGGAAAGGGAAAGAAGTTGTGGAACCTGTTATAGAACAAACTCCATAGTTGACTTGCTCAACAAGGCAGAAGATGAATTTGGCTGAGGAGTCTACTCCAGTTAAACAAATAAGGGAAACAATTGTCATAGAGCAGACCTCCACCCAGACGTCTGACCCCAAGAAACAGAAGAAGAAGACAAGGCAGGGTCAGAAAACAAAAACAACTTCAAAGAAAACTGATTCCACAATACACTACTGGGCTGAGGAAGCATCTCATGATTCAGATGAAATTCCTCTAGTGAGAAAGAAGAAACAAAGAGAAGTTTCCCCAGAGCCATCTGTTCATCCAGATTCCCATAGTCCAACTTCACAACATTCCCCTACTCTGGAGACACAACAGAGAGACACTTTTACTATTTCCTTAGATTCTGAGGATACTATGCCTGCTACAGAGGCACCTACTCCACCTGTGCTATGGAGAAGCAAGAGAAAAAGGCAACTCACCCAAGCTAAAAAAGATACTGCTCTCCTGGCTGAAGTTCTCTTGGGTTTCAGAGCTTCTGTAGATGAGGTTGGGCCTTCATCAACACCAATAATTGCAAAAAGGAATCAAGAGGAAGCTCAGGACAAGGGGACTGCAGGGGAAGTTGAAATAAGGCAAGTGGAAATAAGGCAAGTCTAATTTGACTGAGGACATGGAGATAGGGATAGGGTTCATGGAAGCATACATGAGAAGTTCTGATGAGGATAAAGATTTTCTATGTGAGTTATATTTGCATGGTTTCTACATTGATGCTATTACCTTCATTATCAACTATTATGTAGGAGAATGTCAACTCAGGGCATTCATGTTGCTGATGAGAAATCATCAAATTTGGAATGAAAGGATGGAGGCTTATCTAAAGAAGGATGCAGAAACAAGCCTTTTTATCATAAAAGAATGTCCAAATCCCAATGCTTTTAAGATCCAATTCAAGGCATATATTTACCACCCAGATAGTAAGACCAGGATTTTGCCTTTATATCTAAAACATCTGTAGGAATGCTCCATTGATTTTGATCTCCTCATAAACAATTTATCTAATCAAATGCTTCTAGTGGCAAAGAAATGGTGGAACACCTTGACTATAGAATAGAAGATGAGGGAAGTGGTGTCCCCTGCCAACCTCGGGTTATTTATGAGGAAGGCCAAGTTAGTGTCCAAAATGATGGATAAATACCAATTGGAGTGGATAAGTGGCCGTTTCAGACCTCCTCTCATCATTAAGCCACTACGTATCTAGGCTAAACACATGGAAGATGATAAATTATAGGAATGGATGAAGCAAGTTGATCAGTTCAGAGGAAATGGTAATACATACCACACCACTTGGACTACTTATGCAAAGGACTACAACTTGACTAATAGAATATTCCACCTGAATAAGTCTAGATTGTAAGAAGCAGGAGGACCTTCTAACCTTTAAATACGGAGGGATGATGAGTGCCAGGTAGCACCCATGAAATACACCTTTTTACCTCTCTTTTTCCTTCTTTCTTATTCCATTGTCCTGATAACTGCACCAAAGTAGATTAACAAGATTGTTCTAATTATGTTTAATGAGAGATGAATTACTTAAAATCATGATTTATGATTGAAGGACTAATGTGCATTGAATTCATGGAAATATGCAGAAATTCTCTCTTTTTGAATCTACAGGTGCAAATGTTTGGGCAAAGACAATTTTCTTCATCTCCGGAGATGGTCCTAATAATCTCTGGAGCTGACATATGGATACTGCACCAGTCTCTAATATTTTCCAATATGATTGGAGAGATTTTGAGAGAAGGGGGATGAATCATCTCCGGAGCTGAACTGAAGTCATGAGCATATCTCTGGAGCTGTAGACAGAAGCACACACCTCCGGAGTCTCCTCAACACAAATGCAAATTTCCAGTGCCGCTACCAGTCAACACTTCCAGTGGTAATTGGGGTGCTCCAGATATTACTCAATCAGCACCTGAGTAATCGAATGAAGACCGTAGTTAATTGCTAGAAGTTTTATCTTTCTTTTTATTTTGCATGAGTTCTCAACAAACTGATTAAATACCTATATTTCAAGGCCTCGCTGCCCAGTTGTATTTGAAAATAAGACTCAGATTTAGTGAGACTGTTGTTCCACTAAATCTATTTTAATTGCTTGAATGTTTACTCTGTAGTTAAACAGTTAGTAGAATAAGAGATTGGTACTATCTCATAGATGAACTAGTAGTTAGGGTAAGTGATATCTCATCGCTGGATTAGATATAAACTTACAAAGGTAGCAGCAGAATACACAGCAGATATTTTTATTGTTATTGTAATCTCATTTTGATATAGACATTTTTCTGAATACAAAAGCTGATGAAATTGGACTGAAAGTGAATTGTGATATTATCTTCTTGTGCTGATTCATTGCTTTGGTCTTCAACCCTAAGGGTGTGGAGCAAGGGCCCACTCCCACCACCAAGGCTGAAGGCTAGTATTGTTTATTTTTATTATTCTATTTCAGATTCTGTTTACTAAGATAGTTATTGTTTCTCATAGATAAATGTATGTTTCAATTGTATGGAATAGTATAGATCTACATTAGCAATTCATTGTTTCAGCTCCGTTTCTAGTATTTCTAGAATTCATCTTCATAGTAGATAGATCAGTAGTATAAGTTTCTTTAATCAGTAGAGATCATTAGAGTTAGTTAAGTAGACTAGCAACTCTAGGATTCCTAATTGCAAACAACCAAGGACATAGCCCTAGATTTGACACATGAAATATGATTAAATGCTGAGGTACAACGACCCTTGTCAGATGTGACAAATAGCACAATTCCTCACCAGATATCAGTTCTTAGTCAGATTTTGGTAATTAAGCCAGGCATATGTGGTATGTGAAGTGCATTCGTAGTCAGGATTTGGCTAGCCATGACTTTCTTGCGCCTCCATTTTTTTTCTTTGGAGATTGTAATATGAGCTCCAGGTATTTCCATATATGAATTTAAGTGTGCAAAGGTTGTTGAACCCTGAAATGGAATTATGGAATTTGTTGAAGAAAGGAAACTACTTAGGTAAATGACCTCCTTCTATGTTTGCTATAAATAGAAGTGTATTCATAACTATTTACATCAAATATCAACATGGATATTGTGCAGTGTGTTTTCTTGTGGGTGTTCTTTCTTTCCCAAAGAAGTATATCCTTGTTCTCTTGGTTGTAGGTTTGCTTATTTTGAATTAAGGAAGGAGTAGGTATTGACTATTAGAATGGGAGGAACTAGAAAAAGAAAGAGATTTTGGCTTTAGTAGCCTTGCTTCTTTCATAGTACCATAGATGAATAATGTAATTCTGGTGAGAAGGGGCAGAGATTAGCTAGAAACTCCTACGATATGAAATAGTTTGGCAGGGGTGGACCAATTGGGTGAAATTTCACTAGCCTCAGCCAAGACTAGGACTCATATGTGTAGGCAGAGAGGCATGATTGCACTTTCTCTCCTCCCCTTTTCTTGGTAACACTCATCAAATCATTTGCAAGAGGGGGAGGCTATCATCTTTGGGTGGCCTTGTTGGTGATGAAGAATTGGGACTCTATTCACAGAGTCAAAGAAGTCCTTACTTAAACTTAGGGATTATATTTACGGTGTCACCTTCTTCAAGGAGGTCCCTATTGTCTTTTGCCTCAACTATTGGTGGTTTCCTCAATAGTCTCAGCATATATGACAATTGACAGTAGGAGATTGAAAGATGGGGAGTCATGTTGCCTTTCTAGCAGTTAATGATCTAAGTTTGAAAATGGGAGGAATGGAGAACATTTATTTCAAAGGAGTAGCATGTCACACAAGGATTGGTCAAAGGAGCTTACTTTCAAACTGTCCAATTAGAAAAAGGAATACAAACTCTCAAGTCACAAACATTAAATGAGAATTAAAAGATGTAATGAAATAGTATGTTGGTTAGCTGTAGTCTGACATTGCCTTGTTTTTCTTTATAAGGAAGTTTATGAAAAAGAGAGAGAGGAGGAAGGACCTGAATTCTATAGGGGATCTTAATCTGAGGTATGTAGGGATTCTGGGCTTTGGATACAAGCTATCCACATATTTGGGAAATTTCTTTCTGCATGAGGAGGTGACTAGACTTTAGGTTGCAAAGCCATATTTTTCTTTGTAGATGAATAAATTTATGAATGACATTATTCTTTCTAGATTGAGTTATATGAGAAACACTTGTTGCGTGTGTTATATGTGATTGTCTCCTTGGGTATGAGCATTTTTCTTTTGAGTGAAGTTTAATAAGGGTTTTTTATCTCATCAATATACATTTTCTATATTGTATGTTTGATTTGTTGCATCTGTTCAAGGAATGGATTAAATTGCTTTGGATCAGGTATAAAGGGAAATGTGTTGTATCAAGGGATTAGTGAAGAAGAATCATAGGTAATACCTTTTCTTAGAAATATTACTGTAATACAGTAATACTATTGTTATGGGTCCTCTGGATATGAAGTTTTTGTTATAATAAGGAAGCATTTACACTGTTGGGTTTGACTCTGTTGTCCTGATAAAGCACCGATCTGAGATCTATTTGTCCAAAGGTCCAGAAGAACATTAAATTTAAAGACAAATAATTTGAATCATTTCATTTTATGTTTTCTTTTAATTTAGGTGTTGCATGTTCTCTAATTTAAACTGTGAAGATAATCCAAGAATATGGCCAATCTAGGGTTAATCTTACAAATCTTGGTGTAATATATGAGAACATATCTGCCTGATACAATAAAAGACAAATCTATTGATGATATGATAACGGATACCCCCTAGGTTTGCTAGAGCCTAAAGTGCAAGGGAGATAGGTGAAAACAATCTCCCACTCTATTGGCTAGATCTCCATTGAGCTTGAGCATAAGAAATAGCAAATATTTAGAGTTTGATGTGTGCATATTTGGGAACCAACATGTTTCTAATGTTCCAATGTCTAGATTGATGTCTTTTATAGTTGTTGATAAGCCTAATATGTTGTAACCTTTCTTCTATGGCTTAAACACATTGTTGTATTTGTTCTCTATGTTGAATCAACTTAAGCATGTGTTCTTGTTCTTCTTGTGTTTGTTGCACTAGTTGTGACCTAGGATGTAATTATTCAATCTCCTCAATGATAGCCCTCACCCATTCACCTCTAATTCTAAGGTACATTTGTATGCTTGGATAGAGATAATAGACTTGATTTGACCAAGAGTTAACTTTTGACTTCATGAAGTTATCTAAGGCTTTGTATGTGTTCTCTTGACTTTGTTGACCTTGTGATGAAATCAAGGAGTTTGTGAATACTTGTTTTGTTGAATCCTACCTCGTGATCAAATTGAGGGTTTGAATTTTCTAAGTTCTAATATTTTTGTATTTTCTTAGGTTTTCATTATGTATGCAACTAGTATTTATGCAAATGATTTTTTTGGTTCTTTTCTAGAATTGAAATTTAAAATGAACTAATTAACTAGAAAATAGAAAGATGATTGCAAATTAATATGTTATTACTTAATGCAATTATACTATGTTTTTGGTATTTTTGAAGAGATTTTTGTGCTAATCTAAGTATTGGAAGTGCAAAATATGAAATTTAATCTAGGATTGCAATTTAAATTACTCAAGAAAACTAATCTAATCAACTTTTAAAAAAAATCTATCAAGGAAATTACAACACAAGATTACTATTCCTAAGAGTAAATTATGATTTAATTATCTAAGAAAGCATGAAAAACTTGGATTGTGGTTGACACATGAGTCTTCGCACTACCCTGAGGACTCCTTGTTTTAGTAACCTCTTCATCCTCTTGTAATAGTGGGGTCCTCCTCTTGGTGGCAATTGGGAAGAGAGATAATGAATGAGCTTGAGAAATATATGAATTGGGAGAGCTTATGAAAGCTTTGAAGCACTTGGGCTTGGGATGAAACCTTTGAAGGCTTGGGAAACAAAATACTAAAGCAAAAGGCACCTACGTTCTGCAAAGAGCATAAGAATGCTAATTGGAGAGAAAAAGAAAAGCTTGAAAATTAATTGCAACAATGGATTTACCTCCTATGTGAAAGCTTTGAAGCTTTGCAACAATGAAAACTAATGAAATGAAAGCTTTGAAGCTTTGAAAAACTAAAGACATAAATGAAGAAAGAGGCTCAAAGGCCTGTGAAGAAGCTTGAAAAGCTTGTGAAGATGGGAAGATCATTCTCCAACTTGAGAAATAATGAAGAGGGAAGGGATATTTATATCTTGGAAGGGAACATAAGAGGTGGAAATTAATTAAAGATTTAATTCCCTTGATTAGAGAGTTAACATAATTAATTGAGTGATCTGGGTTTGAATGGGAGTGAACAGGCTTTGATAGCCTTTCACAAAAGAGGAAATGGATTTAGCATGAAATTTATTGAGAGAAGAGTAGAATTGATTTGTGAGTTAGAAAGAAGTGATTGGGAGTCTTGAATCAGTCAGAAGAGTTGGTGATCAGTTAGGGAGGGTGACTCATGCAATCAAGGCTCAATTTGGAGAAAATTTGGGTTAAAACGAAGCTTTTTGGGGCCCCAATTGAAGGGAAACTCACATCCAAAAACATGACAAAGTTGCCCATGGATCCCCACTTTCACCAGGGCAAGTCACCAATTGTGGATCTAGGGTCTCCAGGTGGTGATCCATGGGTGACCCATAAAGGAAGGGGTCTGCATGAAAATTAGGGGTTGGAAATTGATCTTGGGGGATAAGGATGGAAAATTCCACTGGAGCTAAGTCAAATAGATTATTTAAATAGGATCTCCACTTTCACCAGTAGGGTCACTAGGTGGGGATCCAAAAACAACAAAAGTTAAGTCAATTCTGAAAGTTGGGTTTGGTCTGGGATGTCATTTAAAGGCCTCTAAAGGGTGGAGAGATGAAATGAATATGGGAAATGTGAAATTATCTCACTAAGATGAAAATTGGCTATGGAGGCAAGGTCGAGGGTGTAGAAGAAGAATGGTCGATAATGGCAAAAGTGAAGAAAAGTTAGGATTGAGAAGAATTGATAGAGCAGGAAATTAATGTTGATGTGTCACCAAGAGAAGCACTGCTAAGAGGGTGTCGTATTCATGCTTTCATGTATGTGATTAGGATTACACATCATTATAGCTTCCTCATGGAAGCTCATGCACATTTTTAGTGCTTACACCACCAATATCCAAGAATGAGCATTTCAAAGAGCTTCTCAAGAAGAAATTTTATCCAGTTTTTCATAAAGAAGAAAGGGTTACAAAGTGATAAATTACTTTAGGAAAAGACAAGGGCAGAGAGTTCAAGAATACACTAGTGATTTTAAGAAGAGAGTGGTTTAGTTGGGGAAATATGTCATGGACCATGAGGTCATCATGAAGTACATAGGTGGACTATTTGGAAACTATATAGGAAATTTTACAATGGCTTTAGCCCAAGACATTTATGAGGCATGTGTAAAAGCACATTAAACCTAGAGTTGGATAAGAAGAGAGAATCTTCCTACAAGAAAAAGAAACAAGGTAGAGAGTAAAAACATGGTGGGAAAAGTGAAACTACCACATTCAATACTAAAGACAAGAGTAAAGGAAAAGGGAAATTCCATTGTTCTCATTGTGAAAAACATGTGTATTCAAAGGAAAGATGTTGGAAGTTGCATCCCAAGTTAACATATTCATGGAAGAAGAAGACGAAAAATGACAAGAATACCATATATGTGAGGAAAGGGAAAGAGACAAGTTGTAGGTCTAAGATGGATGAAAGGTTAACGTTTTCCATATTTCATAAGTGAGAATATGTAGCATAGGTGATGTAAATTAAGATGAAGAACTCATTAAACTCTTCAACATCAAGATTTAATCAAGGGAAAGAAGATTGATGTTATGTTTGATACATGTTGATAAGTAAATATAATCTTGGTTTGAATAACATGGATTGTCCTCATCTACATTTATTTATATGGCTTAAATAAGGAGTGGAAATATCCATTACCAAGAAATATAAGTTTTAATTTAGGCTTAATCTAGAGTTTAAGGATGGAGTTCTAGTTGACGTGATAGCTTTAGATGTTTGTGGTGTGATTTTTAGGAGTCCCTATTTAGCAGAAAAAATGATTATAGGTTCCATTTGAATTGTGAAGACTTCACCTTAAATTCATATGTTGAAAGGTCCAAAATATCCATGGTTAGTGTATTTCAAGATAAGAGTGTTATCAATGCAAGTGGGAAGTTTGTACTTTTTTTTGCTTCATAGAAAAGAAGAGAATTTGGGGGATAAGATTAAAAATAGTGCATGGGATATATACACTCATCAAGAGTAACAAGAGGTACTTAATCAATTCTTAGATTTTTTCTTAGGCCCCAAGGGACCACCCCTTGGGCAAGCTATAAAGTATGAGATATAATTGTTGCCCAATTTACCTCTTTCAAACATTGGGATTTACCACCGAAGTGATATAGAGGCTAATATGGTTAAGCTGTAGGAGAAGGCATTTGTTTAGCAAGGTGTGATTAGACCTAGTACTTCATCGTACAATTCTCCTAGTCTAGTTGTGCCAAAGAAAAATGGAACTTGGTGAATGTGTGTTGATTGCAAGATTTTAAAAATACTACAATAAAAAATAGGTATTTTCTACCATGTATTGATGATCTATTGGATCAACGTTAGAATTGTAGGTACTTTACAAAGATGGAACTAAAAATAGGCATCATCAAGTTAGAATCAAAGAAGAGGATGTGTATAAATATGTTTACATGCAAGAAAAGGTTGTACATGTTGCTTGTTATATCATTTGGATTGCATAACTCTCTAGCTACCTTTATGAGGTTGATGAATAAGGTACTTACACTACTCTAAGATTCTTGTAGGACTGTGTATTTAGATTATATCCTTTTTAGTAGGACATGTGAAGAACATGTTTCTCATATCAAGTATTACAAATGTTGAAGGAGAAAAAAGTCACTTTAGAATGGTAAAAAGTGTGAGTTTGCAAGGACATCACTTATCTATTTTGGACACATGGTGAGAAATGGTGAGATTAGGATTGATCTTTCAAATCTTTATGCTAATGTGATTTGGCCAAAGCCCACATCTATCACTAAGACTAGGAGTTTGGTTGGGGCTATACAATGTATGTGTAAATTTGTGAATTATTTATCCTATGTTAGTACTCCTTTGTATGATATCATAGGGATTGGGAGATGCTTTTGTTAGAGTATAAAACACCAACATGCATTTGAAGAACTTAAGTAAAAAATTAGTCATCCACCCATACTTGTATTACCCAATATTTGATAGCCATTTAAGGTTAAAATTAAAGTGAGTGATTATGCTATGGGAGCTATATTTTTCAATGATGAATCCTAGTTTCTATCATTCAAAGTTGTTCAAATTGGTTCTCCTAAATTATAGTACATATGACAAGGATTTGTATGCTTTGGTATCTAAAATGAACAAATGTAAACACTACCTCATGGGAAAGGAAAAAAAGTACATATGGAACATAAACCACTCCAATAATTATAGGCTCAAACAATAATCCAACAATATCATTGGTACAAGTGGATGGGATTCCTACAATAGTTCTATTTCCAATGGAAAAATATAAATGAGATCCAGGAATAATAAGGTGGCTAATATATTATCAAGATCACTTCTTATTTCAGTGGTTGGTACTCAAGTACCTCATTGATGCCTTTTACTAGAGAGGTTTAGTTTGAATATTATGTTAATGAAAATTATTTTATTTAGATATATCAGTAGACCAAGAGAGCTAAAATGGTATAATTTGAACCAATCTTGGACTATTTCCTTAAAGAAATCCTATATAAAGTGAGTAAGTTGTGCATAGATAAAGAGAGGAGAGAATTGTTCATGAGTGAGGATTATACCTTGATACTTGTAGGACATTTTGGAGTGATAGATACTATTGTAATTCTTAAGCAGTATGTTTATATTATCCCCATAAGTAGGTGGATGTGTCAAAATTAATTAGGGGAGTTGCAAGTTATGTACCATAAGTAAGCCAAGAAATCATAAACTAGAGTTGTGCAAACTACTACGAGTGCCTACTAGACCATGAGAGAATCTCCATGGATTTTTTTGGTGGTCTTTCTACGTCCAAGAATTGGCATAACTACCTATTTGTGGTGTTGAATAGATTTAGTAAGATATGTGTGTTAATTGCATGCAATAACTTAAAAGGGATTGATGCAATTGAATTGTTCTTATATCATGTATGGATACACTTTAGACTTACAAGGAGCATTATAATAGATGGGGATTCTCACTTTTTGGGTAAGGTTTTATGTATGTTATTCTTGGATGGATGGACACCCATTTGAAGTATTCCACTACATTCCATCTTAAAATAAAATGACAACTAAAATTTGTGATTATAACTTTGGTGAAACTATTGAGAGACTAATCATATGTTTCCAAAGATTTGTGATGAAAACTTAGAATATATTCATCGTTCCTATAACAGGATAGTCTAGCCACCCACTAAGTTGTCACCTTTTGAGGCATGTTTTTGGTATTTACCACCTAGTTTTGTTGGGGAAATAGAAATAAGGGATTGAAAATAAGGATCTAGTGGTACACAAGGCGATTTTGAACACTTCAAATTGACACTTGGTTTTGAAAATTCATTTATATGTGCAAGAAAAACTCTAGGAATCACAATCCAAGTACAAATGTCATCATGACTATTAAAGGGTTGAACACAAGTTTCCAATTGATGAAAAGTGTGGGTGTATTTTGGAAAGGAGAGACTCTAAGGACCAATCAACAATCTAAGACCTATTAGGTATGGTTCTTTTTAGATTGTTGAGAAAGTGGGAGAGAATGATTTTTTACTTGATTTACCTCCCCATTTGAAAATTTATTTGGTCATAAATGTGGATAAGCTTCATTTATGCAAGCCTTTAATTTTAGATGAATAATAATATTAGGTATTTCCTTCCATGGATGATCTAGCTTTTAGTGCATAAGAAAATTTAGAGGGTGATGCAGTTTTGGAAGAGAAGGTAAGAAGAATAAGGAGAAGAGTCCATGAGACCTAGTTAGTGAAATTGAAAGGACAATTATTTATTAAAGAAAAATGGTATTCCAAGGATGACATGGGAAAGAAATTCCCACATTTGTTGAGTCTTTGATCTTTTGGGGACCACAAGCCTCCTTAGTGGAGAGGCATGATCTAAAGATTAGTTCAAAGTGTTTGGTATGAAAAAGGAGAATGACAATAACTAGAACACAAACTAGATCAAACCATTTTCCATAAAACATTCAAGGACAAGGCTGAGATAAATCACTACCAAATGAAGGAGGACTTGGTTGTTGACCTTGGATTCTTGTATGCTATAGATGGATAAGATTTAACCTAGTCTTTTTCTCAAACCCTAGGATAACAATGCATCAAAACCCTAGTTTTACAAAGATTTGCTTATAACAGAGAAAATACGACAGAAACCTAGAAACTAATTACACAGGGATAATCAGGGGAATTATAGAACCTATCTTCAAAAAGCAGAGGTGTGAGAGGACCTCGGTGGTACCGCCCAAGTCCTGATTGGAAGAATCAGCCAAAGGTGTGAACTAGAAAGTTGCTCTAAATGTTGTCCTAATGCTAGATCCAAACCCAAAAAAGTCAGAGGACTAGGGCAGTTCTGCCTAGGTCCCTGATGAAGGAATATTTCATAACTGTCTTCATATCCTTAAACCCTAATCTGTACTTAGTCTTCCTGTAGCTTTATATTTTCTAGATCTCGCTCCTGTAACCTGCACACAAGAAGATAAAAGAGGGTTTGGGGGGTTATGGTGTATAGGGACTTGCCTCAGTCAAATTCTAGGATAGCATTCAAGCATCCTAACATTGTTGATCGATAGAGAGTGTGTGCCCTTGTGGGGGCAGAGGCTAAAACAAAGATAATATGATGATTCAAATGATGATAAACAAACAATGATATCACCTATGTGATGAGCCCTTAGAATGATTAAGATCCTTCAATTCATAAGGAAGGATAGATGATAGTTCCATATTTGCAACAACACACAATAATAATACACAAATCTACTCTAGGATCACAATGAATTCTCTTGATGCCCTTTACTTCAAAGTTTCAAGTTAGCTATCTCCATCTAGGTTAATGATGAACTCAAAAACACACGTATATATGCTTTCCCGCTTACAATCGATAATTCAAACCAAAAGAGTTGACAAGGAGAAACCTCTAGGGAGGTGTAAGGCTGATATACACTTGAACTAGCCTTGACCAAAAGGGAGGGACCTAGGTGGTATCGCCCAAGTCCTTTATCCTCCTTTAGGTCTGGAGTAAGCTAAATTAAGTGGCCCACATTCCAATTTCATCTTGGTGTCGAGCAATTCTACATTGGGAGAAACATTTTGAGGATATAATGTAATCAAAGGACCTAGGAGATAAATAAGGAGGTAAAAAGACATGTGGACACTTTTTATTCCTTAACATTTAGCCCCCACTTTAATGTGTGTATGATCTTATGATCAGTGCACACATTAAAGTACAGTCAAAAACACATCAGGCATGTCAGACACTAGAGCCAATAGCACTCCCCAAGTTTGGAAGACCATCTCTAACCCCCAAGCTTAGGCAAAACATAATAAGACACTTGACAATCACACAAAACACAAAGAAGATAGTAAAGAAGAACACAATACACAGAGAAGACATGAACGCAGACACACAATACATGAAGCATACAAATGCAATTACGCAACACACAGAGAAGAGACACAATTAAAAAATTACACAAAACTAATAAGTGATGGTGGGAGCTCATTGCTATGCACCACCATAAAAACACACTAAACACATGGTGTGGGGGGAGCTCATGGGTATGTGCCACCATAAAACATGCAAAACACATGGCATGGGGGGAGCTCATCGCTACGTGCCACCACAAAACACAAAAAACACATGGTGTGGGGGAGCTCATCTCTATGCACACCACCACAAAACACATGGAAAACACATAGAATACACGAGCATCGTAGAGTGTGTCATTGACCCACTATACCTCTTATACACAACAAACATGGGTGATGGGGAGGATCTTTTCGGTACGGTCTGCCATCTAAGACACACCAAACACAACTGATGGTGAGGGGCTCATCACCATGCTACGATGACCACCAAAAACACACTTAAGGGTGAGTAACTAAAGACCTGGACCCCGCCTCCCATGAGAGGACTTTTTCAATAAGGATGTGCAACCACTCAAGGGAATACACAACCTTGCCTTCCACATAATGGCTTTCAAAAATGAGCCATGCAATCTCCTTGGAGATATACATAGCTTTGACTACATCACAAAGATGCCTTACAGTGAACAAAATCATACAACCCCACCTACATCACGGATACACCTTATAGTTAAAAGGAAGCATGCACACACAAAATTAAAAGTATACAACCCCACCTACATTACATAGATGCCTTACAGTGAAAAGGAAGCATACGCAACACATAATTCAAAGTATACAACCCCACCTGCATCACAGAGATGCCTTACAGTGAAAAGGTAGTATAAAGCACACTTTATCACAAGATCTAAGATATCTAAGCATTTACCACAATATATGCCCCCACCTTAAAGTGGTTGCTCCCACTTGCTGATAGCAATAACATTTAAAGTAAGGTTGAAAACACGTGAGTGAACGAGAGCTTTCGCAAAGCCCATGCCCCAAAGTGACATGTGCTTACAATTGCTGAATTGTTGCCAACAATCACAATAGAAACACATCAATATCATTTGCTAACAATCATTAATCAACAAAAGATAATCAAAACAATCATTGGTTAGAAAATCTAAGCTAAGATATAACCAAATCATTTAATGAAACTGATATAGAAATAAGGCTACATATCACTCAAACAAACCAAGGCTATACTTACGGGTTCAGAACTGAGTATAGATACAAGGTGAGATAAAAGCATTCCAAAGTGCATAGGAGCAAATTTAGAGTATTGCAAAGGTTTGAACTACAAGCACATGCCTCCAAGATGAGCAAATGTGCATGATATACAAGGGTTTGTGTAGTCATACCTATGACGTCAAGCATTGCTAAAAGGTGCCATATAGAATGAAGAAGGACAAGGTGTTCTAGGGACTACATGAAGCATGGTTGGAAGTGCTAGAGCCAAACCTTGTTTGAAGTTGTTGGATTTTGCTACTCAAAACTCAACATTCGTTAGTGAATGGTCAAGTACTTGATGATATGCAAAATAATGTGATGAATTGTTTTGTTGAATCTTTTTATGTTTTAGAGGAGGAAGAGTGATTAAGCGATCTTTAAGTAGACTTGACAAAATACACTCTTGTTGAGATGGAAGAGAAGATATAGGGGAGTAGGGAGCAATCTTCTTTGTTGTGAACATGGTGGTGAGAATGTAGGAGAAGGCCGGAAACCCAAACCTACTTTAGATATAAGTGGGGGTTTGGTTCCATAGGTTCCTTAATTCCTTGTTCTTTACATCCTAAACCATTTCCATTGTATATCCTTGTTTTGAAAGAATTTTGAATCCATGCCCATAACGATTCTCTAAGACCGAAGGATGAAGAGAGGTCATATGACTAGCTTTGTTTGTATAAGTATGATTATAAGTCAAAGAAGAAGGATCATTATATTTATCATGAGGAGGGTCCATCTTTGTTTCAATCATCCCATGGGTATTGAATCTAAAGAGGCCACTTCATCACAAATGACCACCGTTCTTGTAGGGGAAGGTGGATCTTCACTTATTTGAAAGGTTCCATCATTATTAGGTTTAAGTTTAAACTTTTTAGGGATATGAGATTGTGTTGAATAAATTATATTTACCTTCGAGGTTTTTGTGTGTGGAGGTGAGATTTTATATTCACTCGCAAAGGAGGGTGTAAAATCTAATGAACCCCAATCATCACTGAAAAAGCATTCGAAGGACCAATACCATCCTTACTGATATTGTTGTTAGCAGTGGAGGATAGTGTTGAAGAAGGGATAAAACTACTTAAAGGAGTTTTATGTCTTGCTTCTATTTTCAAGCAACTATCTAGAGCCGGATTGACTTCAATTGTATGTACTTTGTTTTCAAAGATGAATTTTACTGAATGATGAAGGGTAGATGGAACTGCCCCCATGGCATGAATCCATGGTCTACCAAAAAGAAGATAGTATGAAAGTTTATTAGGCATGACATGGATAAGGGTAGGCAATGTCTTAAGTCCAGCCTTAAGAGGTAAGGTAATAGTACCCAATGATGGCCTACCAACATTATCAAAACCACGAATGTTGACTTTATCATCTGGTTGTATTAAACATGTATCAATATTAAGTTTATGTAACAAAACTATGCTACAAACATTAAGACTTGATCCACTATCAATCATAGTGCATCTTATCATCTTTCTATTAAGGATGACATATATCATAAGAGGCTCACTTTGGTTTTGAACTTCTATGGGAGGTAACTCATGTTGTTGAAATGATATATCAGATGTTGCCACTGCATACACTCTAACAGAGATGCTACATCATTTGGTCTAACAGCAGGTGGAACACTCACCTTTTATAGAGCCTTATGGAGCATTTCGTGGTATGTAGGTGATGTTTGTATTAAATCCCATAGAGAGATCTTAGCTGGAGTAGCATGAAGCTACTCGACAAGATCATATTCTTTACCAATATGAGTAGGAATATGAGGTACTTGAGGTAGGATAGGTTGAGAGGGTGGAAGAGAAATAGGCACATGCGATGCTTTCTTACTTTGCTTGTTGTTACGGGTGTTATATGTGTGAGCAATCATGTGATGCTACGACACATCTTGAACACCTTGATTTCCTTGAGCAATTTGTTTTGCGTAATTGAGAATGTAACCTGGGGGTCGAGGTGGTGTTGGTTCACCTTGAACCATGATCACTGGTTTGAAGTTAGGATGTGGATTAGGTACCTCATGCAAAATTATTTTAGGGGCATTAGTACACTTATTCACTATCCCCTTAGTGGGTAGAATAAGTCTATTAATGATGATTGAATTGACATTGTTTTTATTTTAATTAAGTTCAACATCCATCCCCAATGGATTTAATGTGGGAGACCTCTCTTGATCCACTAATGCTTCATCTTTTGAAGGGAGAGCATTGGAATGAAGGGTAAAGTGCATTGTTGTTAAAATTGTTGGTGATTGTGTCTTCGGTGATGTCCAAGGGGTTTGAACATGTAACTAAAGGACTAACATATAAGGTCTTTGTATCCTTAGTGATATCCAAGGTACTTAAATACTCAACCAAAGGAGGAAGATCAAGGGTCTTCACATCCTTAGTGATATCCATGGTACTTGAACATTTGACCAAAGGTGGAAGATCCATAGGATGAACCATAGAGTCCTCATGCATTATGGTATGGATAGAAGATTTAAGATTATGAGATGAATGCCCATTATCTACCCATGGAGAATCCCATGTGGGAAAAGGCTCCTCATTCACTAATGCTTCAACTTTTGAAAGGAGTGCATTGGAATGAAGGGAGGGTAAGGTGATGTTAAGGAATGTGCCAATGATTTCATCCTCTTGCACCAAAATGTCCTCATCAGTGGGAATCATTTTGGGAGAGGTATCCAAATCATAGGGTGAAATAGACAAAGCTAGGTCACCATCACATGTATTAGAGAGTAGATCCATGGGAATAGACATGGCATTGTCCTGACAAGTGTAGTAGAAGAAGAACCATCATGATCATCTTTCTCATGACTATTCATGGAGATGAATTTAGTTAGATCTTCTAATATTGAAACTCACCCATGAAGGTTATGAAGCTATCAAAATTAGATATGCAACTAAGGATTTCATATAAAGAGCCTTTAAAAATATCAATATCTAGAACATAAGGATGCATATTAATGAATTTATAAAAATGTTCAAGATCTTTGATATATTCATGCAAAGATACCAAAGAGAAATAACATGAAGATGCCATAATGAAATGTCTTGAAACAAAAATGCACAATTAGACCTATTCATTAATCAAGTACCACCAATATGAGAATAAGATTGCGATTAGAGACCTATAGGTGCAAGAGAAGTGGGTCTTCCAAAAAATTGTGATATTTTTGGTAACCACAACAACAAAGTTTTGCAAATGTAGAATGTGTAGTATGTGCAAAATAAATGCCTAAATGATTTATCCACTTAAATTCAACAAAGATTTTGAGATTTTTGCTTTGATGAAGATGCACTAAATGCAAGACTAGCTAGGGTTTACTAGCAAAACCCTAGATTTTAAATGCTCACTTCTAGATCAAATTTTTTTGACACAAGCCTTATCTTTGAACACAAATGAAATTTATGATGATATTGAAATGCAAGATCAGATTTGAAATGTCAACAAGATGCAAATGTTGGAAGCTACAGGTTCACCAAAATGTTTGGTATAAAAAAGGAGAATGACAATAACTAGAGTACAAACTAGATCAAACCCTTTTCCATATAACATTCAAGGACAAGACTGAGCTAAATCACTACCAAATGAAGGAGGACTTATCTGCTCACCTTGGATTCTTGTATCTTATAGATGGATAAGATTTAACTTAGTCTTTATCTCAAACCCTAGGATAACAAAGCATGAAAACCCTAGTTTTACAAAGATTTGATTATAACAGAGAAAATATGACAGAAACCTAGAAATTAATTGCATAGGGATAGTTAGGGGAATGATAGAACTTGTCTCTGAAAAGAAAAGGGGTCAGAGGACCTCGGTGGTACTGCCCAAGTCCTAATTGGAAGAATCAGTTGAAGGTGTGAACTAGAAAGTTGCTCTAAATGTTGTCCTAATTTCAGATCCAAACCTAGAAAAAGTAGGACCAAGGTGGTTCCGCCCAGGTCTCACTCCTGTAACCTACACACCAGAAGATAAAAGACTTGGTTTGGGGGGTTATGGTGTTTAGGGACTTGCCTCAGTCAAATCTTGGGATAGCATTCAAGCTTCCCAACACCATTGATTGATAAAGAGTGCATGCCCTTATGGGGGAAGAGGTTAAAACAATGATAATATGATTATTCAAATGATGATAAACACATAGTGATATCACCTATGTGATGAGCCCGTAGAATGATGAAGATCCTTCAACTCCTAAGGAAGGATAGATGATAGCTCCATATCTGCAACAACAAACAATAACAATACACAAATCTACTCTAGGATCACAATGAGAACTGCTCTTGACACCCTTTACTTCAAAATCCCAAGTTAGCTATCTCTGTCTAGGTTAATAATGAACTCAAAAACACACTTATAGATGCTTTCCTACTTACAATCGATAATTCAAACCAAAAGAGCTGACAAGTAGAAACCTCTAGGGAGGTGTAAGGCCAACATACACTTGAACTAGCCCCGACCAAAAGGGAGGGACCTGGGTCCTTTAGCCTCCTTTAGGTCTAGGGTAAGCTAAATTAAGTGGCCCACACTCCAATTTCATCTTGGTGTCAGGTAATTTTGCATTAGGAGAAACATTTTGAGGATATAATGTAATCAAGGGACCTAGGAGCTAAACAAGGAGGTAAAAAGACATGTGGACACTTTTTACTCCTTAACACAAAGTTACTCTAGACCATGGGGTCAAATTTACCACTTTCGGTCAAGAAGATGCCTAGAATCCTTGAAGATGTGAATTTGGTTAGTTTGATTGTTAGAAATTATGATTTTGTAAGAGGTATGTTTGTGATAATATGGAGCATTGTAAAGATTTCTTGGAACAACAACGTATATGATAGAATGAAGTGGAAAATCAAGTTTGATGAAACTAATGGTTTCCATAGGTGGAAAAATCTTCTTGATTGTAATGATTGTAAACTCACATCTTGGTGAAAGTGGTGAATTTGTCCCAACCATA
This sequence comes from Cunninghamia lanceolata, assembly GCA_027924645.1. Taxonomy (NCBI): domain Eukaryota; kingdom Viridiplantae; phylum Streptophyta; class Pinopsida; order Cupressales; family Cupressaceae; genus Cunninghamia; species Cunninghamia lanceolata. The sequence continues at coordinate 2,661,041 of BSBN01000787.1, read as the reverse complement.
ACATTTTTTAAATCCCCTCCTAGTGGAGATGGAGCATGGAATGCGAAGTGTTTTTGACATTGCAAATAGATATTCCAACATTGGATCTTCCTTTTGACAATAAAGAAGGAGGTTGGAATACCATATAAGCATTGTAAAACATGGTTTGAGGGTTGTCTCTCATGGAAACCTTCATTCTATGTTCATTTTTCATATGTAAGTGTAAGAAGAAGGGTTATCCACATAAATAAACATGTTGTACATGTGGGGAGCTAATTTTAACCATTGTGAAGGGTTTGTTACAACCTAGATGCTTTGTATACACTTGTATCAAACCATGGATAATGGAATGAGAAGAAAAAATCTCACTCTTATTCGTGTTCTCCCTCTTTTAAGGGTTCTCCAAGGTAATTATGTTCTCTCAATCTATGTGAATGTCTATTTTGTGTGATTTACTTCTATTCTATGTTTCATCTTATGTTTTGGAAATGATATGGACATGATTAAATGTATTAGTATCCTTTAGATTTAGATATACAATGTAAGTTGATGAGTGTTAGGAGAGTGTTTCCATTACATTACAAACCATGCAAAACATTTCATTATGAGACAAATTATCTTGATTGAAAAAACTCTCCCTTGGTGTTTTATATGTTTTCAATATAAGAATTTCTAAAGAAAATCAACTGAAGTTCATAAATTTGTAATAAGAATAATTTATCCAATAGATATGTTCACATATGTTTCCAACATTTGATGTTGGGAATATTAAATAAAAACTCTAGGATGACATTATTTTAACATCCTCTTTGAAATACAAATAAAATGTAAAGTAAATAAATAATCTATTTTTATTAAAAGATAAAATGAACTAAAATAAAATAACTCTGAAGTAACTTTACCGCAACAAAATTACTTAGCCAATCAAGCCAGGGCCCCCACCCCCACCCTTATTAAATAAAGACATTTATCAACCACAAATAATTTTATTTTATAATGAATGGTGGTTTCAAAAAGTAGAATCAAAAGTTACATAAAATATAAAATAGCTCTTCAAAAATACAGTAAATTATGTAGATAAATAAAATAGTTTATCTTTTTTTAATCTATATACTTGTATATTTAATTGCCTGTACCATTAATAGTTTAAATAGATATTAAAATTATTTGTTTTTGTGAGTGTGCCTGTGTGTGTCTCATATCTCCTCAAGTCTTTTAGATAAATGTATTTAAGATATGTATGCTAGTTAGATATTAGAGTAGTAATGAAACTTAGTGACCAATAAGGATAGGAAATAAAGGGATGTAAAAACATATTTTGATGAAAATAAAAGAACATTTTTATTAGAAAGTTGTATTAGAAGGTAATTTTTAAATATGTGAGGTAGAAAAAAAAAATAATGATTTTACACTACAAATATGACATGAAATTGATTTAATTTGATTTAATAGGTAAATCCTATTTGTTCAATCTTATTTGTAAGAACTATTAATGTTTTACCTTTTATCTCTTCATACTAATGTGTACACACACATACATATATATATACATGTACATACATACATACATACATACGTACATATTACACATACACATATATATTGAATATAGACACACTCTTACATATTTTTCTCAAAAAAATAATTATTTTATTTCTAGGTAATTTGAAAGTCTATCCTAATTTTGGATCTTATCTATATTTTAAATAAATGTGTTTCTATTAGTGCTCTTTATATTATTAAATAGTTAATTAGATTAATTATAATTTACATAGATTTTAAACTAAATTGAAAGATGTCACATTAATATAATTAATTTTTTTATTTAAAGTAATAGTATTATTTTATAGAAAAGAAAAGTGTATATTTTATTAGGTTTTCTCCATTAATTTTATATTTACTTTTAACTTATTTTTAGATATAAATTTTTTAATGTTCAATTCAATTTATTTTTATGTATAAATTAAAAAATGTAACAAATCTATTAACCATATAATGTTATAGTCTGAACCCATTTTAATTAATATAATTTCTTCATCTTTAAAATATTTAAATTTAGCAATAAAATGTCCCTTCATTTTCACAAAATCTCAAATTCGAAGATCTAACTACTATATTTGAGGATATTATTTCATTGGATCTTAGATCCCCATAGTCTAATATTTAACACCATCTACGAAAACCCTTAGTCATTTCCTTCCCCGTCTATAAAAATAAGGACTTGATAAACACAGCTCTATTAAAGTAGTATATTTCATTTATTTCTGAAGTGCTATATTCTTAATTTTTACTCTTTCTTATTGAAAGTGTGTTAAATTCCACACAAAGTTTTCATATATAGTTTAGGAATAATGTTTATTTAATTTTGTAAAAATTTTATGAAAATTATGTTTTTAAGTCATTTACAAAAATATTGGATATATATTTTTTGAAACTAATTTTAGTATTAAAATCACACAAAGTTTCTATATAGTTTAGGAATAATGTTTATTTAAATTTGTAAAAGTTCTATGAAAATTATGTTTTTAAATCATTTACAAAAATATTGGCTGTAAATTTTTTGAAACCAATCTTAGTATAATTCAGTGTTTCAGAATTTAACTATGTGATAGTTTTTTCCTAAATGTTTAGGATCACACTCCATGATCCATCATCAGTAGATTAGAGAATCTTAGTGTGTTAATCAATCAATTAAATTGTTATTTTTTAATCTAAAAATTAATCCATGACAAATCATACACATAAATTTGGACCTGTTCATAGGGCAAATATTTAGCATTCTCTATAATTTCTCTTTGGTTAAAGTGAGAAAACATTTTAACACTGAATTATTTAGAATTGGAATCAAGTATGTCCTCCATGAACAAACTTCCATACAATAACTCATTCCAAGTGTCAGGCAATCCAGGCAAACACCAATGACTACAATCTCCAAAATGATCTGGATCATTGCGTTGTTCTGGTGTTAGCAGCTTCCCTCTTCTCATAGTGTATACTGATGGATGACCATCTTTTCTAAAATCTGACAACCTGGTTATGTTCATCAAAGAAATGGGAAACTTCATTTCTGTTAACACCTTCTCTACCATTATCATTCTTTCTAGATGAGGACTTAGATACGACTCATTAAATATTGGCTCTCTCTCAAAATGGCACTTGTGGCCCTTGGGATCATTCCATTGTTGGGAGCTGCAACATTCAATTCAAAACAATTAGTTCTACTAAAATATTTTTTTAGATTGTAAGAAAAGCAGCATTAGAGTGAAAAGAAAGTGATACCTGAAATGAGTGGGAGAATATCCACGAAAAAATACTCTGGTTTTAGCTGGATCAATATTGTGATCTATCCAGTTGGCCCATGTAATCATCCCTTTCTTGAAGGCAACCAATGGATCCAACTCGGGATAAAGATAGTTACCCTCCATAAAGTAATTATTCCTAGCACATACAAGAGTGTGATGAGAGACAAATTTTTTTTTTGGTATATTATTAGTTTATTGGTACTAATGATCAATAATTCAAAGTAGTTTACAAAGAAAGACAATTGGTTAATCTTTTTTCTCATACTTGGTTGCTGGCAAATTTTACTATAAGAAAGAAAATATAAGATTAATAGCTTAGTATAATTATAAAAGTACCCATCTCATAAAATAGAGGAAAGTATTTTCAATCAGTCAATATTCATGTCCTTCACTTGTAATCCAAGGCTAAACCTAAAACTAAAACTGCAACAGAAGAATGACTTGAACTAAAGAGAAATGATCATATAAATATGAATCACATTGACTTAGATTAGAATGTCTGTTGGTTTTAAAAGGTTGAAAGTAGACAGCCATATTTGAGATTTTGACAGTTCCAAATACCAAATTATATATATATATATATATATATATATATATATATATATATATATATATATATATATATATATATATATATATATATATAAACAAGGATTGTAGAAAGGCCTTACAATTGCACTTTATTCCCATGTGTCCACCAATGTCCTGAATTAAAGACCAATATATCAACTTCTTTCCAATGTACTCCATGCTTCTCTATTGCATCTAGTATTAATATCTCCCTGCTTTCATTGGCACTCTGAATGCTACCTAGTTCCACCAAAAAGGGTGCCCAATAAAATTCAATAGAACAGTTGTAATCCTGCATCAACCCAACAGTTGACCATTATGAAACCTCAGATCAAATGCTAGGAATAACATTATAGTCTGGTTATTCACATTATTTTAATGTCTTCTCAATTTGAGAGCTGGAAAGCAATGTGGTAATGAAAAGTGGATTGAACACAATAGTTTCCATATGTATATTTAGAAAGTTAAAAAACAAAAAAAAAAACTCACATAATCAACCCAAAAAAGGCAGTTTCTGTGAACTGTGTCAGGAACTTAGATATAACTTAGATCTAAAAACAGTTCATTTTAGAGAATTCAGTGAAATAACTACCTGTGGAAAACTCAAAAATTAATAAATATACAAAGCTTGCCTGAGCTATAAAGGAAGTGGCAACGTCTGCTGGCCGGCCATAATGCTTTTTATTTGGAGGCACTACTGTTGAGAGGATGCATAGCAATGATTCCCATTGATTCCGATTGATGGAGTCCCCAACGAACATCAGCCTCTTTCCCCTCAGTCTCTCAAGCATTTCAGTGGCATTAAACCTTGAAGACAGTCACATTGTAGTTAAGTAGGGTTTAGAAACAAAGCATCTCAATATTGCTACTTGTAATGATCATAAATCAACTGTTAAAAAAACAATACTATTTTTAAATATCATCCACTTCAACAATCAAACACTAATTTTGGCGACTTCAACAATCAAACTGCGTAGACAAAAATTTATGATGAAAGTGGAAAATAAAGGATTTAAAATGCTAGTATACCTTGGTAAGTCGCATTGTGCAGGCTGCCATCTCCATTTTGTATAATCTGAATCATTACGTCCATTGGCTCTGCAGTTAAAATCCCCGCTCATATAAGAGCATTCTCCATTGGGATAAAGTGGGTATGAATCATCATGCACCCATTTTCCTGAATAAATGTCACACTGAGAAACTTTGTGTGCTTTAAAAGAAATACTAGTTAAAGGTATTTGGGCTCTGGAAAACACAGATTTTGGTGCTTTGAAGGAGACAATCATAAACGTTGTTTCCCCAGTATAAGACAGAAAAGAGTAAAATATCAGAAGGCACAGAACAATAGCAGGAATAAGAGAACAAATAACATTATAAATAAGCTTAAATCTCCACGAATCCCGCAGGCCCATGGTGATTTCTTAGTAGTAGTTAATAAATTCCTGTACTACTCAACAGAAAAGTGAAGAAAATACAACTACTTGGCTTAACAAATGCTATTTCTAAGAAATTCTCTCTGCTCAGCATTAAATTTTCTGTGCGGCTGGCTTTAATAGGTTTTATGGAGGGGCCGCAATAGTCTCTGAGATTCAGAATCATCTTCAATCAATCCATGAAAAGCGTTTTGCCTCTCTGTAAAGAAGTCTTCCTTTTCAAATTTCATATACTTTAGAAACAGATACTCCATACACAACGCCCATTTTCTCTGCGTTTCTTCCAGTTTTTTGAGAATTTGACTTGCCAAATTAACGTTTTTGAGGGATCCAAAACGAAAATTACGACCCACATCAAAATTTGATTGAGAGTTGTATTTCAATGCTTGATATACGGTTTCAGGTGGTGTGTGAGACGTGATTTGTGCTTAAGAGTATATAAACACACAGTTTAACAGCCACATGAGTTGTTTTGGTTTTCAAGAACAATCAGTTACTTTTAATACAGAATAAATCAATGAGTTTACCGAAATAAGTGTCGCTAATATTCAATTGTAATATTTTTCGTATGATTTTAAATAGTAGCATATTTATATTAATACTCATAGAGATATTCCTGTCAAGGGTCTATTTTTAATCATTAATTCTAAGGATATTTCTTGGTCTATTTTAAATATAAATATACGACAAGTCTAATTCTAATTATATTATATAATTATAAGAATTATTATAATTATATAATATTTTTCTTATGATTTTAAATATAACATATAAAACACAAAATATGAAATTTTTTTTATTTGTTTCATTATTAGAATGAGAGTAAGTTATAAAAGGATTGTAGCAATAGCTTAATATAAAGCACTAATAAATGTGTGAAGCTGAACTGGAAGTCTATAGAGTAACTGAAATGTGAAAACTTATGACAAATGAGACTCATTAATTTCTAATAATGATAAATAAAAATAAAAATAATGTTATTGTTTAATTATTGTGATGATACTTTATTTTGAAAATCTATTAGTTATGTTTGTATTAATAATATTAAAGTAAATAATAAAAATAGGGAAAGGGAGTAAGTATTATGGTTGTATTAATAATTGCAATATAAACTTAGGTTAATTAAGTTAATTAAGTAATTAATTATAGTTAATTTAGATTTATATTAATTAGTTGGGAATTGATAAGTGTATAATAAATGTTTGCAAATAAAGGTGAAGGGATATAACATTTAGTTTTGTGAATTTTAGTGAAGAATAAGTGATAGTGTTGTGTTGACTTCAAATGTATCAATGCAAAAGTTTTTAAAAAAATGGTAAATTGTAAAAAAGATATTATGTATAGTGATAAAGATAGGAAGACTCAAATAGGAAAGGAGGATGGTGGTATGATAGAAGTAGGCTCACATACGAAGGGATCTAGCAGTTATAAGGATGGCGACATGGAGAACAAGGAAATGGGGCAAATCCTCAAGGAAGTAGGGATCAATTTGGATGGAGGAATCCTAGAGAAGGAGGCTAGTGAAGGCAAAATTTTGGTCTTGAATGTGAATATAATCATTGATTCTTACAACTTGGTCATTGATATTCTGAATGAATACTTAAATTTGAGGATAGCATCTCTAAAGAAAATAATGATTATTGCCAAATTTATTGGAATTTGGCCTTCCATGGACTAGATCAAAACTTGGATGTGATAGGTATGGTTAGGTTGCCCTCACCCTACTATTGGGTTTTTGGCTTTGGATTTTTTTGCAAATTTCTTTTCAATCAAAAGAAGACATGGATAAAATTTTAAGGGCGTTTATGGGTAATGTGGGCCTTTACTTGAGGATGTGGACTTTGGGCTTCAATTTGGAGAAAGAATTATTATAGGAGGCCCCTATTTGGATTAAAATGTATAGGTTACCTAATGAACTTTGGATGGAAGATATTTTTAAGATGATAAGAAATTCACTTGGGAAGTTTATTCACAATTCGTTGGTAACTAAAAATTAAGAATTAACAACTTATGCTAGAATTTGTGTCAAGATGGATCTTAGAAAGCCAATTCAACATGCCATTGAGATTAGATCATCTATTAACACCTAGATCTAGGAACTTGATTATGATTTCTTTCCTATTAGATGCTTCAAGTGCTTGAAGGTGGGCCATGTGGCACATAATTGTATTAAAGGAAAGAAGGATGAGGCAACTAGTAGAAGTGGACTATCAAAGTTTGGCAAGAAATTCCCAAGAAGAAATAGGATTTTGAATTTTGGTGGGAATATAAGGGAGATATAAAGGATACTAGGGATTCAAATAAAATTTTAGGGTTGGGATCCTAAAAAAGGAAGGAGAAGAATGTGAAGGTTGAGCTAAAACTAGGATAGGTAGTGGAGGATAAGGAGGATGATCTCTCCTCTCGTAAGAAAGATTGAATGACATCTTGGAAATAATTTTGAGGGAGAGTGAGAGTGAGGAGGAAATTTTGAGGGATACTTATGAGGTGAATGTATGAATAAAAGACTAAAGTGTAGCCAACATGAAAGGGAAGAGAGAAAGTGTGAAGAAAAAGCATGTGATCTCCTACCCTATCTAGACTGGTCTAGGGATGGGGAAGACTAGAGGTAGGAAAAAAGATGCAAGCAAGGCAAAGTTGGTAGCTATGGAGGACATGGAGAAAGATTTAGGAACCAATTACCAAGTTCTGTCACAACAAAGGTGAGCACATCCTTCCCCCTAAGAGATCATGAAAATATTGAATTGGAATGTTTAGGGGCTTAATGTAACCCTAAAAAATGTTGTTTGGTCAAACCTAAAGGAAAATAAACAAGATATCATATTATTACAAGAGACTAAGGAAAAGAGTGAGGATTTGGAAGCCATGTTGAATAGTATTTGATGGGATGGTGAGGGCGAGATGGTGGATGTGATTGATATAGATAGGGGGTAAGTGTAAGAAGTTGAGTTGACTTTTAGTGGAAGAATCATAGGGGAAAATTAGTGGCATGAATAGTACACATTTCATAAAAATAGGAACTACACCTACTTAGGAATGGAAGCTCGAACCTAAATGCCTACCTATAAAGAATGCACACCCATTTAGGTTTAGGCTTCTATTCCTAAATGGGTACATACCCATTAGTAACGTGTACCTATTTAGGAATGGGTACCCATTCTGAAAAGCTATCAATTTTTTTCACCCCCACAACCTCATTTGTTTTTGTTTCAATGGAGACAATGACTTAGAAAAGAAATATAAAATGTGTATCCACATTAGGCATCCTCAAAACTATCCTAGTTCCACATCCTCCCTCCATAAGAACCAACTGATAGGGTTTCAAGGTAGGCATCTCTCTAATATAAGTTTTTTTTTGTTTTTTTATGGATTTTTTTTCCTATTTTTTTATGTAAATACATTTTTGAAAATTAAAACCCTAGACCAAACTCTAAACCTTAGAACATAAACCCTAGGCCCTAAATTATAATCCCTATACTCTAAACCCTAAATTTAGGGTTTAGGGTTTGTAATAATTTGAGGTTGAAAATTAGGGTTTAACAATAATGATATACACCACAAAACAAAACATATAAAATTTAATATGATACAATAGAAACCCTAGAAATATCAAGTTTGATATCAATTGATACACACGAACAATAATACACACCAATAATCAATACATATAAAATTTAATACAATACAATAGAAACCCTAGCGATATCTATGATGCCCCGCCATGAAACTTTAGAGAACAACACATTTATGCTATATGCAATAGGATAATTTTTTTTTTTTTAAAGATAGAAATAACAAAGTAATATTAACACATCATTTAAACTAATGACTTGTCCTCTAAGATAACATGGTTGCTTTACTTGACAAAACAATTAACATAATCTAACACACATCATGAATTAACATCAGTAACTCATTGTAAACCTAATGCACTAAATCAATAAACATTTACATTTACATAACATCATATAAGTATTCATCAGGATCTAGTACATAGTCACAATTTCCCCTGACATATGAATACATACAGTATGAATAATTTGATACATAGGATAGCACATGAGCATAATAACTATCTCCCTAAACAGGTACACGATCTGAATTTGCTGCAGGAGTTACCACCTTCTTGCACACGAACAAAGGCAAGGAGAAACCAATGGAGATAAAGCACATCCACCCGACCATGTGGAACCCTAAGGTCCACCCCCCGTGCTAGGAGATAACATAAGGTCCCAAAACATCATATAGTCAGGTAGACAATTGCCTAACAGGAACAAAGACTGAACAAGACTCCATTACAACACATGACAACACCACAAGCAACTCAAAATCACTTCCAGAGGCAAAACACGACGAATGGGGAGAGTACAACTAGGGAATGCTAGGCTGCAGTAGGAAGAGTGTCATCGCATGGTCTTGACATGGGTTATCCTGACAGCCTCTCACTAGGCGTCGCCCCCCATCTATGGTTATCCTGACAGCCTCTCACTAGGCGCCGACCCCATATGGTGACTCATGAGGCCTTCTCTACCCATCCTTAGTCTAAACGAGCACTACAGGCATGGGAGAGGAAATCCATTTATCTTGTTTAGTGTTTAATTTACCCTTTTTCCCCACCTAGTTCATTTTTAGGTTTTCACTTAGTTAACAACTTTCAATGGGTTATCCTAACAACCACTTTGGGCGTCGGCCCCACATTGAAAGCCACTCCCCTACCTGCATCTAGAAACCCTAACCATCAAGCAAGACAATCACTATCATACTGATAAGTATACATAAACAATGCAAGGCATTTACCTTCTTGCTTATTAAACATAATCACAAGGACCAACCTTTACTTCATTGTCCCCAAAACTTTTAGTTAATCAATCGCAATAACCATAACAACACATATCCAGAGCAAGGTATGGGTCATCTTGCTCCCAAATCTCAACCATGAACAAAATAGTTTCTCATTATGATTTCCAAGGTCTCCCCATTACAATACTACACACAATCTCGATATCAACACATACTTGAAGGAGATTTAAACCCATCATAATATATTCACAACACAGTATGTACAACATCTCACATTATTGTTTACCAAGAACCACATACGTAGACAAAAGACATCATGTTCTTGCAACATCTTCATTTCAAGACACCTATGAACATAATACATGCCATCGAATCATATTACCTTATGCCTCTGGAACCTAAACTTGACAATTTACACATAGACCAACTCACATGAAAATTTTGCTTGCAATAAGCAATTTCAACTAATCAACTCATTGAGAACATAAATTCTTCTTACTAGAGCAATTCTATTTAATCAAATTAGCAACTGGGTTCAAGTTATATCTCCACCAAGAATTTCATAAAACCTAGGTCTAGTTTAATTAATATTAATTCTATCTATTATATTAATCACTCATCAATTACATATAACCGTCAAGCTAAACAATGCATAGATAATATTAATTACAAATACTTATAACTTAAATGCTAATTACAACATTTATAATCCAAACCCATATATCATATTCCTACTAACAAAACCATTATAATAGAATCAATGCCATATTACAGTAAATATGTGATCATATCGATTAGTTTAATAAACATTTGTATTAAACTATAACAACTACATTTCTTTTGTTTCATAAGTTAATATCTATATCATATATATATACTCCAACAAACTCATCTACTAAATCGTGTATCTTAACTATGCATGGATTCATATTTAATTTATAATTAATAATTGATACCTATACAAATATCCATATGACATAAATGTTTATATACATGTTCATGCACTTGTGTAGGTTATTCCTATCCTCAAGGTAAGATTTGGTCAATCAACCTTCAAATTTTGGACGGTTTATAAACAACACCACTCTGCCTTTGAGTAGCAGCCACACCATTTCCATTTCTTTAAGCGACGACTTCATAGACCACCACACCCAATTTGAAACACCTTTGTTATACATGGCTAGAGTCTCACCTAGAGGATGGAGTTTGACAAACTTAAGGAGTATGCACACCGTATTAAATGGGTGATCTAGATTTGGATTATGGTCGATCAAGAATACTGTGAAGATTTGAACAACCAAAGAACAAGACACCCAAAATATAAATTAACTAAATGAAGAGCTAATAAGATGTTTAATACAATCTACTATAAGAATTGGATCTTGAAGAATCTATGCAAAAGTGGGCAGTTTTATATGATCCAAAGTCCATATTTATTTGAGACCTTAATGCACATAAGAAAAACATTTCCATCTAGATCTAATAGAAGGCAGAAGTAAGGAATACTCTAGTGGACAAGGTACTTGAACTGTTTGACAAGGTTCAAAGATACTTACGTACACAAAGAACATCATTAGTTTATCTATTAGAGGATATGAACAACTAACAGATCCTTAGCAAGATGACTTCGTAACCCCTTTTAAAAATAGATAAAAACCATCATTTCTAAGATCCAACACCAACATTTAGCAATTATAAGATTATATAGAAATCTTAATACTAATATATAGATAACATATGATTATATGCAAACCTTAATGCCAATATATATGGCGATTACTATCTTATAATTATAGGAAGATCTAATGTAAAAATCAAAAATATAATTCATGCTATGATGATCTAGGTTTATGACATGCAAATAAGGCAAGAAATATGCTTCTTTCAAGATTTACATTGAAATGTTTGCTTTTCCAATTTCACAAGCAACAACCCTTAGAAAAACAACCTTTACATTTAATAAATAAAGGATACATATAATATTTAGAACATATAATATTTACATTTAACCAATAAAGAAAAACATATAATATTTATATTTAATCAATAAAGAAAAACATATAAAATTTACATTTAATCAATAAAGAAAAACATATAATATTTATATTTAATTAATAAAGAAAACATGATACCTCAATCGCAATATCCCACTAATGGTAGAATCCTTGAATGAAAATCATAAAATGAGCAAATCACCCCCACTCCATGAAGAGTTTTTTAAAGAGAAGGAAAGAGTAACTTCCTACCCAAAACTAACTCAACCACCCAACTAATTCAACCAACCACCTTCCCATTTTCGTCACTTTTGTAAGTGGGGCTTAAAGGAGGGTCTAAAAACCTTTTAAAATATTATAAATGACAAAAATAAACTTCTTACCTATGTACCTTGGACATAAGACAATTTTCCAAACATAAAATACAACTTAGACCTCTTAAAAACACTTAAAAATTATTTTAAAAGTTACAAGGTTAAATCCCACACAAGAACATAATCATTTTATCACGTAAAACTAAAAATAATATTTCTTAACATCATGGCCAATAGACCTTAGGGCCCCATGCCTAGGTCAGACATCACACAGAAAGACATAAAGTGGCTAAATGACCACCATCATCCATTGATATAATAATTCTACATGTACACTCAACAAGAAGTGTTAGTACAATATATAGCCAAAATGTATCCATCATAAATAACACATTATCACAAATCCATTAGTAACCATAGTGTAACGTTGAATCAATACACTCTTGATCCAATTGTTAGGCTTCGTCAACTGGATGATAGGACTGTCTCCTCACTACTCTAGGGTCTGGTTAGTGCGTTTACTAGTGTTCAGTGACCTTCCCTTAATTAAATCAATTTAATAGTAGTAATAAAATAATTCATATTCAAACAACTTTAAATAATTATTTGAACTAGGTAATTATCAATTACCAATTTAATCTTATTAAATATTAATAATAATAATAAGAATATTATATGACCTTATTAAATATTAAAGTGGGTCAAATATTAGTATGACTATATAATGAAATATAGGCATACAACATAACCCACTGAGTAGGACAGCCGTTAAAAGCCAAATCAAACATGTTCACAAGCCAGGGCCAAACACGCACTTAACCAATAGGCTCCATCAAATATCAATCAGCTGCAAGACTTGACATACTGACAGAACTAACAGGTTGAACTAGACATGTCATGCATCCTGATCGAGGATGATGACTTGAGATGTGGGACCTTAAGTTATCTCCGGAACAACTTATCCATTGGGTTTAGGGCACGCTCAGACTAGTTAATTTAGGTGGAGTCAATTCCAGATACTTGCATCCTCAACAAATGACACAGTCAAACATATATAGACACACAAAAGCTGACACTAGGTGAAAAAGGAATCACAATATCGCAGGGCACTCGCAAGCGAGTGATACGACATCGTCCTTTCCACATCATATCAATCTAGATTAGATAACACATAACCGTAACCAAATCAAATCTACCTCATAATTTGAACAGAACCATACATTGAACATATAGGTGCATGAAATTGAATAAGTCTCAGAAGTACCATCATAACAAATAAATCTAACAGAATCAGTCCATGAGATCCATTCTAACATATAGCAATTGTAGTAAGATTGACATCTTAATCATTGGAATGCAAAACAATGTCAAAGCCTTACCTTAATTATTCCTGTTATTTTACCTTCATATTCATGCACCTTGATCAGTTCATCTATACATCCAAGGTGGGAACGGAGGGGCACTACAATATCAATTGATATGTATAGATATAAAATTTAATATGATATAACAGAAAGCCTTGAAATATCAATTGAAATTGATATATCAATTGATATCAATTGATATCTACACTGATCAACAATTAATACCTATTACATTTTTAATATGTATTGATTGTTGGTGTACATATCAATTGATATACACCAACAATCCATACACATAAAATTTAATATGATATAATAGAAACCCTAGAAATATCAATTGATATTGATTGATATATCAATTGATATACACCAATAATCAATACATATAAAATTTAATATGATAAATAGAAACCCTAGAAATATCAATTGTAATTGATATCTCGATCGATATCAATTGATATATACTCTGATCAACAATCAATACATATTAACGTTTTAATATGTATTGATTGATATTTCTAGGGTTTCTATTGTATCATATTAAATTTTATATGTATTGATTATTGGTGTATATTAATCAATTGATATGTGGGTAAGTGCAAGAAGTTGGGTCCACTTTTAGTGAAACACTCAAGGAAAAATATTTTCAGAAGGGATAAATTTTGGCAATATGTCTGACATTTTTTTTAACAATTTTTGGATGAAATTAAAACCCATTTCAAATGACAATGATTTTGAAAACATGTAATTTTTTTAGTGTTGAACATACTTTTCTATTTATTTATTTTTAAAACAAAAAACTTCAAATTTTTTGGAAGGAATGGACTTTGGCAATATGGCTGATGATTGTTTTTTTAAGAATTTTTAGATGAAATTAAAACCTATTACAGATGACAATATCTAGTTTTTAAATATGTAAATTGTTTTAGTGTTGAATATATTTTTCTATTTATTAATTATTTAAAAAAAACATCATAAACTTGAACTAACATATATTACTATCTTTTTAATAACTTTTGATTTTGAAGTTTTATTGAAAAAAAATTATGTCTAACAAATCTAGACATCATTCTATACACAATGAAAAAAAATCATGTTACGATTAGTTTAGCTCAAATTATGTTGGCCATACACAAATTAGGGATAGAAAATAATTAATTAAAAAATTTATTTATGAAAAAATTACAAAAAAAAATCATGACCAAACTTCAACATCAAATGCATCTTTCCACAAAAGGAATTATAAAAATACTTTCATTTAGGTCAAATTATGTTGGTCATGCATGTTGATGCATAAACTTTTGAAGGTCATAACTTTTGACTTGAGAGTCTGTTTGAGCTGAAATTTGGTGTGAAGATGCATCTTGAGGAGTTTATTGAAATGCCAATTGAACATAGTTTTATTGGACTCCGTTTCAACATTTTTGGGGCCATTTTCACTCATCTAGGGCATCAAATTGAGGCTTTAATGATTTTTCAGGATTTTCCCAAGTTTTTCCTAGGTTTTTTTTTGAACTTTATATGCAATTAGATTAGAAAGTTGACAATTAGTCCTACTTTAGTTAGTTTCAAATAACTAGCAACTTTCATGGCCATGTGGATAAGCATGCGAAGTTTCCTAAAATGGCAAATTTGGAAAGTTGCTAAAAACTACCAAAAAAGGGAATTTTCATTTTTGTAGATATAAGGTGTTTCTTTTCAATTGTAGGGGAGGATGGAATGGGATGATAAGTAGAATTGATAGTCTTTTTGAGTTTCTAAGTTTGTTGGAATAATAATAGCATGATGAATATTATGCTGTGAATGTTTTGGTTGCATCACACGTGCATGTTTTGGCCCAAAACATATGACTTTTAAAAAGCCACTTTTTGTACATCCTATACAAAACTAACTTTTATCATCTAGGTATTAGAATAAATTAGATATTTGAAAACTAGAAGCAAAATCCTACATTTAATATTTTTATATCATATTAATATTCTGTGTAAGTGCTTCAAATTTTTACTCCAACTATGACAAATTTTGATTTTCAGGAAAAAGACTCCCACTTTTTGGCCAAAAAGTGGACCCAACTTCTTGCACTTACCCATGCACACCAATAATCAATACATATTAGTATTGATTGTTGGTGTACATATCAATTGATCTATCAATCAATATCAATTGATATGTACACCAACAATAAATACTTACAAACTTTAATATGATACAATAAAAACCATAGAAATATCAATAATGTGTAATCTTCATCATTTTTAGCTAAAGCATTTAATTGATCCCATCCTTAGAACACCAATACCAATATGCCATTATATATCAAGAAATATATTTTGTATTAGTTCTAAGAAGAACTACTCAACCAAGCACCTAACATGGTGAAATTCTAATTATACTAGCTAGAATAAAGGATGAGATAAGAAATCCTTACATTAACTATTGTGCACCTATTAATATCATTGTTGAGAAAAGTTACTTGATCTTTTCTATTGATGATATTGAAGACCAACTTTGAGGGGAAATTTTTTCCATAAATATTACTATAAAATTATACTATCATCATGTTCCTATTGTGTCAACTAATGTCTATAAGAATGACCTCATGTCTTAGAAGGTTTTATTTGAGTATTTGGTTATATACTTTGGACTAACAATTATGCCTACTAATCTTATGTGGATATTGAATGATGGACTCAATTATCTCATACATTCTTAAAATTGGTCAACATCTAGATGACACATCATATTTAGATACACTAGGGAAGAGCACCTATATCAGGTTGGATTTAAGTTCTTTCAACCTCATGATAACATAAGTTCTTAAATAGAGTATTGATCTTTTACAATAAAGAGAATTCAATACCTTAGATACATATTTGTTAAAGATAATGTATGAGTCAACCTAGAGAAGATTCATATGAACATTTACTAACCCACTAGAAAAACTTTCATAGAATTTGGGAGCCTCATGGCATTGGGAATTCATAAGCAAGTTTATGTTAACATTCTCTCACATTTATTACCCTATAACTAATGAAACAAAACAAGGTTCCAAAGCAAAACTCATGTGGATAGGGATGCAAAAGGTCAATAATTCACACAATCAAAGATAAGGCTGTGTAGATACCACTAATTAATAATTTCTCTAATTTTTAATAGTGTTTTAATTTTAAGACAAATTATTCAAATTATGTAGTGGGATTAATTCTTACTAAATGTGGCTATCATGTTGCCTACAATAATGATATATTTTCTAACATAAGTTGTATAGCTACCAAATGTATACAAATATATCCATATAGTATTGTCTTGGTTTGTAGGAAATGAAAGCATCATGTACTACAAAATACGACTAGCATCTATTCAAATCAAAAGCTTCTATAATTCATACAAAATTAGGGAAAATTGTATAATAACTAACATCAAAGGTGGTCTAGATATCCCCACAAATTCCATCATAACATCTAACACAATTAAGGCCCATCTACAAATGAGGTTTTTGGCTTCCTAAAACAACTTACAATTGTAGTTGTGACAACTATAATATTTCAAGTATAAGACATCAAAGTGGCTAGGTTATAAAATTTATTAGAGAATAGGAACTTCGAACAATAGTTTCTTGAGTGCTACATTGAAAAAAATCCTATTACATATGTGGGAATAATTTTACTCCTACTAAGGAGTGTTACAAAATGATCTAGGAAGCTCATTATATTTGTGTAATAGGAGTGTTATAAATTTTATATATAATGCTTTAAATTTTAAATGTAGAATGCATATTTATGTTTCAATGATACTTGTTACAATTCTTGAATGTAATGTATAACATTTTCAAAATCTTTATTTCAAATACAAAAATTGTATTAATTTAAATTGCAAAATTAAAATGTATTTATTTATTTATATTTACACTAAATGTATAAATATTGTGCATTTAGCATTTTAATGTACTTAATTAAATTTAAATTTCTTTTTTTTAACTATAGCTAGTTCCTTTATTGATATATGGATCAACAATTGAATGAATATGAGTTTTTATTAGATGATATTTTATAGAACCAAGCCCCACCTCCAAATACACCACCTCAAAAGTCCCCACCACAAAACTCCCCACCCAAATACTCTCCACAAAACCCCCTACCCCAGACACCCCCACCCCCTCCACTTGATAAGGCTTGATTGAGGGCCACCATAAATGAAAAAATAACCACATTACAAGGAAAAGTGGATTTTTTTCTAGAATGAGCCAAACATCCCCCTTCACCTTGTATGATTTTTCTCTTCGATGCAAACCATTATTGATTCTATTAGATCTATAGATGCAAATCTAGATAGATTCTATCTATGTAGGAAGGAGAGGAGGTAGTTTTGTTTAGATGAGTTGTCATATAGATAGATCTTTGATTTGCATATTTCTGAACATACACTAGCCCCATATTTTATTGACCCCTCCACAAACCTACCCATCCCTTAAAAAACAAGAATTTTAATTAAATGGTGTAGGAACCCTCAAATTGTAGCCAATTTTTGGGGGTGGTGGTGGATGGTTTTTTGCCATAAGCAAAATAGTGATTGTGAGGTGTCATTATATTTATTTAGAAAATTATGGGTAGAGTTTCAATTGGGTGTAAAACCTAATTATTGTGATGTCAAATCATTCTAGGGTGTTGGTGGTAGAATGCTACAACATAGACCAAGAGCACATGTCAATCCAAATTTAAAATGACCCATTCCACCTATTATTTCTCCTCTAACACTAGTTATTCCTATCCCCATTCACTAGCAAGCGGTGGTGTTAGGATTGGGAGCATTGAGCATGCTCTTTGAAAAATTAACTAACCAAGCTACCTACATGGTAGTTGAATTAAATAGTAGAGAGCATGGAGGAGATGGTACCAGTCCTAGCACCCCAGGCATGTCAACACCATTATAGTCTGCACCCCATTTTTGTTGAAATTACAATTAGCCATGTTATGGTCTTGATCACACATCCACTTCAAGGTCTACAATAGAGGAGTCATTCTTTTTAAAGAAAATTTTCTTGCTCCTCTTACACAAGTATGGCACATTTTACGTACACAAATGTGTATTAAAATTAATAAATATATCTATTTTAAAATCTCAATTATCAATTTATTTAATGAATTGTATATTGTCTTTTTTAGTGTAGATGATTATCCTAGCCACATCATCTAGGATTAGATCATCTGGTGTCAATTATTACATGACTCGACACACCTTACATGGTAGAGCAATAAATTACCCTTAACTATATATTGTTCATTAAGTATGTTTAATTAGTTTTTAAAATTAGATCTACGTTTTAATAATAATAGAATAAGTAAAATGTGAATCAAACTCCTATAAGAACCAAGTATATTAAGACATGTTTAATAAATTTTTAATTCTAATAATTATTGGTCTTGACATAATTTTAATAGCAGCTAGGCGGTCATGACACTTCCATGCCAAACCAACAAAAAGGTGTGGCAAGCAATCCTCTAGGCTTAGTTGCTATGCAGTCATTCCTAGTGTGTACTTGAATTATTTGTACAAGTTCACCTGCATTGTGTCTTTAATTTAAAAGTTCAAGTGTGTACATATTAAAAATAAATTAATAGTTCATATGTGTATTATATGTATATCTTGGTTGAAATTAAAGGATAATTTAATAATTTTAAATTATCGTTGAAAATATGTATGTACATGTATGAAAGATGATAGAACAATAGGGGTAATAGTTGGTCTTAGTAGTGATGAGCCTGAGTAAGTTCCTAAGTCATCCACAACATTTTAGGTAGATGTGTACATGTGCACGCTAGTAAATACTACGTAATTTTTAGGTCTTTTGAGCTTGCATTTTGTAAATATTGAGGCCTAATTCATGTTTTGTTTAAATGTAGGAATTAGAAAATGATACTTTTGCCACTAAATTGATAGCTATACTAGGCCATCAAGATGTGGGACATGATGAGCACCATGTGGTATGCATGCATAAGTCTATCAAAAGGCTTCCTTTTGGATGACTCTTGGAATGGGTGGCCTAAGTTTGCCTCCATGGAGGGTCTGAGGGAGGCCAAGACCTATCTTAAGCTTTTTTGGGCAAAGAAGGTGGTAAATTATTTTGAAGTTGATACAAGAAGCTGCCCCTCTAAAGCAATTTGGAAAATTTTTGATAGATGTAACTTTCCTAGCAGTCAGAAAAGTGTACTAAAAGATATTCTTGCTAGGAGAGTTATTTTTTCAATCATAAGGATGACAAGTTGATTTGGAAAGGGGATGGCTCGGGCAGTTATTAGAGACTTCTCTCACGAGGAAACAGTGTGGATTGGCTCTTGCATCTTTGTTGGGTAGATTTGATCCTATCAAAGGCTGGTGTTTTCACATGGCTAGCTCTATAGAAAAAGATTTTGACAAGAGACAAGATCAAAAAGCTATCTCTAGGCTCCTCTTTCAATTGTGTGTTTTGTCACCAACACAGTGAAACCTTTAATCATTTGCTCTTAACGTGTGGCTACAGTCAGGACGTATGGAAATGGCTTATGTGTCAACTCAAATGGTATTATCCCATTTCAAAATCTCTACTTCTGTGGCTTAAAGGTTGGTCAAGGTTGAATCATGAGGCTACATTCCAGTGTCTTTGGTTAATCAGTCCTTCTTTGTTGATTTGGTCCCTTTGAAAGGAAAGGAATTACAAGATTTTTAGGAACAAGGTGAAATCCTCAGAGGAGATTTGTGTGGACTTGGAGGGATCTATTTCTAAAATAGTTAATGCCAAGCTGGGAAGGTCCCAAGGTAAAGATGCTAAGTGGACAAAGTGGGATAGTCTTATGGCCCTGAATTAGACTTATTTAGATGGGAAGATGAGTGGAAGGGCCTCACTGGTGAGGACTAAGAATATTGATAGGACAAATATCAAGTGGAAACCCCTAGATCACCCCTTCATTAAGCTTAATTTTGATGGCTCCAGTAGGGGTAATCCAGGACCATTCGGTTTAGGATGTATAATAAGAAGCAAGGAAGGCAAGCTCCTGGAAGCCAAGGTGGATAAACTACCAGTTGGAACAAATAATGTAGCAGAGGTCTTGGCATTGATTCAAGGTCTCCAGTTATCCTTGGAGAAAGGGTTTACTCATTTATGGGTGGAGGGGGATTCCTTGATTATCATCATGAATTTGAAAAGTAGGAGGGTGGAGAATTGGTATATCAGGTACTTCATGGAGCAGGCTTGGAGGCTCCTTGTTTATTTTGTATCTTATCAAATAATGCATTGCTATTGTGAAGGCAACAGAGCTGTAGACTACCTAGCAAATTCGGTGATTGATCAATTGAAGCAAGTTGTAGTGCTAGATCACTCCTCTCCTTTGTAGCTGAAGGTGTTAAGGTCCTATATTTCTCTAGACTAGGGAGGTTTTGCTTGAGTTTGGGTGGGCCGCATAGCTCCTAGAGGTGGTGACTTAAGTTTTTCTCTTGACAAGATCTCTCCTGGTCCAGTTATAAGCCGTTCAGTGGTACTGGCAGGGAATGATGTGGTGGAGAGTTTAGGCTCAGCTGGATGATGAAGTAGTTAGAGGAGTCAGAGTGTTCTGCCATCCAAATAGGGGACTTATAAGGTGTTTGGTACTTTTTGGATGTTGGAGATGTCTTCATGAAGAGTGCCAGACCTTCTCTTTGCTAAGATCTACTTGGCAAGATGAGAATTGGGATTTGCAAATCTTGTCGCAACTTTCTAGCCTAGCTGGTGTGTCAGTGTTTCTTCTCATCTCTATGGATGGTAGGGTGGTCTGGGATGTTTCTCTCTTTTTGTGATGTATCTCTTCTAGTTCTAGGGACATGTTGTTTTTAGGTCCTAGAATCTCCTATGTATTTTCTTTTCTTATCTTTTATATATCTTAATATATGGTCTGGGTGTTCCATCACCCTTTTTTTTAAAAAAAGTCTATCTAAATATTTAATTTCATGGTTTTGTTTTAAATAGTTAATTTAAATAATATTTACATGTAATTTTGAAATCAATTGATTTGAATCTTCTTTTTCTTGTACAGTGTGAGGTAGCATCTATTTCTAGAGGAACTAAGAGGCCTTTTGAGTTTCATGATGATAGAACCTAGCGTAATGATACATTTATTTCATAGACTATTTTAGTATTTCCTATTCACGTGGTGAAGGCCTAATATTCATGTTAAATGTGCACATGTATATTTCTAAAATTTGGTTCAATATATTTAATTCTCATGCAACTTTCAAGAGAATCAAAATTTACTTAAAATAATGCATCTATTTACTTTAAAATTTATGTTAAATTGAAAAGTTAAGAAAATTGAAGAGATTCTTTCAAGTAATTTCAAAATTTTAGACTATTACTTTTATGATTACTAGATATTTAATTTGAAAATTACAATTGCATGAGTTCTAATTCTAAGTAAAAATATATATATAGTCAAAATTACAATTAAACATGAGTCCTAATTGCAAGTCATAATTCTAATTTTAAGTCAAAATTACAATTACATGTGTCCTAATTGCATGTCCTAATTCTAATTCTAAGTTGACATTATAATTGCATGTGTTCTAATTGCATGTCCTAATTCTAATTCTAAGTTAAAATTACAATTATATGTGTCCTAATTGCAATTCCTAATTCAAATTCTAAGTTAAAATTATAATTAAACATTAAAGTCCTAATTGTAATTTTCTAAATCAAAATTACAATTACATGAGTCCTAATTGCAAGTCCTAATTCTAATTCTAAGTTGAAATTACAATTACATGAGTCATAATTGCAAGTCTTGATTCTAATTCTAGTTCTAGACTCCTAGTTTATAGTCTACTAAAAAAATAATAAAAATAATAATATAAAATAATATATGAATTCAATATTAGAAGATACGATCATTTGGGAGAGTCTCCCTCTTCCTTACTTATATTCATAACTATGTAGGGACACACCCCTTCATCCTAACTAAGTCATCTTAAGGAATAACTAAGACTAATAAATGAAACTATTAAGGTTAAGCATGCAACAAGTGCATATCCTTATTATACTAAGGAATTAGGATCATATCATTCACATCCCCTTCAGAAAAGTGTTTCCC
Source organism: Cunninghamia lanceolata (assembly GCA_027924645.1). NCBI lineage: Eukaryota > Viridiplantae > Streptophyta > Pinopsida > Cupressales > Cupressaceae > Cunninghamia > Cunninghamia lanceolata. The sequence goes on along the minus strand of BSBN01000787.1, from coordinate 2,638,193 downwards.
TCAACACTTAGCAACTCTAGAATCTTTTCTATGAATTGCTCATCATTCCATGATTTACTATAGATGAAGATGCCATCAAGGAATACCAACACTAATTTTTGAAGAAATAGGTGGAACATTGAATTTATGAGGCTTTGAAAAGTTGATTGGGTATTAGTGATACTAAGTGACATAAATAATAATTCATAATGACCCTCATGTGTTCTAAATGTAGTCTTATTTATATAATCTTCCTTTCGTTGAATTTGATGATAATCTAAATGTAAATCTAACTTAGGAAAGATAACTACATTATTAGATTCATCTACTAATTCATCAATACCAGGAAAATGAAACTTATCTTTAAGAGTGATCTTTTTGATCTCCCTATAATGTGGACACATTCTCCATGATTCATCCTTCTTGTTAACCATAATCATTGGGGATGAATAGGATTTTTTGTTGGGATGAACAATACTTCTTGGTATTAATTCAATGGCACAATCATGGTCTTTGACTGTGGGTAGACCCTTGGGTTTTTGAAATGCATGTTGATGGCATTGAATGATCTCCTGAATCTTTGGTTGATCTTGAGTTTTCACATCTTGTGCTTCTAAAAAATGTAGTTGTACCCCTATGCTAAAGAGAACCTTTCTTAAGTAATTTCTTCATCATATGGGAGATAATAATTTGACTTGGTGGTGATTGTATCCCTATAAGTTTTTACTTTTTCCCATGTGTACTAAAAGCCATGGATACTTGTCTTGAAAATTGAAATTCATTGTTCCTAACTATTTAAGCCATTGTATGCCCAAAAATACATCTGCTCCCCCAATTGGGATAGACAACATTTCTGAATCTATTTGATATTTCCCATTGGGAGTTTTATATGATGACATATACCACCACAAGAAAGTTGTTTCCCATTAACTATCATGACTTGAAAATTAGATATTGGATACACAAAACAATTGAGCTCATTAGCTAATCTTTTATCAATAAACTTGTGTGTACTGCCTAAATCAACCCAACACTATCAACTTTTAATTTTTGACATAACTAATTATTTTGAGTGTTTGTGGTGCACTTGTGCCATTCAATGCATGTAGGGAGATAGTAGTGATTTCTTCTTCCTTGAAATTCTCATGCTCAATTTCCATATTTAGTTCTTTTGTAGCTAGTTCCCCATCTTCTTCAACCTCATTCTTAATAACCATTAGTATTTTATCACTATTAGCACACTTATAACCTCTAGACCATTTGCTATCACCATTCCAACATATGTCTTTTTCTCTTTTATTTTCCTCTTGTTGAGGAGAGTGCTCACTAATTTTTCTTAGGTTAAAGTTGTCTTCATTTCTATCAATAGGATTAATCACAATTTTGTTTTTCAATCCTATGGTTTGACCTTGTGTGGAATTTTTGGTGGTATTGTGTTTCTTAATCTGTAATGTTTGTTCCATATATTTCCTAACTGTGCAAGGTTCCAACAAACAAACATCATGCTTAATTTGGTCATTAATCAATTGATGTAGAGTTGTAGTCTTTGATAAGGTTTCACCTTGTGAGCTCAAATTGCTAATCTCATATGCTATGCATTATATATTCAACTATAGATCTTAATTGTTTTAAATTTTTTAGTTGGGTAACATAGATTCCATTCCATAATTTCTCATAGAGGGTTGCTAAGTCATTACTAGACTCTTTCCAACTAAGAATTTTCCCTTGCTTGTCACTCAACCTCCATCGGTACCATTGATAAGGTTTTGATTCTAAATATCACAAGGCTACGTCAACCATTGCATTTTCAGGTATATTATGAAGCTTAAAGTATCATTCCATGAGACTTTACATGAAGTTACATCAGTACCATCAAACTTAGAGATATTTATTTTGGGTAGGTTCAATTTTGGGCCCTGCAAAGGTTGTTTTATCCCTTGATTTTGTCTATTAGGGTTGTACCTGTCATGGTGGTTTTGTTGGATCTTTAATTCATATAATAATTATTGTTTAAACCTATCTAAACCTATATTTAAAGATGATGGAAATGGGTCAAACAAATTATCCTTAATAAAATGTACCACTATCTCACAACCTAGGGGAATTTTACCCTCAATTTTAGATGGTGGAGAATAAAGGTCATTTGATTCATTTTTTGTAGAAAAGTCTTGAATCCTTAATATGGCATGGATTCTAATGTGTATGTGTTTTAAACTATATTATTTCAATATATTTTGAAAATTCAAAAAAAAATCGAAAGTTGTAACATGTAGAGTAGAATAATAAAATATGTTGACCTAACTTTGACCACTAAATTATGGAATGTATTTTTATCTCTAATAATAAATTACAAAGAATTGACCCAACCTAATTTTTCATAAGCTTTCCAAAACTATAATTTAAAAAAAAAAATCCAAAATTTGTGCCCTATAAAGCAAATTAATGAAAAAAATAAAATTACAATAACTTTTGAAAAAATTATGATTTTTTCTTGAAACTGTATTTATGGCATACCTCAAAACTAAAAAAATTAGGTCCAAATTAGCAATGGTTTGAAAGTTATGGTGGAAACAAAATTTTTGGCCCAAATCGTAGCTCTAATACCACTTGTTATGATAATTCTTTGAAATATATGTAACAAACAATAAAATAGTAGACCACTTCGAGGGGGTGACCTCCAATAATCATAAAATAATATATGAATTCAATATTAGAAGATATGATAATTTGGGAGAGTCTCTCTCTTCCTTATTTATATGCATAACTATGTAGGGACAAACCCCTTCATCCTAACTAAGTCATCTTAAGGACTAACTAAGACTAATAAATGAAACTATCAAGGTTAAGCATGACACAAGTGCTTATCATTATTATAATTAGGAATATAGCATATTAGGATCATAATAGAAAAACCAAGAAATCCTTTCAAGTAATAAAAATGATAGATTATTCATTTTAACATTACTAGATATTCAATTTGAACATTGTGTAGTAGAAAAATAAATGGTTGCATCATTAAGATAGAACATCCAATCCTCAAATATTCAATAATACCATCATAAGATTATAGAATTAAGAAAAATACAATTACATGAGTTCTAAGTCTAAGTCAAAATTACAATTACATGAGTCATATTTCTAAGTTCTAGACTCCTAGTTTATATTAAATCATACAATAGAATTTCCTTACATTCAAGCAATGTCATCACACATAGAATGTACAAGTAGTGACAATCATGTACCATCTAGTTGTATAAGACCTGAAATAAAAATGATAAAAAAGTATAATGAACATGGGAGCATAAATCCAAAACATATAATATTTATCTACAAAAAATATGCATTTAATTAGAAAGTAAATAAATTAACTATAAATACATGAGTTCTAATTGTAAGTAAGGTGTGAAAATTACAATAAATCAAGTAAGAAAATTATAATGGGAATTCCTTACATTCAAGTGATGCCTAGTATAGCAAAATCCAATATGTTGTCACACATTGAATGTACAAGTAGTGCAATCATGCCAACTAGTTGTAGGAGACTTGAAATAAAAATCATAAAAGTATAATGAACATGGAAGCATAAAGCCAAAACATGAAATATTTATCTACAAAAAATATGTGTATAAATAGAAAGTGAATAAATAAACTATAAATACATGAGTCCTAAGTATAAGTTGGGCGAGAAAATTATAATAAATCAAGTTAGAAAATTATAATAGAAATTACTTACATTCAAGTGATGACTAGAGCATAGAAAAATCCAATATGTTGTCACACATTGAATATATGTAAGTAGCATGATATTCATGCCAATTAGTTTTAGGAGACCAAAAATAAAAATGATAAAAAGTATAATTAAACTAAACCAAATCCCAAAATTATTAAAGTAAATTAAATGTACCTAATTTTTGGAACATAGTTAGGGGATGGCTTAAGGGGACATGCAATCAATTAATAATTTGCTAAGGGCATGCTAGTAAATCAATTAACTATAAATCTACTTAATCCTAAACTTACTAAGACCAAATTCTAAAGTTATTAAACTAAATTGTAGTTACCTAATTTATCGAACATAGCCAGGGGATGGCTTAAGGGGAGTTAATGGAACGTGCAATCACTTACTAATTTTCTTAGGGTATGATAGGAAATCAATTAACTATAACTTTACTTAATTTGGAACTTACTAAAATATATCCCAATGTTATTAAACTAAATCAAACTTACCTAAGTTATGGAACATAGTTAAGGGGATGGCTTAAGGGTACATTCAATCATTTACTAATTTTCTATTGGGCATGATAGTAAACCAATTAACTATGAATTTACTTTATCTGAAACTTACCAAACTATATCCTGAAGTTATTAAACTAAATCAAACTTATCTAATTAAGGGGATGGCATAAGGGGACATGCAATCACTTACTAATTTTATATTGGGAATGATAGTAAATCAATTAACTATAAAGGAGGAAGGAGCTTCCTTGAAGATATGCAATAAGGGTTAGTACACACAACGATAATTTGCACAAATAGAGATCTTGTAGATAGAGAGCTTGTTAGAAAGCAATTTTATAGAGAGTCATTAGATCATTAGTATAAAAAACCTCTAATGTAAATAAGTGAAAGAGACTTGTTTATATATGCATCTCAATTACTTTCCGAGGGCCCAATTGAGTTGAGGTCAGCAAGGTGCATCACATAAGTCATAAGGATGAAATTAAGATGTGAGTTATTGGGGCCAAATTTCTAGGACTCTAGCACCTGGGCACCTTGGTCCTGGTAATTTGGGCTATCCAAATGCTAGGTGATAGAGGATTAAGCCTTGCATCTCACAGAAGTACTAGAAATTGCATAATGTAAATAGAGGTGATCATATAAGCCACAACAGGTGCTAAACCTAGTGAAATTGTAAGGGGTATATAATTTATGATAGTACATTTAGCCCCCACTTTAGTGAGGGTATGACCTTATGCTCATGATCTCGCTAAAGTATAGAGAAGACAAAAATCTCTTTACCAAGATATTGGAGCCATAGAATGTCACTAAGTTGAGAGTTGCACTAGCCCCCAAGCTTAGGATCCTATGAGTCTACAATGCTTAGGTAAAGAGGTTATACACACATCAAGACACATAGCATGAATCACACACACAAAGTACACATGGAGCTACACAAAGCATACACATGGAAAACACGAAGAAAACACATGGAGAACACAAAGCATGCACATGGAAGACATAAAGTAGAAATGGAAGATATGGTGCATACATGAAAGACATGAAGCATACAAAGCATACATTGAAAACATGAATCATACATAGAGAATAGACAAAGCATACATATAGCATAGAGTATACATGAAAAACAAGAGCATGTAATCATGAAGTGAGAAAGCACATAAGCAAATGAAAAAGAAAAAATTTGAGTCAATCAGAGTAAAGAGACCTTGGTTGAAAGGATGTCTCAATACTTTGTACCATCCCCAAAAGAAAACCAAAAATAGAGGAATTTTTTTATTACATGTCGTTTACAAATATTCTGCTCATATGAGCATTAACATGAGACCAATACATGCTCCTTATGAGAAAACACATTAGAAATCACCTAATACAAGCTACTTATGAGAAACCACATTAGAAAGAACCTACTAAGACCAAGAGTCACTACTTAGAAATCCACTTTTTATTAAGAAACCACATCCATATTAGAAGCCAAGTATGGAAGACCAAGAGTCACAACTTAGAATTCCACATTAGATGTCCCTATGGGGATTTGAACTTGGGTCTCCACAATGAGAACCCAATATTTTAACCAATTAAGATCAACCCCTTGGACTAATATAGAGGAATTCTAGAAAGGAGATAGAAGAATATAATGATACGATCAATTGCATTAAAGAGAGAAGAAAAATAAATAGATAGGGAACAATCAAACAAAGGGAGTACATGACTCTGGCACTAGCTTTCTCTATCACTAGGGGTCATGTAAATCAATATATCCTCATGGATCATGGGCTAGCAAGTTGCGTTATGCTAGGTGACCATTAGTTTAGGTTGTATGAAGCACACAAGCTAGCAAGTTGTGTTATGCTAGGTGACTCATAGACTATACGGATCACGGGCTAGCAAGTTGTGTTATGTTAGGTGATTGTATATTATTAATGCCTCATGGAGCATCATAATAAACAATGCCTCAAGGAGTGTAGCACCTCAGGGAGTGTGAAATAAACAATGCCTCAGGGAGTGTATTGATAACCACACCTCATGGGTGATATAAAAAACACCACCGCAGGGGGTACATAAATAAGCTAAAACTCAAGAAGAATGAATGAACAAGGGTGCATGTGTTGATACACAAGTGAATAGGGAATATATATGCCCCCCTTAAAATTTTTGCATGCATAATATGCAAATGTTTTAAGGTAAAGAAAAGGGGAAAGTGTGAGAAGAGGGGAGATCCCTAAAAAGAATGCCTACCCCTTTAATAGGTTGTCTTTCTATCCCTGAGAGTACAGATGAGAATGACCATGAAATAGAGAATTATGTTTCTATAAAGAATGAAATGAGGCTGCATCACCATGCGTAGCAATGAGATATTAAGAAAAAGCTACAATCACCTTGTCAATGGTGAAGTGATTAATGGGATCTACATCACAAGGAGAAGAAGAGATCTCCAAGGGTAGAGTGTGAAGCATGAGCGAGAATTTAAAATTTATAGTAGGGACACCATCAATGGACAAAAAAAACTTCTTACCACCAAAAAGGGAGAAGTGTAGCATCACAATTGAGGTGACTTGAATAACCATGAAAAAGAGAATCGTGTTGCTATTTAAAAAGTGATAGAGTTTGTCTCAATGTGATGACAGAGGTTCATGATGTCATAACAAAGGAGACTCAATCATGATGATGCAGAGATAATAATGCTATTTGAATAAAGAAGAGGTGCCACCATGGAAAGAGAGGTGTGAGTACATGTGTCATGAAGGTGTTGAATTTTGTCATACAAGGCACGAAATTCACTAGTGGAGTGGCCAAGCACTCGATGATATGCACAAAAAGGAAGTGTTGATTGACTTTTTGGTGGATACTTTTTTGCATGTTAGAGGAGGAAGAGTATCAACTAGTCTTTGAGTAGACTCGACAAAATACAAGTTCTTGTTGAGATAGATGAGAAGAAGTGGGTGGAGTAGGAAGCAACTCTTTTCATTGTGGGGAAAGGTTTGGTTTCTGAAAAGGATCCATAGAGACATTAGACAATGATTGAGGGGATGTAGACATAGGAGAAGGCCGAAAACATAAACCTACTTTAGAAAAGTGCGATATCAATTTCACAGGAATCTTAACTCTATGTTCCATGTACCTTGAACCATTTCCACTGTGTCCATATTTCAAAAGAATTTTGAATCCATGCCCATAACGTGTCTCCAAATCAGACAAAGGAGGAGAGGCGACATTATGAGATTTGTTGAAATAAGAAGCATGATAACATGTTGAAGTGGTAGAATAATCTATATGAGGAGGGAGATTGGTCCTTTTGCAAGGATGTAGATCCTTCTTGAGTGTTGAGATGTTAGGGCGAGGGTCCTCAATCTTAGATTTAACAAGCCCATGTGGGTTGAAATCTAAAGAGCCCCAATCATCACCAAGACATGTACTAGAAGAAGAAGGTATATCATCATGAATAGAATATTGAGAATTTGAAGAAGGAATAAAATGTGTATTTTAAACCGAAGCCACCTTTGGGATCTCAAGTTTAGATTGTGGGATTTTGTACTCTCTAATAAAGGAGGGTGTAAAATCTAATGAACCCTAATCGTCACCGAAAATGCACTCGAAGGCCAAGCACTATTCTGATCATCACTATTGTTAGCAACAAAGAATAATGGGTCAACTTTTATTGAAGAAGGAATCAAAGTGTTGAGAGATTTTGAGACAGGAGGTTGATATCTGGCTTCTTCTTGCAAGCAACTATCTGGATTTGGATCACCCTCAATTGTATAGAGTGTGTTATTATAGATGAACTTCAATTTACAATGAAGAGTAGATGAGACTACGCCCATGGAATTAATCCATGGTCTACCAAGAAGAAGATTATATGAAAGAGAATCAGGCATGACATGGATAAGAGTAGGCAAGGTCACAGGTCCAACCTCAACTGGTAGTGTGATTGTCCCTAGTGACCATCTACTAACACTATCAAAGCCATGAATAGAAAGAGTATCTAGTTTAATGAGAGATGTATCTACATTGATTTTTTGTAACAAGTCTATGCTACAAACATTAAGACCTGATCTTCCATCAATTAGAGTACACTTTATTACATTTTTATTAATGATGACAAAAAGCATGAGTGCATCATAGTGATTTTAAACTTCAATAGGAGGTAACTCATGTTGATAAAAGATGATATCCAAACCCGTTGCATGTATACAATCAAATAAAGATGCTACATCATTCAGTCTATCAGAGGTGGAATGGCCACCTTTTTTAGAGCCTCTTAGAGCATCCTGTGGTATGTAGACGAGGTTTGTATTAATTCCCAAAGTGAAATCTTAGTCGGAGTAGTGTGAAGAAACTTGACAAGATAATATTATGTTTTAGCATGTTGAGAAAGATGAGGTGGTGGAGGAAGAAAAGGTTGAGAAGGTGGAAGAGAAGTAGGAGCAATTAGTGTTTGTTTATTTCATTTGTTGTTGCAAGTATTGTATGTGTACGAAACTACATGGTAACTAGGTTTTTGTGACACATTTTGAACAAGTTAGTTGTTTGACCGAAGATGTACAACAATCTTAGGTTTCACAAGCTCTTTTTGGGAACCAAAAACATAAATTGTGTTGATTTGGTTGTTGTAATCATGTATTCATGTGGAGTCTGATGTGAACTTTGAGTCTTCCTTCATGGAAGATTCATTTCTGCCATGGAGAACATCAAAATAAAGAGTAGGTAAAGTGATGTTGAGAGAAGTATCTATGATTGTATTGTGAGTGATATCCAATTGTCTTGAACATGCAACCAAAGGAGGAAGAGGAGAGGTCTTTACATCCTTCATGATATCCAAGGGACTTGAACATGCAACCAAAGGAGGAAGAGAAGAGGTCTTCACATCCTTAGTGACATCCAAGGTACTTGAACATGCAACCAAATGAGGAACAAAATAAGTCTTCACATCCTTAGTGATAACTTGAACATGCAATCAAAGGAGGAAGAGAAGAGGTCTTCACATTCTTTGTGATATCCAAGATATGTAAACATGCAACCAAAGGAGGAAGATCATCCAAATAAAGAGAAGGTAGAGTAATATGTTTGTCCAATGCGAGGTGAGACTCTCCATCCATCAATGCCACATGTCCAAAAGGAAGGGTATTGGAATGAAGAGGAGGCAAAATATCAATGATTATATGCTCTTGTGCCAAAATACCCTCACAAGTAGGGATGATTTTGGGAGAGGTATCACAATCATATAGTGACTTAGGAAGAACTAGGTCATGATCATATGCATTGGATGGAACAACTCTTTGAGTGAAAGTGGATAGTGATGTAAGAAAAGAAGATAACATGTTTGCATTTAGAGAGTTTTGTTTATGTTTTTGTTTTCAAATCTTAAAGATAGATAGATGTATGAATGTTCTTTCTTTCGAAATTAAACACAAATGACAAGTATGATATCCTACAACAATTTCTAATGATTTAGCAACTAATCAACATAGCAAAGATCTGAACTAAGATTTGCAATCATGATCACTAAGTGAAAGACTAGCAGGGTTTACCAAAAAGGTGAGGTTTTTGGTAACCACAACAATGAAGGTGTACAAATGCAAGATGTGCAAATAGGAAATGCTTAATCACTTCAATACTAATCATATATGATATAGAAAAGTAGAAAATTACAAATGCAAGATCTGTTGGATTTTCCAAAATGTGAGATTTTGGTAACCACAACAATGAAGATCTACAAGTGTGTTGCTTTCTAAATTAAATAAATGAGATAAAATAAGATATGAAATATAAATGTGTAATAATATTTATCAAATAATTAAACACATCTATAGATATGAGGAAATGAAATCAGTAAGTGCAAGTGTAGGATACGTTGGGTCCACCAAAATGTTACATAGGAAAAGAGAGCCTAGTCAATTGTACACTAACTAGATCAACCTTTCCTATACAACATTAGAACACAAGACAACCAAGACTTGTGTATTTGCCTACATTCTTCAAAGGAGAGCCAAATAATTTGGGGCTTGTCTTCTTTTATGTTGCAATAGATGAGATTTATTTGAGAATAGCTAGATCTAGGTTTTTCAAAATGAAATCTACCAAGGTTGAAAACCCAGAAATCGAGAGTTGAGATGAGTAGAGCAGAGCTGTCAGGGGCCATTGCTAGAAATATGGCCTAGATTTGGAGGACTAGGGTGCCCAAGCACTAGTGTCCTAGGGTTTTGGGTTGCCAAAAGTCTGAGACACTTCCAACACCTGTACTTTCATCTTTCTTTCACTTGTTTCTGTCAGATCTTCCATCTTTGACTTACACACATAAAAGAGGGAAAGTGGTGGTGTTGTATAGAGGCTTGCCTCAATAAAACCCCTGTGTAAGTGTTCCCACTTCCACAACATCAAGGATTAGATCAAGAGTGTGTGCCCTAGGTAGGCAGTGGTAGATCTGAATAAATCAAATATGAATGTAAACAAACATGAAGGAAAGATGTTACCATGAACATGAAACCCTTGATGGGATGATGTCACTATCAAATCACCACAAGGAGAGAATGAAGGAGGAAGGAGATTCCTTGAAGATTTGCAACAAGGGTTAGTACCTAGCAATAATCTGCACAAATAGAGAGTTTGTAGATAGAGAGCTTGTTAGAAAGCAATTGTATAGAGAGTCATTAGATCATTAGCATAAAGAACCTCTAGTGTAAATGAGTGAAAGATACGTGTTTATATATGCATCTCAATTAATTTTCAAGGGCCCAATTGATTTGAGGCCGATAAGGTACATCACATAAGGCATAAGGCTGACATTAAGATGTGATTTGTTAGGGCCAAATTGCTAGGACTCTAGCGCCTGGGCACCCTAGTCTTGGTATCTTGGGCTATCCAAATTCAAGGCGATAGAGGATTAAGCCTTGCATCTCACATAAGTACTGGAATTTTCATAATGTAAATAGAGGTGATCATATAAGACACAACGGGTGCTAAACCTAGTGAAATTGTAAGGGGTATACAATTTCTGACAGTACAATAATTAAGAGAGAAGTTTTCATGAAAAAAGAATAGTTGGAATCCACTATGGTGGATCTTGTGCACAAATCCATTATGTAGGATATTCAAACATTTTTGGATAATGGAAGGGGTTTCTCACATCATGGAGAGCCATGGCTAGCCCAATGAGAGATGAAAGTACTTTGAGGTAGGAATGATAAAGTAAGGAACATCTAGGCTTTTAGGTTCAACCTGAATAGAAAAGGTAATCAAACCCATGGTAGGAAAGGAAAGGCCATCATGTGTGTAGACAGAGATCTCTAATGAATCATACACATCTCTATGAAATTGGTGGATGTATAGGAACTCCTCAACAACAACATTAACCATGCTAACATGGTCAATTAGAATGTCACAAAATAATTTCATGTTAAGATGAGCATGGATGTAGAGAGGTCCTTCATATACACCCAAGGCATGTCAGTAGATGAGAAACAAATGATAGTTCATAGATTAGGAATCTCTTATGGTACTTAAGGCTGGATTTCTACCATCCCCACCATGATAAGGAAAGAAGAATCAGAATGATAATAGCATCAATCTCTATTGTGGTTGGAGTGAAGGTGAGCTCAAATTGGATGAATCGTTGGGGAATGGGTTAGTATAGATTCATAGATTTTGATTGGGTTTTATAGCAGACTTGTTTCCTTTATCATTCACTCTAGTGACCTAGATGGTGTTCAAGTTGATGAGATCCTAAATAATGTGTTTTAGATGCATAGATTGCTATGTGTCATGACTAGGGACCCTATAGAATTTTCAAAAGGACTTCGAGTCATAAGGTGGCAATGACTTGTTTGTATCCAAAGGCCTAATGGGTGACAACTGAACCAAGTTATTAGTAAGGAGCTACTACAAGATAGATTGAAGAGGTTCTAATTGTGGTGTGAATTGTTGTTTTCTTTGCTATCAAGAAGAATAAAGAGTCATAGAAATTGATGAAGGTGCAATGGTAGCAATGTTATTAATAATAATAGATGCATTGTTTTTTAACATTGTTCTTTTTATAATTGTTGTATGATGTAGAGGGCCCTGATGATGCAGCAAGAGCCTATGAGGCAAGTGTGTTGAACTAGATAATAGTTATTTGGGGCTATGCACAAGTGAACAAATGATGGATATTGCATGAGAAAATTTTTATCTCAAATGAGAGGCTAAAGGTTTCCTATAAAACTCTTTGCACATTAGAATCTAGGAGTGAATAAGGAATCTAAGAAAATAATGATTGGTATCCAAAGATAAAATCTATGACTTTTTCATTGCCACTTTGTCTACAATGAACCATGTCAGTGAATGTAACTTGTGGGCCAATGTTAGCTTGGAAGTGTTGAAGAAATTGATTAACCAACTATTTGAATGAGAATATAGAATGATCAACAAGTGAGCAGAATCAATCTAAAGGTAGTCTCTTTGAAGGACCATGGAAAAATCTTAGCTTACAACTTGTCTTGAAATATGAAGTCATTGCATAGTGTGGTGAATGTAGACACATGTATTTGTGGATTGCCCTTACCATTGTACATGTCAAAGTGTGGCACCTCAAACCTAATGGGAAGGGGTGTGGCTAGAATATCAATAGATAAGGTGTTGTGGTGGTAATATGGAGGGATAAGAAACTACATAGAAGTAGAAAGCAAGGTGAATTATTGTTGTAAGGTTCCCATATTCTACAAAAGTTGGTTTATAATAGGATCTATAGTATATAGTAGAGTAGTAGATGGAAGAGATGTGGGAATGCCTCCAAGAGCTTGTGATAGCAATGGTTGTGAAATTAAAGGCTGAGAAGCAGTATGGTGCACTACATAAAGGTAAAATGTTAAGGGCTAGGATGGAGGAACAAACCCATAAGAATCAATAGGGTTTTGTTGCATCCCAAAAGATCTAGGGTCTACATTACCAATTGTTGTAGTGAAAATGGTCACATGCATAGAGAAAGACATGTGAACACTAGGTGTTGGCATAGACATTAAGAATTGGTGATGTGTAATATTTTATTGTGAGTCTTGGCTCTGATCATGAGGGACCATTGAAGTAGGAACATCATTATTCACAATGTGAGCAATCCCATGTAAGAGGTCAAGATGCTAAGGATGATTGGTCAACATGGTATGAAGGGCCTTGACTATGGGAGTAACAACATTGACATGTTATCCTAGTCTTATTCAAATGCATTTGGAAATTGGCAAGGTCCCTATCTAGACTATTGATAATGACTTGACTAGCCTATCGCACATATGTTACCTATGATTGTCATTGTTGTGGTTGTCATTGATGTCAACACTCAGTTTGGGTTTTCATTGATGCTTATGTTGATGGTGTGCTTGTTATCAGCAGAGATGATATCATGATGATATATTAAGATGGGAATTAGAAGCATTAAGATGGGGATTAGAAGCATTAACATGGGAATTAGAAGAATTAAGATGAGAATTAGAAGCATCAAGATGAGGATTAGAAGTAATACTGATGTTGGGGAGATGGTGCTGATAGTTTGTAACATGTTGTATGCTCTCTCCTTTTGTTCCTAAGGAAGTATGTGTTGCACTATAAGGAGGCTTTGGTCTCCAGATGTTGGTGAAGGTCTCTGTTGCAGGAAGATTGCCTTGAAGATTGTTTAGGAAAATTCTCTGCATTCCTCTGCATTTGAAGATATGGTCATGTGGTTCAAAAGTTAAGTTTAGTGTATTGAGAAAGTGCTACATTCAAATTTTCATATCATTTGTCCCTACATAAAGAAAGTTGTAAGTGACAGAGTGCAGGACTGTATTTTTTGATGGCTAGTTTAAGTGTCTGTTGGCTTGCTCCAACTTGTTGCTACATAAAATAGTGAATTGACTGATGGAGAATGATCCTGATGATCTTGTGATGTTTCCTATTGCTCCACAAGGTGTTTTCTAGTTTTTCAGAATAGGCTGTGGTCTAGAATGAAGGTGTTGCTAGATTATGCTTTTTCCTGGAAGAATGAGGTATGTTGAAGGTGTGTGACAAAATCTTTGTTGTGCAGAGTTCAAGGAATGTTTGGAGATGTTGTATGAGTCATGCTAACTCATCTAGGAGAAGCACAAGTAATGTTTTATCTTTTAAGAGTACCTCCAAGTTGTACTAGTTGATGTGTTACAAGCTTCATATTTTCTTGCTTAATGGCAACCTAATTTAATTGTGTGAAGCGTGTAGATGTTATTCTTTGAAGGCTAATGCTATGAAGGATGTTTAGGACTAGGTTAAGCATGTGTTGGAATCTGCAAGGTGTGTTCCTCTTCCTGGTGTTGCTTGTGGTTCACTTTAGGGCTTGTCCTCTACATGTTTCATGTTATTTGATCTCTAGCCGACTTGTAATTGTAATATTCTTGTTGTCTCTGGCCAACTTGTAATGTAATCAATGTTATATCATGTATATATTATAAACCTAGTTGATCTAAGTGAAGCATGGTTGTGAGTGTATGAGCAAGGAGTCAAATGTGGATATGTAATGCATTATGATGTGCGAATGAAGGAGAAAGAGCAGAAGTAATAGATCCTATCGAGATTCATCTTGAAGATATTTTTGAGACAATAGGGAAGTGAAGAGTGTTCCTAACTGATTGTTGGAGGCAGCGAGCCAAAGGCAAAAATTCTTGAAGGCTAAAAGTAGTGAGTCAGTAAGCTGTAGAGAAGACATTTGAAGAAGTTTTAAAAGTTGTCAAAGTAGAACAGCAATCATCAAAAGAGGAGTGAAAAAGTAGAATTGCGAGTGAGCTTCATTGTCAGTTTCAGACAGTAGAAGGATTGTCATGTTGTAATCTTTTTAGAGTTTGTTCTCAGTTTAGGGAGTAGTTTCTTCTTTGGGTTGAAGACCTAAAACAAAGTCTGGAGGGAGTTGTAGCTTCCTTGTGAGTGGCCCTAAAAACTTTTCAGGGAGTAGTAGCTTCCTTGGGTTGTAGCCATAAAAAAGTTGTAAAGTTGTGATTCATTTGTGAGGCTGGATTAGGACAATAGCTCCTAGCAAATTTTCTCACCATGGTTTTTCTACTTTGGAGTTTTCCATGTATATCTAGTGTTATGTGGTGTTGTGCATTATGTTGATCTTTTATGCTTCTATTAATGATGCAAAGATTAAGTTTCAGTTTGCTCCAGATGGTCTGAAATTGTTTTGAATATTGATTCACCCCCCCTTCTTAGTATCCAGGTGTGTTCAACATAGCCATGTGCAATGTGGCTCCATGATCAAAGGCCATATTTGTATCATGGTAAGTTATGCTTGGTGAATTTGGAAGAGTAGGAAGAACAATTGTAGCTAGAACATAAGAAAATTTTATGAAATAAATAGTTGTTCTAATTGAAGAAGTCATTGGTCAAGACATTCTAAAAATTTAGCAGCTTCTGCCAACAAATTTATATGAATAAAGAGATTGGGTCATGAAGCTCATAAAATGAATTAGGCTTCACAACACAACCTAGAATGATGAAGAAATTTTTTAAATTTTTTAAAAAAATGCTTTTAAGTTAAAAGTGGCAAGTTCACCAAAATGTAGTGTAAGGAAAATGATTCAATAAAGAAAAGTCTTGTTTTCTAAGTTAAATATTCTCTTAGGAACTACACTAGGAACAACTAGCTATTTTTGGAAAGATTAACATACTACTACTCTAAATAGAATGAGAAAATTAAACTAGCTAATCCTAATGTGTTTTATTCTTACAAAACAAATATTTTCTAATAAGCTAAAACACAAATGAAAACTAAAATGAAATTGATTTATAGATTCTAGAAAATAAATTTGACAAATTAGAAGTAGAACTATAAATGAGAGATATAGAGGAACCTAGTACATAGAAATCTAAAGGTCTCTATTGAGGACACCTACGAGATGTTCAAATTTCTATATGACATGCTATCATTTGTACATCTGAAAAAGTAGAGACTTTGTAAAATGTGTCTTCTCCTCAATAAATGTGCTTAATCAAGCTAAAATAAAGAAATAATAGCAAATGAGCAACCCTCCAAGTGATAACATAAATTGAATTGAAATATTTATTCTAATAATTTCAAGAAAAGAGATGAAAATGACAATATGAGGAAGAAACTATCAAACCCTCATCCAACTGAGTTTCTCCTAATGAAAATCTATAGTTGAAAATAATAAAATTGTTTGGAGCTCTATAGGAGCTTTCCAAGAATGGTCAAGCCCCTATGTTGTTCTTTCAACCTCCACAGACAACTAATAATAAATAGATTGAAAATTTGTGTGTCCTCTTATCCTAGAAGTGCATGATCTAGGAATTAAGAACAACAACAACAATAACAATCTATGAATGCTACCCTTGGGTCTACAAAGTGTAGCAAACTAGTGTGTATGGAATAGAAAGAAGGACGTGAAAACCTGGCAAGTGCCAAACACACAATATGGATTCTACAACTAATATTTCATTACAAAAGGAGAGGCAAAAAAACTATCACCTCTAATAATAAGAGATGAAGCCTACACAACCAAGAGCAAGGTGTAAATAGAAAATCCAATTAGATGTAGAAGTTCTAATCCTCATGGAGAATGTTGGAATGTTGTTGTATTGACTCACATACAAAACTTAGCAGCCAAAAGAGTGATGTAGTATGTTGTAAAGCTTGTGATGCAGGGGCATCATTTTGTTTTAAATATTTTTTAAAATTTTCCCTCAGCTAATACCACGTGAAGGAAGCAGTTGGAGTTTAAATTTTAAATTTTAAATTTGTTTTATTTGGGATAGTTAAACTACCTCCCGTGAGCCCATTTAATGAGCAGCGCAAAGAAAGAAACAAAAAGGGCAAAACTGGGCGGGAGTTTTTGAACACAAAAACAGGCAGGTGGAGGAATTTATGAAGGGTTTTAAACATTGTAGCAGTTTTAGGCAGGATTTTTGGAGAATTTTGGGGGAAGAAAGTTCTAGATTTTGGAATAGTTTTTGAGAAGAAGATTAGAACAACGGAAAAACAGAGGAGAGAGGAGAGGAAGAAGAGGCCAGAAGAGCAAAAACAAGAGAAGAGAAGAGGATATCAGGGAATATCAGAGGACAGCAGAAAAAGACTATTTTGTAGTAGTCAGAGAGACTTGTATAAAATAACAAGAGGACAAAAAGAAAGAGGAATGACAGAGGGTGTTTATTCTACAAATATTTATGTAAATGCATATATAAATGTGTAAGAAGTTAAAATTTTAATTTAATATAATCTTTCCTTTTCATAACTATCATCCTTGTGTGTGTGTGTGGTTATAAGAAATTTCATATAAATTTGCTATTCTAAAAGTCTGGGTTTTCATTTTGCAAGTTTCAAGTCTTTTATGCAAAGTCACCTACAACCATTGCTGCAGCTACCCGTAGCAACAATTTATTTTTGGCAGCAACTTAGTTTGTGTTTCTACTATTTTTTTAATGCCTCCAGAGCTGATTATTGGGCCTGCAACATGTGTGTAGACCTATGTAAAGGTTGCATGAGGTTGCTTACAACAACACAACCCCTCCTTTCCCACATGTTTGCTCATTTTAATGGGTTTTTAGGTGCCTACAAGGGGGTGGGTGCTATCAGCGTGGTATCAAAGCACAACTACAGCTAGATAGAAAGAAGGATAGTGAGTTGAAATTAGGGTTGGAAGAATCCCTATGAGGTGGAACTGTGGGTGTGTCCCTATAGCAAGGGATATTGATGCAGGAGCATCACCTGATGCATTTTATGTCATTTTGCAAAGTTTTGAATTTTGAGGTGTTTTGTTTTATTTTGTCTTGGTTAATCTAAATAAGGTCATTTGAGACCATTTTGAGTCATTTAGGACCATCTTGAGTGTTTAGGAGGAAAGTTGTACAAGTTGCCTAAAAATTGTCAAATTTATGGCAATACTGTTAGGTTTAAAAAGGGACAACATATAAAATCTTTATGTAACTTTCTTGAGGACATTATGCATGAATGGAATGAATAATATAAGCTCTCTCTCATGTGCAAGAGGGAAGGAAGGCATTTCAAGAAGTTTTTGAGCCCTTTGTAATGGAAAAAACCTTGATTTTTCTTTGTTTTTTTATGGTTTTTACAAGGATAGAAGAATTTAATGATTTATACAGATAAGTACCAGTATGAAAGGGACATGAAAAGGTAGAGAAATGAGTTACAATCCTAATTCAATTGCTTTGGTTTAATTTCATTGAGTTTTGTGCAAGATATGGGCCAAATACTCACTAGCTTGTTCAGAAATTACTGTTTGCAGGCACAAAATATCGTTGTATGGATTTGTACAGGCTGGTATGGCCCAGAAAAGTGGATGAATGGAAAGAGGTTGATGTTATAGAAAAACTTTCTTTTTACCAGTAATTTTGGAAATGTATTTTGAAGGGTCAAACAAGCCTATTTCTCAAAACTGCATGTAGTAGACCTAGGGTTTCTAGGAAGCTTAAAAAATTCATATCTTTTTATTCCACCGTTGAAAAATTTTAAAACTTTGTGAAAACCTTCATTTGGATTTATTCTATGTGTCCACAAAAGAAAAAATCCTAATTCTATCATTTGAGTGGTTTATGAAGGTCTGTATGTCTTCACTAGCCCTAGGATTGTCAAATAGGCCTAATTGGAACTATAACAACCTTGTTTTACCATGTTATGTACAAAACAACCCTACTTCATTTTAACATATGTTTAGTAATGGCCAAAAGGGTATCTAAATCAGGTTTTACATATCTATTAGCAGTTGCATGGAAAAAGTTATGCCCAAAAAGGTCATCCAGAAAGGCTACTAAGTAGTTGAAGGTCTAGGTTGTATGGTATAAGTTGAAATATCCAAGTAAGGTGTGAAAGATTTTCTTTGAGGAGTTTATTGTTGAGTGCAAATTGTTTAACCTCTACATCATTTTTGGTATCAGAGCTAGAAGTTCTCTGGGAAATGATTTATTCTTTTGGCTAATGTGGTTTGGTGAGATTTGATGTTTAAGGATGGCTCTTAATAAGAAGAAAGATGGGCAAAGGGCATCATCATTATTAAATACTTTGTTCAAAGTGGTAGAGAGGCTACAAGAGGAAGAAATGGCAGCCAAGAAAGAAAGCAAGTTGGAAAAGGAAATATTATTCCAGACTACCTGCAAGTCAGGTAAATGTTGTCAAGTTGTGATTTCTGATAATTGCATGGATAATATTGTTTCTGAATATATGGTAGACAAGTTGGGTTTGAAAAGAATACAACACCCCATGCCCTATTCAGTGAGTTGGCTTCAAACAGGTACCTAGGTAACCATAAGTGAGCAATGCAAAGTTGAGTTTCAAATAGGCCCTTATAAGGATGAAGTAGTTTGTGATATTATGCCTTTGGATGTATGTCACATTGTATATGGAAGGTTGTGGCATTATAGTAGGGCAACGAAGTATAATAGAAAAAATAACACATATGAGTTGGACAAAGATGGGAAGAGATATGCATTAACAACCTTGAAGGATGAGTGCATAGGAATTGAAAGCTTGTTGTTAAGTGAGAAGAAAGACGTACGATAGTATGAAGCAAAGACTAATGAGATAATGGATGAGGTAACAAATTTTGAAAACATGTTGTTTGAAAAATTAGTTGAACAAGAAATGGAAGAAATTTCTTTTGAATTTGCTCAAACTAATGAAAGTAATAGTGACGTTGATGTTGAAGTGGGTGATGTTTAGGAAGAAGAAGAAGAAGAAGAAACAACAAAAGAGGCTGTAGAGGACTCAAAGATAGTCCAAAGAGAGAAGTTAGTCATGGAGGATAAGGAGATAGCATGGTTCACAAAAGAAGAATTGAGAGATGAGAATGTTGATGTCAAGGAGAACAAAAGAATGGATGAGCAATTCAAAAATATAGATGAATGGCTGAGTAAAGTTGAGGTGAAGCCAAAGACTTTGGAGAATAATGAAGAGAATGGAATGTATGACAAACAACATGAGGTGGATGAAGCAGTGAAGTATGAAGAAGAAGCATATGATTTCTTTAATATGTTTATTTCTTGTGCAGGTGAAAAAGACAAAGTGGATGACAACAAAAGTAAATTTACAATTGTAGTCCAAGCTCAAGCTAGAACAAGAATACAAACAAAGGCACATGGCTACATTATACCAAGTTGGCCTTGGCTCAAGAAGCATGTTGGTGGACCGAAAAGCACAAGTGAACCAGTTGAAACAAATGTCATTGAGATTCAACAAAAAGAAAACAATGTGCACATACAAAGGAACTAGAAGACAAGAAAGAAGATTCCTATTTGAGATGGAACTCAAATTTCTTTTTTTGTGGGAGTATGATGCAGGAGCATCACCTGTTGCATTTTATGTCATTTTGAAAAGTTTTGAATTTTGAGGTGATTTGTTTTGTTTTGGCTTGGTTGATGTAAATAAGGTCATTTGAAACCATTTTGAGTCATTTAGGACCATCTTGAGTGTTTAGGAGGAAAGTTGTACAAGTTGCCTAAAAATTGTCAAATTTATGGCAATATTATTAGGTTTA